>JADRCH010000044.1:10544309-10768060 GCA_019843965.1 Rhynchomys soricoides
TCTCTCTCTCTCTCTCTCTCTCTCTCTCTCTCTCTCTCTCTCTCTCATTCTCTCTGCTTTTATATTTAAATGCAAGCTCTCAGCTCTTTCTGTCTCCATGCCTTCCCTCCATCATCATGAAACCCTAAGCCTAATTAAATGCTTTCCTTTATAACTTGCCTTGGCCATTAAATTTTATCAGAGACAGAGAGACAGAAAGGCACAGAGAGATAGAGACAGACATGAAAGGAGAAAGCAACACAGAGAAACAAGACAGACATAGAAATATAGAAAGACGAAGAGAGATACCATACATGCAAACACAGAGACAGACAGAGAAAGAAAAAAGAGGAAAAGGAGACATACATATGCACATACACAAATACAGGAAAAGAGTGTGAGAGAGAGAAAGAGAGAGGGGGGAACAGACAGACAGCCATAAACTGGGGGCATGTAATGAGCTTTTGAAGCCTCAAAACCATATCCCAATGACACACCTCCTGCAACAAGGCCAGATGGACTCCTGCAAGGTCATACCCTCCAATTCTTAAATAGTTCCATTAACTGGGAACTAAGAATTCCAACATATTTACACTATGGAGGCCGTTCTCATTCACACTCCAACAGTTGCCATAAGTTTGCACCAATGATGTGGCTTACACAATAGGAAACCACTCTCTTACCACTACAGAGGCTGATGTGAGACATCAAAGCTTCATGAGATGGGTTCTTTCTAAAATGTTTGTAGAGAATTGCTTCATTTCTGGATCACTGACAGATTGGCTTATAGTTTCCTTAGTCAGCTTCAGCTTCTGTCCTCCCACGGACTTCCTTCTGTGTTCAAGGTCTACCTCTTGGTACAAGGGTACAATCAAATGAACCCTGCCAAAATGAAAAAGACCTCAACTTGATTTGATCATATATAGAAAGCCCCCATTTTCAAACAAGGTCACATGAATGAAACTGGAATATTAACACATGGGCTGATCTTGGGGGTGATAATTCAAAATAAAAAAGTAAGATAATATAAATACTATTCCCTATGATACTTCCTCAGTTCTTCCCATAGATGTGGGACACAAAGGGGTGAAAGCCATAAGAAATCACCCTACCACAGGCTTCTTGCTCACTGTAGGGAACAAACTTGTGAAGGGATTTTAAAGCAGAAGTTGGTATTTGGATTTGCTGTGGTATGTGAAACCACAATGCATATATTATAGAAAATTTTATATGTAATTTTTGTCTCCACAGCACTTTTTGTTACCAGATAGTGGAGGGGTTTGTTGGGTATTAAACTGACAATAAGGTGGCTCCTCTCAGAGGCTGGCTTCACAGGTTATGGAGGGATGTATTTCTGATTACATACTTATTCACTTTACAGGTTACACAAATAGAAGACCATTGAATTACTTTAGAGGTCAAAGTGGTATCTGAATGTTCTGATGTTAAGAAAGAACTGGTTGACAGTTTGGAGTAAAGTTTTAAATATTAATTTATTAAATTAAAAGTATTCTAACTTGCCTATATAATAACCCATTAAAAAGAGTGAGATCTAAGTAAAAATCATTGACTTCTAAACACTTTCACTGACAAAACACATTCTGTACAGTGGAGGTAGGGAGAGTCAGGAAGTGGAGAAATGAAAGGCCAGGGCATCTCACTGAGGTATGGCAAATCCTATTAGACCAGGTAATTTCCTTGGCTGGAAACAGGACAGGGCCCCTATTGTCTTGTCTCCTTTTGTAGAGCTCTTTCATTCATCTTCCATGTTTATTTCATTTGTGGGATATTCTATTCCCCTTTCTACATTTGCTATGCTGCTTTACTTTGCCCTTGACTTTACTTTTAAGTCCTTATAAGGGGCATACTAAATATTTTTTTTTTTTAAATTATTGTCATGTTTTCTCTTTGGATACTGAAAGAGATCGCTTGGCTTTTCTTATGAATAGTTAGTTACCGTCACTGTGACAAGTCACTTACTAAAATTTAGATGTGTCCCTCCCACTCCAGACAAGTCTGTTCTTTTGAAATTTGATTTCCAATGAAGTTTGGCATGAAGTTTATTCTCCTTGTGTAATAAACCATTTAATCTGGAATGCATGCACATCCACCTAAACCTTGGAGGAAATAGCTGTCTTTGGCTTAGGGTCAAACATCCCAGATTTCTATTAAACTACTGACAGGCTAAAGACATCGTTTTCATTGTTAAGAATTTATTATTTATTCTATGATGTTTTCTATTTCTACAGTTCATGAGAGAATCTTGTCCCACTATTTTCATACCTAACAAAGGTAGTCCTGGAGTACTGGATTAACTTCGGTAATCTAAGAATGGTTGCATCAGGGTTAGAAAGAGAGGTCCATGCTGCCTGAGGATTTGTCCCAAATCACCCTCCCATTCTCGATGCCAGCTCTAAAATATTACCTCTGAGAATATTCAAATTAATCACTGCGCAAGAGGGCTATGCAATTTATTCCCAGAAATACCTTCCTATGACCATATTTCTCCAGAAAGTTGGTTTTTTTTTTTTGGCCCTCTTCGTGCTTTAGAAGCTCCCTGATGCCCAGGACATGATCCCCACATCTTGCTGAGCACCTCATCTGCTATCTCATCTAGTGTCACATTTTCATTCCTTTGCTTTTTTTCTTTCCCTTTAAAAACTACTTGACTCATATCATAATCATCAGAACTGCTGTTATAATTTAAGTGCCCTAGAAAATGAATGCTAACTCAGTTGGTGGGAAAATCTTAATAAAATCCAACAACTTTATAACACATAAAAGAAAAGGATAAATAAAAGGTTAGATGCAGTAGAAAAAGTGAACAGAGGTCTATTCTGTTTCCATCAGAAGTATAAAAGGCATGTGATGGAAGCCCTTCTAAATAACTGGAAAATGAAGGAAAATATGGTCTGTAACAATCTTATGGGTTAGATATAAAGATCGTGATTTCAAGGCCATTGAAGGTCATATCTAGACATATAGGGAGTTCCAGGTAATATAGGATAAGAGACTGTCTTAATGTGGTGGGAGTGGTAAATGAAAAGAAGTATAAGCACACCCATAAGTTTGTCATGCAGCAGGCATGAAATTAATAGCATAGGAAATTAAGTTTGATGATTCAATTCTCTTAACATAGATGCACTTGACTAAATGTTTGAGAAAACATTTCATTTTTTTCTGTTTTCAAGATGGCGGAGGTTCACAGTAGTTCAAAAATTGTATTCCAGTGAAAAGCCTAGCTATGAGGCAGAGCCATGCATAGGTCAAGGGACTTGTTAGTTACAAAGGTGATTTGGTATTGGAGTCATTTCCCATCATGACTGCTATTCACTTTGAATTATCTTTACATACACAGACATTTTATGAATCAATTGTCTCTGTTTAACTTTCAAGAACAGTAACCATGGGTTCTTGAATGGCTAATATATATTTTTAGTGTGCTTCTAACCCTGGCATGGTAGAAGACTTTCTAAGCAACTTCATTCAGATGAGGCTGCTATTGAAATCCTAAAAAGTTTTTTCTTTCCTTCCACAAAGTAACAGTGTGTTATGCTTAAACCACTGTATTTTCATCATGAGAAAAACAAAAGATAAAATCTCATTGATTTCCTCCAAATTTCAAAGAGCTTTAAACCTGAATTCAAGCTTAATTTAATTATTTAAGTGTTTCTATGAAGAATGTAATCTGGTTAATATTTGTTCCATTGATTCTTAAACCTTAAAAGATCATTGAGTAGGGGTGCTTTTATTTTTTCACACAATAATAAGAAAACAAGAACAGGTGACAATTTTAAAACCTCAACACTCTACAGCAACAACACAAGAGAGAAAAGAAGAAAATCACACATGTTCCCACCAAAACAAGTCTAGTAATTAAAAAAAAAAAAAATCTCCAATTGTTCTTCTGTTGTGAAAAGTTCTTTGAGAGGCAAAGTGGCCACAACCATTTAATTTTCTAACTTATTAAGCAGCCTGAGAGTGAACTGAGAGTTTCAATTCCAGGTTATAGCTATAATTACCAACTTCAAAAAATCCTTGTTGCCATTCATTAAGTAGTTATAATATTTAATTGAGGCTACAGAATGTCTACAGAGAGGATAGTCCTATACACAATTATAAGTACACACAAATGAACACGGAGGTATTTTTAACAATGGAATATACTACCAAAAATTGCATTTTTAATTTAAGCTTTGACTTCAGTCTCATGGGTGAGTAAATATACATCTCTGCCTTTACCACTGAATGAGGACATTAAGCTAAATAAATGAGCTGTGAAGTAAGGAAGGCAAAAACACTTCAGATGGTAGCACCGGTGGATAAATCTAATGCGAATCATTAACAAATAACACTGTTTTTATTTTCTATCAGTTGTATAGGATTGAATTGACGTGGCTAACACAGGCAGTGGCACACCAGCTCATTGGGCTAACATTCTTTCTTTCAAGTGCTGTAGCAGCACTGGGATCCTGGTAGCCTTTGCCCCAGCTCTCTACTCCTGGACTTTGCATCAGAGAGAGCACTTATCTCTTTGACCACCAGGGAAACTTCTAACTGAGAAATTTCAAAGAGACCGGTGTCTTTCTTTGTCAATTTCTTTGAAGGTTATCACCTTCCAAGTTAGCTTTTGCAAGAAGTCCAAGATATTAGAAACATGGTAATGAAGAAAGTTTGCATGCTGAAATTTCACTTGTTTGTAGTTTAGTCTTGGGTAAGAAAAAAATCTGAAATTCTAGGAAGAAATTGTCTGTGAGTTATTAGACATGACCCCTACTGCATCTACATGTTAAAGTCATTTATTATTTTTAATAAAATCTACAGAAAGACTTGAAATGTTGAAGCAAAGATAAAATGTTGCCTCTAAAATATAAATAATGTAAGTGAAATTAACATGATTATTTAAAATATTTCTTATATTATATATTGGAAAAGTGATCAATGGTTTATGTTTCCTATCCCAAGCCTACACAATAAATCAACATTCCTTCTTGTTTTAGGTTATTATCATAGCCCTCTATAGATGTTTAAATAATAAAGGTCCTATAGTTCTGGACATTTGAATACCTGATTTCCAGTTGGAAGCAGTCCTTTGGATTTGCTTAGGAGCTGCGGTCTTGAGAGACTTAGTTTATCACTGGGACCTGCTTTGAAAGTTTAAAATCTCAAAGGATTTCTAGTTTGTTTGTTTGTTTGGGGTGTGTGTGTGTGTGTGTGTGTGTGTGTGTGTGTGTGTTTGTGTGTGCGTTTCATGATTTTAGCTCAAGATGACAGCCCTCTACATCATGCTACAGCCTTCATGCCTGGTACTTCCCCACTATCCATACAGAACCACAAAGCCAAATGAACTCTTCTTTTTATAACTTGCCTTGGTTATGGTGCTTTATCTCACTCTCTGTTGTAAATATCCCTCCTTGTAATTAAAAATATATTTTTTGTGGGGCATAAAGTAAATGCTTGATTATTACTCTCAGATTTCATTCCACAATTAACTGAATAGCACAGCTGAAACACTTTAGGTCTTCAGGCATTGGATCACAGTTGAAGGAAAATCATATAAATTAACATTAGAGATGTAGATTCAAGTATTTACCAAACATGCAAGATTGGTAATTGTTGGGGATTAGCTTGGGAAACAAACAAAAATCTGGGGTATAATCAGTTTCTGTGTTTATACCATTAGCTAGAAAATATTATTGCAGGTATAACTCTGCAAAATTGCACACAATCGCAAATAATCCTAGTTAACATTTAATAACCAATTAGTACATGCCAAGTACTCTGTAAGACACAGCATATGAGCAGGAACCAGTGTGTGAGGAAATGCTTTCATTAGAATTTTACACCTATGTTTCTACCCAAGGATGCAAGAAAAATCACATCCAATACAAGTTGTTGAGGAACAAGCATAGTTCTGTTTAAACAAATTCTTAATTCCAAAGAGTAAAATGATCATGGGATAATTTTAGTAGAAAGTAATTTTATTGAAAGAATATAAGGATGTTGCAAAATTTCAAGGAAGTCCACAAATACAAGTTAGAGAAATTATAAAAAATAACAGAACAAAGGAGGCGTTAGGCACCCAGTACACTCCTTAGCCAATTAACTATTTGCAATTGTTGGCTGCTAGGAAACTGAGGCACAGTTTTCTTTGAGTGGAGCCACTGTCAAGTCATCCATTCTCCAGTGGGAGACAATACATCCAAAAATATTTGAATACATCTAAAATTATTTGGGCAGCATAATTTTTTTCATATTTTGGATAGTTTTTGTTTTCCAAGTTGATGAAAGCTAGAGATATTTGAGGGGTAGGAGCTTCAATTTAAAATTGCCTCCATAAGATTTGACTGTAGACAAGCCCATAAGACATTTTCTTAGCGATGAATGAAAAGCCCATCCCATAGTGGGTTTTGCTAACCCTGGGCTTTTGGTCCTCAGTGATATAAGAAAGCAGACTGAGAAAGCCATAAGGAGAAAGTCAGTAAACAGCACTCCTCAATGCCCCCTGCATGGGCTCTTGCCTCCAGGTTCCATCCCAGTTTAAGTTCCTGACTTGACTTCCATCAATGGACCAGTAGACTCTGATTCAGGAGATAAAAGCCAAATAAGCCACCCACCCCTAACAAATTGCTTACAGCAGTAAAAACCCTAACAAAGACAGTCCAAAAATATTTATAAAAAGACACAAAGTCTAGTGGGTACAGAGGAACATAGATTTGGGTGGAGTTCATGGAGGGGAATGAAGATGGTTAAAATACATTGTATGAAATTCTCAAGAATAAGAAGGAGGATGAAGAAAAGGGAAAAGTAAAAAAGAGAAGAAGGAGAAAGAGATGAAAGAGGAAGAGGGAGAGAAAGGTGGAAGGGGAAGAAAGGGAGTGAAGAAATAATAACCAGGTAATAGCCAAAGTAGAGAAAGGTAACGGTTGTGCTTCTAATGCTGTCAGCCACACCGATGTACCCACTGTTTTTTTTTTTTTCCTGTACTGCCTTAGTTAGAGCAGTTAGATGACAGACTAAGGCACATCCATGGTCCTGAGGGTAAGGGGGCATCTGTGGGGGTAGGCAGTATGTTCTGATACAGGGGATTACTATATTTATATTCTTCCTGTCAGTGGAATGATGAGAGGGAAATCTTGGATTTACTTAATCGACACAACAAATGTGCACATGGCTTCAAATGAAAGCCAGAAATGTCACAGCTGAATCTAGGGAAAGTCCTTTAATCCCCATGCAAAGGAGATGACTTCTCTGGGAAGGAAGTGGCTAGCAATCTTCCCAGTTTATTTTCATGGTGTCTTGTTTCCACACGACAGTCAGCTTTGCTGAATCTCATGATGAGGACATGGGGGTATTGTTCACAGTTTTTCTGTGGTGTTTGTTCATGGCGTCGCCAGAAGCACATTTCATCTGAGAATAATTACTTACATTTACTTTTTCATTGTCTTTGAGTATGGTTTTACTGAAATAAATTAGTTCAAGGGATGAATTTTATTTCTTATTATTATTGGGAGAAGAACACAGCATGAGGGCACCTCCTGCACTTTTAGAAGTAGGTTATGATGTTTGTGTGCTATGTGACACAACAGATCTCTAGAACATCTTTCTTGCCTAACTGAACTTTTGTACTAGTGAAGCAGCCGGCCCAAATTTTCTTCACATCTTCAAGTCCAACAAAGTAAGAATGAGCCCAACAAAAGTAAGAATGAGCCTTAAGGACATTTACTGAGTGAAATAAGCCTAAAACAGGGGGATGTGTGTGTGTGTGTGTGTGTATATATATGAGAGAGAGAGAGATCCATATATGTGGAATTCTTAAAACAATCAATCTTATAAAAAAATAGAGAGCTATCTGGAAAAAATTTATTTTAAAAATTTTGGGCATCTCTGCTTTCATTGATAAAAGTCATATAGCTAAAAGCTCTTTAACATGGTGTATTGAAGGTATGGTGTCTATAAATGTGTATGGTTTGGACTACAGTTATAGAAAGATTTCATTAAGATGTTCTAAAAAGAGGGATTTAAGGAAAACAGTGAAAACATGTTTGACCTTTGGCCAAGCTATCTCAACTTTGAAGGTTTATTAACATAGAAATTTACTTGAAGATATAAAAGCTTTACATTTGTGTGGAAGTAAGAATTCAGCTGGTTCAGGTAACTATTGTAAGATAAACTCTTTTTATTCACCTTCAAATTCATTTAGAAATTCACTGAATTTGTCCTCTTAACAAAATGTACAATGTAAGTCTATTCATCCCCACTCGCAACAGAAAAAAAAATGATTTTTTATACTAGTTTTGATTTACTTGAACAGTCAGGTATTATCAACTGTGCCTAGCCTGTCAACAGGGAATTTTCATCATGAAAACACATTAGACACATACAAATTTGAGGTTTAGATATGTGGTTTTACAATTAGGAATTAGAATCTTTACTTGAGTTCTGTAATGGTAGTATAGATGTAGAAAAGTCCTAGCAATATATTTAGTAACAAGAAGAAATCAATTTACCTAGCACACAGATTACATTCTGTTGGAATACAAATACTAAAAAAAAATAACAGTGGCAATTATTAATTTTGTGCTCACTAATTTTAAAGCTTTATATAGTCACTTTTTCCTTTATACCATTTCTATGAGTTTGGCAAGGGAGACAGTTTTGCTTTCATTATATATGTGAGACAACTGAGAACTGAGAAAATTGTGTAATTCATTTCAGGATATATCACTCACAATGAAAAAAAACACTATCAGGAAACTCTGATTCTACAATCTTCAGGGATGTTTTAGGATTACAATCATCCTTGAGAACCGCTATTGCAGTTGGAACTCTGGAACTTCATGGAATATATCACAACTGCATAAATCCTCTTTTCCAGAAAGTCTTCATGTCAAATATAAGGATGGACTCTACAGACTTCCACTCTCATAGTTTCCAATTATGTCATTCATAAGAGCACTAAAGGACTACAAAGACTACAAAGTTCTCCCTTTCTTTATGCTTTCTTTATGCCAAAACCATGTGCCATTTCTTGCTGGTAGACATTCTCAGGCCCAGAATTATTAAAATAAAAATGTGTCAGGATGATCGAACATCCATCTTGCGGACACTGGTTTTCAACCTGTGCCAATGAACATGGAATAAACAGATACCACATACTAGCCACCTTCTTAGCCATGGTATATTTTTAAAACTATCATAACCAGGTTTTCTCATACTTCTCTTTATAGTAGAGATAGATGGTGACAAGGTTAGAACAGAAAAGTTCCTACATGTTACTCATCAACTTAATTGAATGAAAATACCAATGTCATCGTAGAAGCACACTTGGATGTTTGAGTGAGGGACTATTCAGTGAGGATTCACTGAGTGGGGAAGAACTATTCTGGATGGGTGCTGTTGCATCCAATGGGCTGGAATTCTAGAGTGAACAAAACAGAAAAAGGTCATAATCATGAGAAAACCATAACTAAATTGAGTTGGCATTTGAAACATGGGATTGGTATGTCTGTACCCCTGCAGCAATCTGGACAGCTGCATCCCAGGTCTGATGTGAAGCTCACAGGTATGGACTCTGCACAATGGTATGAACATTTCCTGCATGCCTATGATAAAGCAAACTCAACAAGCAACAGTACAAGCAAACACAGAGCTGCATAAGTGCCTACATGACTACTCTCTTTCTGAGGGAGCCTTATTCCCATAAAGCTCAGGCATTGCAGTTTCATAATTTTGTATTTGGGGCATACCATATAACAAATTCTCAAGAGAATCTAGTAGGCAAGCATATTTGAGAGACAAAAGAAAACGTGATGATGCTATTATCCCATCCATAGACATTTTGCCTGAATTTTAGGGAAACTAGATATGAGATTCATGAACTAATATGCCTCTTACTGGCCTTGTATGTTGTTTGGGAATGTTGTATATGGCAGCACTGAGACCATATTGCTACTCCTACACAATATAGACATTACTCAGGAAGCAATCCCAAGTGTTGGGGAGCTGGGCCCACAGTCTACATCCTATACACACTTCCAAATGTTTATGTGGTGAATTACATTTAAATTCTATGCCTTCCTAATCTGATTTCCCAGAAGAAATAAGAAATTAATGTTAGTTACATTCTAAGATTTCTTGCTTGAAAACAGGATAAATACTACTGACTGGTTTATAATGCTATGGATTCCCAAAATGTATTAAACAAAAATAACAAAGCCCAATGCATGCTTGCATGCTTTTAATATATATATTTGCACTTTTTCTTATATAACCTCATCTTAGGAAATTGTGCTTAAAGATCATTTTGCTATTCACATCATTCTTATAGTCATTATAGATTACCTAAAAACTAACTCCACAAATTATATTTTCCTTCAGTACCACCTTTGAACAACCATTTATGTATTTTAAGACATGTCTTACAACTAATCGCTGTTTAGTCCAATTTCTCATGTGAACCAAATTAGAGAGGTTAATTAGAAGAGTAACTTGGCCATCATTAGAATGTAGGCTTTACTTCAAATGCATTCCACTTAGCCATCCCAGCAGGGAAAACTACTTCACAAGCCAAGTCAGCCTCCTGCCAATCAGAGAATAGCTGTGAAAAAGCTCCAATGTTAGGTCCACCCTGTAAAGGTACTGCCACAAATAATGTGAAGCTTAGAATATGTGGGTGCTGATTTCATCCCAGTGGATAACTGGTAAGCCTTGATCAGATTGACAAATCTTACTAAACACTTTGCCTTTGCCTAATAATTTAGGGAAACGGTATGAAGCAACTAAGTAGTAGAAAGAATTTAAGAGATTACTTGTAAAGAGCTTGGCATACGTAGACTGACCCATTGTTATCTTTTGATTTTATGACTATGATGGTTAGCTTTAATTGCCAGGTTGACATAATCATTGATGAAGACAGCCTTGATAAGAGATTGTCTACTCTGTGTTGGTTCCTGAACATGTCTTTTGTGTATTGTCTAAATTAAGCTAATTGAAGTGGGAAAATCTAGCACAGTGTCATTGGCACCATTCCCTAGGAAGGGGTTCTAAACTATACAAGAGTGGAGAAATCAAGCACAAGCAAGCAAGCAAATAAATCAGGGGAGGGGAAGCAGATTTAGGAGGGGAGGTCTCAGGGATGCAGAGGTAATGGATACAGGGGACATTTAACTTATAAAACAAATACAATGGAAACTCAGAAAAACACCGTATTTGTAAGTATTTATAACTTTAAAATTTATTAGCTATTAGAATTCTCTGAAGGGCTATTAATCTTTTTTTCTAATGCATTGTGTCTCTACAACCTCATGCTGCTGATCAATTCAATGGAGTAAGAACAACATTCACAAGCAGATAGATCCAATCCCCTTTATACTTCATTTTGAGGAGAGCAGTTTCAGTTTGTTCAGAGAACACACTTGATGTCACCAGTGACTATCAATGGTGATTGGCAGCCATGATTTCTAGGGTAGTTTGAACATTCTAAGCTACATTCTCAGAGATTATAATTCTGGAGCTTAGGTTGTTCCAGAATATTTCCTTCTTCGGGTTCCCATGAGAACCTGTCTCTGCTGCTCAGGCTGCAAGCTCAACACAGAATTTCTTCTGCTCATATGCAGTAACAAAGATGTCACTGGGTCAGGGCTTTTAAAGCTAAGTTTTTCTACTTTATAGCTGGGTTTTGTTGAAGAAGGTAGGTGATTTCTCTGTAGCTCAATTGCTTTGTATATTGGAAGAGAGAGAAGGCAAACCACACAATCTTCATTCAGTAAACATGCCTCTCATTAAAGGAAACATTTAATTATTTCACAGGTAAGATGCTTTTATATCAAGTTTTGTCGTATTTTAGCAGCAGTTCTTTCTTATACATCAATGACCTGCTGCCCTTTTCTGTGACAAATAAAGCTTTTCTTGCAGACTTTAGGACTTACCTAGAGCATGCTTTAAGCTTTTAAGGTGTGGGAAGGGGATCTGTGAAAAAAGATAACTAAAATAATCACAACCCCTTAAATAAATTTTGGAAAATTTATTTATTGCAGAGCCTTAAATAGGCATATATATTTTCCAGCTAATATTATTTATTTCAATCTTTATGTTTATACGAGAATATTGTTCATAGATTTTAAGTAGTCTTAGTGCTTCTCCAAACGCATAAGATATTAAAGTCATCAAAAATACTTTCTCATGATTTTATCCTTTGGATTATATGTACATCTCAAAATATAGTTTGTTGTGTTAATTCCCTACTCTTATTAATAAACACTTAATTGAAAACCATTACTGTATATAAAGAGTATACATACTCTATACATTTCTTATCATTCACTTAATATAAAATCATTTTTAGTCCATGCATCAGATATATGAACACTTTGTACCTTTTTCTGTCCTTCACTTGCCCTAAACCACTTTAAACCAAACAAACCCAGGGCAATATTTTTGCCTGGAAAACTTGAGAAGTTTGATTTGTTCCACTTACTTTCATTCAATTGAATTTTGGTTTCTTTTCCTGCAGCCTAGGATGTAAACTCTCCTTTAAAGCCATCTCTGTTGAAAATCCACCTAAGCAAGTCAAATTCAATGGTTTCCTTACCGACAAAAACCCTGGGGGAAGAATTAGCAGGAATGACTCCATGGTGCGTCTGCTACCAGTTTTGTATGCTTGGTTGCTTGTCACTTGGCAGAAATCAATAGGTCTACAGAAGAGCAGAGGACACAGGCAAACTGGAGCTATCACAGCACAGAATGTGGGCTAAACACTTCAGCATTGTCCCTGCAGCATGTGCCCTCAAAGTAGCACTTGGCTCGGATTTACAAAGGACCGCATTTAGCAAAGCTTTAATTTAAAATAGACACAGGTGACAGCTCTATTATTTTTGCACATTCAGTTGCATCCACAGCTGTTTTTATTTATCTCAGCTGCATGTGCACACATTTGTTGTAATTATTAGTTTCTGATGCCATTAAAGATAAATATTTCCAATGCCTACAGAGGGTAAATTAAATTAAGAAAATCACACTTTCAACCTCACCCTCTTTGGCCCTGCTTCCTGTAGGAAATTGACACAACTTCCAAGTTTGAGCCTCATTTCATAGCATCAGAAGTGCATTGCTGAAAGGTCATAGCTTCTAGTATTAGTGTTTTCCAGTAGGCTACCAAACTCTTCCATTCTGTACTTAACACACCAACAGTGAGTTTGAAGTTTTTCATACACACACACACACATACACACACACACACAACCACTGAGGAACATTTTTGTGATTACAGGGAGAATTTTCAAATCATCTGTTCAAGATGTTTGGCAGGGAACCTTTGAAGTCTCTCTCTTTCTGTTTCTGAATGACTGATTTTAATCTTAGGATTTTTGTTTGTTTGTTGTTTAACTGTGGGTATTTTCACTGCATCTTATAGGTTAAGACTGATCGTTGGAGAAATTAGAAAAAGCCTGGTACATTAAGAGGTTTAAGAAATATACAATAAAATGAGAGAATAGATTAACAAGATACAATAACAGGAGTTTATTTCTTTTTCTCTTTCTTTCTCTTTCATTTTTCCTCTTTCTGATTCTTGTTTTCCAGATACGGAGAAGCTTACAATTTGTAGTATGGTATGTACCTACAAGATTCACATTGAAGTGTCTTTGTAGGAAAAAAAAAAGGTCTAGTTGCAGAGGTTTGACAGAGTTGATTTGCTTTAAAAAGAAAATCAATTGATTTTAAAATAAGATTTAAAATAAGATACAGTATGTTTTACAGGAAGACAGTAGGCTGGTTATCAGTCACAGAGTGTCCTTTGCAACTGTTGGCTTATCTTATGCTATTTGTAGCTTCATGTACTTCATGTAGCTATTCATGTACCTTCATGAATAGAAGCATTCTGTAAGGAAAACTACATAATAACTTCTCCAATAACGAGTGAGGAAGTCAACTAACTGTTCAGCAACCACAAAGTCTAAATGTAGAGATATACATGTTTGTCATTAGAAACTATAAAACACAAATATTAGAGTTTAACAGAAACAAGTCATATAAATTTTATATTGTTATCTCGTTTATAAAGACATTCCTGATGCTGTCATTTAAAAATAGCTCTTTCTGACTTTTGTGTTTATGATCACTGGTGTGCTCCATGAGAATGGAAATATTATGAGCTAAGGCCAATTTAGATAGATCTTCAGGTAGCAGCATTAGGTTTGCAGTGGTGCCTTTGATAGCTACTATGATTTTTCTTAGCTTATTTTTCCTTGTGTTCTATTTAATGTAAGGGCTTCTGAGAAAGGATATTTTATTTTCCTAAATAAAGAGAATTTACCTGACGAATTCTTATTCTTAATAAATTATATTCTTAATTTGTTAAACTTTCTTCACAATATTTCTTTATCTAAGGAAATCAGTGACTGTGACGGTCTCCTGATGGGTTTATGTTTCTACATGGGGACATGAAGAGAATGATATCATTAGCTCAGCCACCAAGTCAGTGACACCACCTCATTAGCTAATGTTTTAATTCCCTATTTGTATATTTTGGGGGTGTGGCATGTGACAGGTGATAATAAAGTTTATTAGCTTTGGTGCTGGTAGAAACAGTTAAATATGCATGTTAGCACATTTTAACAATTGTTGAGGGTACCTTTGAATAACAGCAAATCTCTTAAGTGGAAGCCTTTGAAATCACTCAGAAGTCAAAACAAAGTGTTAGCTATTCATCGAACGTTTGCAAAAGCTGTGTTGTGATTTCAAAGATGGACTTTTTATTTTAAGAGGTAATGAACTCTGTGTCTCTTTACAGAGTTTTATTAACAATTATGGACATCAGGTTTCCTCAGTGCTGTTAGCATATATCCTGCTCTGACAGTGCCAGCCTCAGGTGAATGTCATAAGGAAGGACTCCCTCACTAAGTAGTCTTCTACTGGCTCAACTTTCCGTGAGAAGTTGTTAGGATAAATTATCAAATGCCTTGATGCTGGAAGGTGTGCAGTTTTCCAGATCATGAAATATGCTACTCTATAACAACAAATAAGGAAAGGACACTTTATATATTAGATGGGTTTATTAACTTCGTAGCTCTAGAGGTTCAGGTATATAGAAGTGATGGAAACCTTATGATCATTGCATATTCTGTAAGAGAATTAAAACAAGGCAACAAAGGATGCCAGAGTGTGGACAGACACCAGACAGTTGCACAAGAACTAACATTAACCTCTTCATAAAACATTGTCCAAAAGGCTCTCATCTCACTAGACTCCATCTTACAAATGTCCTGTAGTGCCTTTCATATAATCGCTGATAGGACTAAGCTTCAACATATCAAGTCAAAAGAAATCCAAATCTATATCCAAGACAATGGTACCAAGCACAGTATTCATGATCTTTCAGATAGAAGCTGCTGAAAGTATTGTTGCTTTCTCCCTCTTACTATGACTCCTGGTTCATGTTGAATTAGATTTCTATCTAAATTGTGAAACATTTTAGAAGGTAAGAGTATTTGATGCACTGTACTCAACTTGGCTCCATCAAAATAAGGTGTTTATAAACATGAATTTGATCACATCTTTTATGGTAAATATGAGATCTGACAGTGATGTGCCTCCTTTGAAAGGCTTGAAGACTCCAAATAGATACAAATAAGATAAGAAAAAATAGACACATGCTAAATCATGGAACAGCAAAGGGGATACTTTATGGAAATAAAGTCACAAGATAATAATTTGAATTTGACAAGGTGATAATTAAAGTCCCCAGATAGATCTCTCCCACATCTGTATGCTTTTCAGTAAAGTTGGTTAGCATATTAACTACTACTGGAGAAGACTAAAAAATATTCATGGGATGTAAAACTGCAAATTATTATTCATTTCAATTTGGATAATAAGTGTAACAAAATGCAGTGCATACAGGATTACACAAGAGATAAGAAACTCTATTATAGACCCTTTTACTGCCCAGGTGAGATTCTTAGATAACAACTTTTATATTGTAATAATCAAGATATTAAAAAAGCAAGAATTGCTACTTTTCACAGCTCAAATGCAATTTAATCTCTCTTTAAAGTTCTTTAAGTGGGATAAGTCCTCATTTTGAACAACTACATTAAATGTTTCATATCATATATTAGGACTACTCACAATTAAACACATGTATTCATATAGATAAATCTCAATATAACCTATAGACTTACTTTTCTCCTATTATTTTTCCAGTAAAATAATTGCAATATAGATACAAGAGATGAGGGCATATAGAACCACACACACACACAAACACACACACACACACACACACACACACAGAGCCTCAAACTCGCACATAAATATATACATAGAGTCTCAATCACAGACTTACACACATGTACGCACACACACACACAAACTCACTGAGCACAAATTTCAACTTCAAGTTTTGTAGTGATTCGGCACATAATTATATGATTCCTCTTCATAATTATGTTTAATTATGTGAATTTTAATTCTAACATTTAAATGAGAAAATATTTTCAAACAAAACAATAAGAAGAAACTGTATGACCGGAGGTGTGCCTACACACTGGGATGGGGTGGAGTGGTTGGCTCACTCCAGCATATCCTTGAACCTGCTAACTTCTGTAAAGAATTTTTTCTGTGGACATTTCATTAAAGATATATGAGAATCTCTAGACTGAAAAGTTGTGTTACATTTCTTCTATATATACATGATAAATAAATCATCAGGGAGGACATACACTGATGGTAATATATATATATATATATAAAATTATACCATTGATTTTTAATAGATATTCTAGTTACACTTATGTCTTGGAATATCACTGTGGCACTGAAAGAGTCTTTGTTTCACAGCCAGGGATCTTGTATGTTAAAGACAAGGAAACATTGCGGCTCCAGATTTTGAGGGGTTGGAACATTTTGAGGTAGATCTTATTTAGAAATTTGATCACCAGGGATTCCTTTGAACAAGGTATTTGGACCATGACTCTTTTCTCTCTCTGTCTCTGTCTCTATCTCTCCCCACATGCGTGTGTCTCTGTGTCTCTCTGTCTCTGTCTCTCTCTCTCTCTGCATCTGAGCTCACACTAGGAGAGTAGATTTCCTTTCCATGCTCCACTCACTACAGCCACAAAGGCCATTCGAGAAATGGTGTGTGAGTTCTGTAAGTATGAGCCAGAATAAACCTTTTCTACAGAAAATTTAAAAGGTAACTTACTGTAATGAGTAAAACTGTCTGAGATGGGCACTCACCTGGGTAAGTGATAGTGTATGAGAAATGATGCCAAGAGTCAAGGCAATAGAATCATGGATATATATATATATAAAATGGAGCTATCTTGGAACACAACTCAATGCGAAATTTTATATATGTGGATGGAAAATGATTCAGGAAAACTTGTGACAAGTCTATGCAGGAGAATATAATTTATAATTGAGGGAGAGAGAGAAGGGGGAAGAAAGGAAAAAGATAGAGAAGGGAAGATTAGGCAAATACAGGTCATTGTACAGAGAAAGAAATAAACATGACCATGAAAACAATGCATGGGAGTCTGAACAAGGGCATGAAACCATTCAAAATGCAAACCAGAATTTCTCAGAGACTGCATGAGACAAGAGCTCAGGCTGTTCTCAGCAATGACAATGCCATAGTCACACACACACACACACACACACACACACACACGTGTGTGTGTGTGTGTGTGTGAAGGAAAGCATCATAATCATATACACATATGTGTGAAGGCAGGCATCACAAGTGCTGCCTCTGGAAGAGGGTGAATTCTGCACTCACTGGAAAAGTCTGTTCAGTCTCCTAGATTCTGTTGAGGATACTGTCTTTTGTAAATACTACTCAGGTGTTTCCCTGGGAAATTTATGAAAAATATCAGGCTTTTAGCTTCTATAATTTATAATTCACGTTTTGTGCAATTTTTCTATTTTTAAAGTTTAAATACATATCTATGTGTGTATCTGTATGAGTGTGTGTGTGTGTGTGTGTGTGTGTGTGTGTGTGCACGTGTGCGTGTGCGTTTGTGCATATGGGAGCTGTTGTTACAGGAGTTTATATATGAGAAGCCATGAGGGTGCTGAGATACAGATGCTACTCCTCTTCAAGAGCAGTAAGTGCTCTTAAACCTGAAGCCATCTCTCCAGACCTCATTTTTATTTATCTAGGCAATTTAGATCTTTCGCTTGACAAAGAAGAATTTCCAACAAATGCCACTGTCATCATCTGGGCAGCTACTTGAGCCACCATCCTTCCAAGCCCTACATTCTTCCAACCTTGAGTAGGAATCTTCTAACTGCATAGCTTCTGTTCTCATGCATCGATCTCTCTCAGCAGGCATGGCAAGATCCCACTTTTATAGCCAAAGATAAAATCTGGTATATTATATAACTGAATTTTCATTTTGAAGAACATATGTCTGTGAAGAAAATAGAACAAAAACTGATTTTTTTTCTCTGACTTCATGACTCTCAGCTTATCTCAGATTCTCTCTCTTTTTAATCTTATTTTAAGACATCATTTTCATTCTACTTTATTTTTCTCTTGTTGCAGTCTGTACTATCGTTGCAAAATAAAAGCACATGTTATTTATTTCCTCACTTCCTGCTCTTACTATTGCACACAAAGACCTTCTGACCAGCTTTACTTCTCCTGGGCAGCTCTCAACTTCCTCAGCATAGCTAAGATTTAGAGAACAAAATTCTAGCAGACCTAAACCACACAACACATGGAGATCTTCTGAGCAAATACACTACAAGGTCTCTGTTTTTGGCCAGCAGCATTGATTTTCTTATTTTCCAAGAGATAAATAAAAATCAAGAAAAAATGATGCTGGTTTTAATCATAATGAATGATTTCAGAATTTTTCTGCTTTTCTTTGTGTCTTGTCAGAAAACAAATATATGTATAGGTGATAAAATTTAACTGTTATGTTATTTAAAATATTTTAATCAAAATAATGTAATATACAATGCTGAACTTTAATATTGCATTTTTCCATTTCAATGACTTTTAAATAAAAACTATAATTTATTGCTATTATTCACTCCTGATTTTTATCCAGAATGTGTATTCACATATCTACATAGATGTGTATATACATGCATATATGTGTGCATGAATATATATACACACGTTTATATATCAACCAACAGAAAAGTTTTCTGTTCTTATTTAGCAAAATATAACTGAAACTCCTAAAATGTACCATAACTTTGAATTTTTAACATTTTAAAATTTTTATTTCTTTTGCATAGTATATCTATTTCTATATATTGCTTCGCATTACACTGAAGATGTGACTCGGGATTCAGAGTGCTTGCTAACTACATCCTACAATGTTAACATGAGCAAAGTTACTCCACCTACACTGAAGGTCAAGTCCTCTGTAGCATCAGCTTTCTTAGAATCCAGACCTCTTTTGATCATTGCTTAGTACTTCCTGAGCTTGCTCTTAGGAAATAAACTAGCTACAAGTTTTTCATATTTTTCTTAAAGTAAGCCTCTATTTCACCTCTCATTAGGCTCCTCTGATCCTCCTGAAATTAACAGATTGATCTCTTCTGTATCTCTGCTTTTGTTGAGTGCTTCTGTGCAGGCAACCCTTCCATAAGTTTCTCTCTCCTACTGATGAGCTCTCTCCGCAAGGGTTCCAGAACAGAAAATCACAACCTAGACCCAACCTAGACTTGGGTACAGGGCTAAGATTTCACCTAAATTGGCTGTATTCAAATAGTTTATCTACTTATGAGTTTTTTGAAATTTGTTCCACACTTTTGCATATTTCTGTCTTGGAACACTTTGTAACAGTAGAGACTAACTGAGATTAGACCTTACTGATGTCAGTAGGTATAGAAGGACTGACACTGACTATCAGTGACAAGATCTTTTTTCTCAGCGATCACTTAGCAATTCACCAGTAGAAAACTATAGTTCCCTTGCTTTCAGGGAGTTGAGTGGATAGTTTTGAGTTATATCTGTATCTTTATTGTTCTTAATATTTAGCATATATAATATAATCATATACACATATCTATACACACAAATATACATATACAACCCACACATATGTATATGTGTGTGTGTGTGTGTGTGTGTGTGTGTGTGTGTGTGTACATGAGAGAGAGAGAAAGAGAGAGAGCAAGCAAGGGTAGTTTGAGAATTTCAGGAATGAACATACATTCTTAGTTTTTGATATCATAAAATATGATATTCACTGTTAGCAGTCCCAACTCTAAGACTGTTGCTTTTAGAAAGTCATTTACTGTCCTCTGCCATTATAAATTCTGTTGAGAAATATATCATATACAAGGGTACTTCTGCAGAAACTCTGGTCCCCCAAAAGTAGAAGCCCCAAACAACAGGAGAGGTGACCACTCTTGAAGCCTTTCATGTCTGCCTGAATAGGGTTGTGCATCCTCCCCTGCTGTGAGGCCAGCCTATTGAGCATCCCCTGGCCCCTCAGATCCTGCCTTGTATACTGACCTGCTGCTGGGTGTGAATAGATGGGTCTTGACTCTTGGGCTTCTACTACATATCAGGAAAGAAACTCTGCAGGACATTATAGTTACCAGCATGAGGAGGCAAATCAGCTTGCCTACACATACCTAATCCATAACCTGGAATAACATCAGCCTGCCCCAACAGACTCATGGCTTTGTCTCAGTTGACCAAGACAGTTGGAATTGTGGATTGTTTAGTCCTGCAAGCCTGAGTTTTTAGGTACTTATGAAACCATGTATTGTAATAAAATCTTTACAGACACATTTAGCAAAGGTTTCTGATCAGTGTTCTGCAAATATCTAATAAGGGCATGCCTAGAAAGAGCCTAATTCCATCTGTGTTTATAGGAGACAAAGACACAGATTTGGGCCAGCCTAATAGGGATACTATGTAACGATACTTGCAGCACAGCTATCCCCTCCAAAAAAATAGGACAAAAGACACAAAGGATGAATGTAGAAAAGAGCTATAGGCTCTACACTAGATGCCTGTCTGAACAGCAGGCAGAGGCTATAATATACAAAACTGTGGTGTATATAAACATTTTTCAGGGATTCTCAGAAATAGTTGAGGAGAGAAACCCCATAAAAGACTAGATTTTCTGCCATAACATACAAAGAGACATGAGCTATTGGTATTTAGGCATTAAAGGGAAGCATGACCCACCCCTGAAGGCTGAATAAGTGTGAGACACCTGGTTTACATTTCTATAAATCTTTACACAGGACAACTCAACCTTCTAAGCACAATGGAAAGTAGCATAACAAATCTATTAAGCATAGTGCCTCTTAACTCGTAATTCATAGCATACAGCAGTCTGTCACAGCAGCTAATATTTATTCAGATCTTTCTACGGGTCAGGCTGGTCTCCAAAACATTTTTTTTTTGTGTGTGTGTGATTTTAGCTGATCTAAAACCTTATCAGGTAAGTAATTTTACTATCACTATTTAATAACTGAGTAAATTGAAGTTCAGAAAAGTTTGATAGCTAGTCCAAAATAAAACAGCAAGAATGACTGTGGTTCATTTCCTACATAATACGGCTTTGATATTTTTCTTTTATCCTTGTTTGCTACATCTGTGAAACACACCATGTTCTTTAGAAACAAGATGTGTATTTGTCTGTGGAAATAATATATAGGCAAAGATTAGACTATACCTTCATTCCAATAAAATTTGGTCTATACTTGAAATAACAGGGAATAAGTCACCACATCTCTAGAATAAGGAACATAATTCATGGATTTACTAGATTTTTGATATCAGATTTGAATGCTTAGTCCATTTTGAAAATGTTTATTGATGGGATTCTGAGATAAAACAGTATGCTCTCTCTGTAAACTATATATAATAAAACAATGGAATATATTTAAGAGTGATGGGTTTTCTTTGTAAAAGTCTTAAATGGAGAACATTATAATGAAAATATAGCTCAAATTCAAAACACTTTGTAATTGAAATTGCACTCCTACAAATAGCAGGGCAATGCTTTGGTGTCTCCTGTTTTCTCTGAGAATGTTGATTAACAGACAATAGTTCTATCTGGAGTGCTTACTGTATCCATGGTCCTCTGCATTGTCATTGCTCCTTGGGTGTCTTTGTAAATAATAGCATAGGCAGATGGTGGTTTGCTTCTTTTATGTCTAAATATCATCAATCTAAACACAAAACCTTTGTAGAAAATATATGTCAAAATTGTTTATAAAATCAGAAAGGCTAGGTAAAATATACTTTCTGAAATAATTAGACTAAAGATAATGATAACTCATTTCTCTAAAATAACTAAAAAGTGATACCCTAAGGTTTCACTTAAAAAATATAGATTATGTTTTATTATTTAATAAAAATATGCATTGTTAAGAACTGAAATATTCTCAAGCCTCAAAAGTTATTACATTAGGATTAATTAAAACATATTCTCTTGATGTTACCAAAATGCAATACATTGCTAATTTAAGAAATTATTTCTATTAATAGCTATTTTATTAAAATAATTCATTATATTTTATGTAAATGTAAACTTCAGAGTTTATATAAAATTTTGAGTATTTTAACATATGAGTTAATCTAAATTTTAATAAATTATCAACAATGACAGGGATTTTGTGCATCTATAATTCTGGGTTATATAAAATTATAAATACAAATACCTATACACATATTTATATGTTTATTTAAATAAAATACAAATAGATATTTTGAAATCCTGTATGTTCTCATATTTCTACTATCTATAAATACATAGAGTCTAAGAACAAAACCAAATTCTTATTTTTAAAATGTATTAATATTTACCTATATTAAGAAAGCTGTCTTTTCAATATTATGATTCTGCCACTACTTAGAGACATAAAAGTTTCCCAATTTATTTTCCTCATGTTAGGTTTCTTTGCCTGATAATAGGTTTTATGTGTGTCGGGGCTTAGATCTAGTCCCTCCATGCTCTTTGGTTAGTGGTTTAGTCTCTGTGAGCCTCTATTGGTCCCAGATTAGTTGACATTGTAGGTCTTCCTGTGGTGTTCTTGACCTCTCTGGCATGCTCAGTCCTGCCCTCCATTCTTCCACAAGCCTTCCCTAGCTTTGGCTGATGTGTTTCTCCACATCTGTTTCCATCTGCAGCAGGATGAAGCCACTTAGGAGACAGTTATGCTACGTTCCTGTCTACAAGCATAGGAAAGTATCATTATTAGTGTCAGGAATTCTTTCTCTCCCCAGAATGGGTCCTCAAGTGGGGCTAGTCACTGGTTTTCAGTTCCCTTATCTCTGCTCTATCTTCATCCTTGAGCATCTTGCAGAACGGGTTGAAGGTTTTTTTGGCTGGGTTGATGTCTACGTGAATTTGTAGCAGATGTGCAGCTTGGTATTCATTTGGGATCCCTAAGAATTGGAGCAGGCTGTCTCTGACTTTGTCCGCTAATGGACTGCCTGGTTGGGCTTCAGTGGGAGAGGAGGTGTTTAGCCCTGCTGGAACTAGATATCTCAGGATGGGGTAGTATCCAAGGGGGGATTTCCCTTCTCTGAGAAGAAGAGCAGGGAGTAATGGGGGGGGGACTAGAAAGAG
The DNA here is from genome assembly GCA_019843965.1 of Rhynchomys soricoides. Taxonomy (NCBI): domain Eukaryota; kingdom Metazoa; phylum Chordata; class Mammalia; order Rodentia; family Muridae; genus Rhynchomys; species Rhynchomys soricoides. The sequence goes on from JADRCH010000044.1 coordinate 10,567,847, forward strand.
TAGAGGGAGGGAAGCTGATATTGGGATGTAAAGTGAATAAAAGAAATTATGAAAAAAAGAAAAAGAAAAATACTCTTGAAATTCAAAAACAGATATTTTATTACTTAGAACTTAATAATTATCATTATTATTTCAATTTTAGGGAAATAGTCTCAGGAGAGGATCAAATAAAATATCTTAAGGAATTAGAAGGAACCATATAAGACATTTTTCTCAGATACGGTTCACAGGAAATATTTAAACAGCTACCCATTTATAATTCATAAATTTAACTATCATAATAACCTATATATCACCATTTGCTACCTAATTTGAAAAGGTTAACATGAAGAAGTTTTATAAAGCCCTATTTCATGTGGCAATGTTTGAGATATGTCTGTTTTAATTGAATATTTGCTTGGATATTTTGTTTCAAAGCCAAAATACAAACAAGAAACTTAAAACCTAATGGCCAAGTCTTTACAATGCACTATTCTGCAATCTGTTTGGATGCCAATATAATCATATATTTTAGTGTGAAGAGGAAGGGTCTTTCTAGACACACAGCCTTTGAGGCATGATGGGCCAAGAGCATTGCTCTGAGCATGTATTGCATTTAAACTTCAAGTGGGATTCTATGAACTATAGGCAGAGCAAAAATTGGCAAAGATCACCCAATAAGAAATGGAAAAGATTTAGACATAATATGTTATAGAATTAGAAGTTGATCCCAAGAAGTCATTTTCAAAGATTCAATATGTAATGTTCACCTGTAGCTTGCTGAATTTGAGTACTCAGCATGCGAATTTATTCTTAACATTTAAAAATTACTTAAGTAGACTGATTAACTTGAGTCACAGTCATATCTACAAAAAAATACATGTTCTTGTTTGTAGCATGTCTTTCAGAGGAGTCAGAGTTCTCTATGGTAAGCTGATCCTACTGGGATAGAAGACATCATTTTATGCCAATCATATAAATCCTTTTTTATTGTATTGTTTTCTTGGGAGAAAATTTTACTTAACACCATTCCAAACCGAAGAAACTTCATTAAAGAGAGACAGGAAAGTCATGGTATTGTCTGATTGAAAAATCATTTATTTAAAACTTACATCACACTGACCACACAAGCATACACATAAATATACACACACACACACACACACACACACACACACACACACACACATTGACATGCACATGGACACACACACTGCAGGCTGCATTCTGCACACTGCATGCAACAGGCACAAACACACACACACACACACACACAAACACACATATTTCCCAGTAACAAAAGACAGATGGACCCAGAGAAACAATGTTTAATGGCTCAGTGAGATTGCTATATAGGGAAAGGTGGTTGCCAATGAGCCTACGACCTGAATTTGATTTCTAAGAACCACAAGATAGAAGTCAAGAAATGACACCAACTTTTTTAACTTCTACACATTTCTTGTGACCTGTGCACATTTGAAAAACCTATTCCCCCATATACAAGTACACTCAATATATAGATACATGTAAAACAATCATCTCCATGTGAATATAAATTTCCTCATTTAAAACAAGTAAATAAACAAACAAAAGTAACATTTTCCCCAAAGTAACTAGAAATTATAAAGGTGGGAAAGGTTCAGCCAATAGAATTAATAAAGATGACATGTTAGTGGTACCAGATAATGGGTATAAGACAAGGGCAGGGTAAAGATTCAATCCTGTTTAAAATAAATTAACATCTTGCATCTTTTTCCGTATCACTTCACTTTAATTTAAAATTCTGGTACAGACTTACACTTTAATCATTCTGATATCTTAGAACTACCTGGTTAACTGCCATTTTGATCCCCTTGCTCGTCTTTAACTCTGAGGTCAGTATGTGAATGTAGCCATAGTATATTTTCATGCTGGCTTGTTGCATCCAATTAGTTCAATGACTACTGCCAGAGTGATACCAGGCAACATTTGACCTCATTTTAATCCCACCTGTATGCTAAATGCTATTTTTCCCCATTGCCATGACATTGACAGTTGGCATGATAACAACTACACACACACACACACACACACACACACACACACAAGGGTGCCCAATTTAGAGAAAATCTTTGCTCCTCAGAAATGACATAAATATTCATAATATTTTTTAGCCTAGCCTCTGATTTTATTTCATTAGCTATGTTTATAACCTGCAAGGGCTGATAATTTAATTTGAGAACTTATCTCCCAACTCTGTTTTTAGTCAAGTTGGAAGTGTATGTCACTGTTCAACGGATGTCCAGTCAGGCTATGGTTCCATATTTCCTAGAGGGAAAAGGATCTGGTTTGGGGCAAAACACTGCTTCAGTTTCTTTCAACATTCAATCATAATATAGTAATGACTTATAACCATACTAAAGGGAGAATTTGATGATATATTTATTGATTTAGAGTCCAGTATCAGGTTTTCCTTAACCCAGTGCCTGCAAATACCATGCACTCAATATCTTTGGCACAAGGTCTTTCAACATCCTTTCAAGCCTGTGACTGAACTGCATTATATTGAGATATGCCTGGGAATAATCTGCCTCTGGGGACTGTTCTGTTCTGGCAGAGATCGACTCCTAATGGCCTCAAAGAATTCTTTTTGCTGTCTGTTGTAACACATTGCCATTAATTCCAGAAGGATCCTCCAGCAACTCAACTCAACTAAGTTCTGAAGCATGGTGACTTTTCCAACATTACTGGTAGCCACATAAAACCTTCAATGAAATTTGGTCCCAGTTGGACAAATCTTGCCTAATGTAACCCATCAGGCAAGCCAGGTCACCTGTGTTTCGGGAAAGGCATTATACACAGAAGTTGGAGAGTTGTTGGTTTGTGTGTGAGTCTTCCCCAATTGTATATGTTGATGTAACTTTGCAGAAAGTCTTAGGCACCATAATTGTTCTATTGTAAGCATATTCTGCAATCTATTTCTGAAGATAGTAAAACAATGCCCCAACTGTGCCACATTGTCAGCTGGCATTTGCTGGAAGGGCTACTGGTTTCTTGAAACAGTTGTTAATGTGGTGATATATTGATGTAACATCAGATTGTATGGACAAAATCTTTAGATGTTTTTAATTTTATCTCTGGAAATAGTAACTACCCACATTTTTTTTGCTTACCATATTGGGCTAAACACTAATCACCACAAGTTTTTAAAAGAGAGGCAAGTTTTAGGTCTTACCCACAACCAGGAAATTCTAGCTAAATTTACTGTAAGTCTAAGCTAGATCCACTGAACAGAGCAAAGGTAAGTAAGAATCATAGAGATTGTCTCTGAAATTGGTGGTGCTTGCATTAAATAAGTCCAGCTTACTCAAAAGCATAAAACTAGCCTGTTTCTTAGGCATTAACACTAGAAAATCTATCTTAGTTGTCTTGGAGAAATGGTGATTTTAAAATTACAGTTATTTAACGTTAACTTCTAAAATATTACTAAATCAGTGGGGTATTTTCAAACAGAATACGCTCCATAGACCAATTTACAGCCCAGGGATTACAGGGTATTTTGAAAAAAGAAATTTTAATTGTTGAAGTTTGTTTTTCAGCTAATGAAATGAAAGCATTAGGGATGAGTGAATTTTGTCTGTGCTTTAAAAAAATTGGAAAGGGGTTTAGAATCACACACATGGATTCAGACCCTATACAATTCAGCCTAAAATGAGTTTATATGCACATTACTATATATGAAAATATTCCTTTTTATTTCTACATATTATGCACTGAAACCATGGCTTTATATATAGTGAGCAAATACTTTGAAAGAGTGTGTATTTATGTATAATATGTATTTAGATAGTATATCATATATATTATATTAATTATATATAAATATACTCAGAGATTGCCATTCATCAAAATCTTTCCTGACTTACCAAATTGTCACACAAGCTTCTGATTCTTGCTGTCTATCCTGGGCTCAGTTACCCTATGCAGTAGTGTGAACTGTCACACAGAGTTCCCTAGTGGACAGCTAGATCACTGGAGCATGACAGTGTGTTAAATGTCTCATTAGCCTAGTAAATGATGTTGTGCCTCTTATGAAGGAGAAAATTAATCCTGATGCCTTCTTAACTCCCACGAAGATCACATAAACCATGTTGAGAGAATGTAGCTTCTCAGTGTGAGAGATGGCCATCATGCATTTCAAACAACTCTGCACTATCAGGTTCTGTATTGAAGATATTTTCCTCACAGTATTCTCATTGTGTTTCCTCCCTCCCTATCCTCATCTTTCAAAAGGTGAATAATATAGTTAAATACATTTTCCACCCTCTGGTAAAAGTAAATGAGACTTTGCTGTGGTATTTAACTATTGACACTTCAAAAGCAAATTTGTTTTACAAAATGCTCGGTTGAAATTTTATACGCAATAGTAGAATACTTTGAAATATTTGTTAGACAAAACAGAAAATCATATTTTCAAGCTCTTTGAAATGTACATGTAAACTGTTATGTGCCCAAGGTTCAATAGAAAGATAAATAGTTCTAGTCATCACTCAGTAATATGCCAACTATAAACAATGTCATGTGTGTTCAGGTTAGAAAATAAGAAAACGATAAATATTATCTTCATGTTAGAAATTTCATTTGTTTCATTCATCTTCTTGAGTTATCGTTTTCATATAATTAGATAATGTGTTACTTCTTTTGACAAAGAGGAATGCTTTATGTAAAGATAATATTTTCATGTTAATCAATGATGATGGGAATATTTTTTTCAGAAGAAACAAAAGTGTAAAAGGAGAAGATAGACAGGCCAGGGGCTACAAAAGAGACAAATGAGGAAGTACAGATTGAAATTATTAGTTGCCTGAAAAAGTAGCTATTGGCTTTTTACGTTTTTAGAAGTACCTCTATTAGCTCTCAAGATTCAGCTGTTTACAGCAGTTGATAAGCCCCGTGCTTTTAAGCTTATTCAAGTCCATTAGGTCTCCCTTTCCCCTCTGGTAAAAATCTGAAGCTGTCAGGCTGAAGTAGCATGATCAGCTAATGTTCCTACCAGACTGAAAGCATGTCCCAGGGGTGGATACAGAATTCTGACTCTCTTGGCATGATTCTCCGGTGATGCCAGGGGACCCTAGACACCAGAAATGTTGAAATAATCAAGCAATTTTAGAAACCACGTTTAACAGGACTTTAGTGATGATTTCCTATAAATACTTTATTACTGAGACCAAACTAAAGGATCTATTCAAAATTCATTATTTTATTTGACTTAGTTAAATTTGGTACATAGCTACAGTTTTTAAATTGGTGGAATTATTTCCTAGTTTCTACCTCAAGTTTACAGATGATTACTTTCTGCCTTCTACTTGTTAATTCTTATCTTGCCAACTGTCACACTTTTCTCTTTCTCTTGCAAGGTACTTAAGCCTTTGATTCAAACATTTTACAGAAAAGGAGAGAAATATCAAGTAGAAGAAATAATTTCTAAAATGTAAAATCCCAATCACTCAATAATAAATATGATTGTCAGCACTGAATCTTATAGGCATTTATCACAGAGGCTGTTTTTAAAGATACATGAGATCAAGATGGATGGGAAGTCATCTCATTTACTAAAAGGTTCACTTGGAGACAGGAAGACATGAATGCAATTCCAGAACACACAGATAAATGCAAAGCATGGTGGCACCCACTCATAATTTGACTGATGGGGAAATAGCAAAGGCATGTTTTGGGGCCTTAGTGATGAGCTAAGGGTATCCAATTCATCATGTCTCAGGTCCCAATGAGAAACCTGTCTCCCAAAATAATTTTAGTATCTCATGAGAGCAATAACACTCCAGGGTGAATTCTAGCCTCCACATCATGTTCATACATATGACCTGCCCTTGTACACATGCTTTACATATGAACACAAGTTTAGTGAATGGATAAATTTGATGAAGCACTTTATCCCTTATCTCAATTATGAAAATATTATTATATAAGTTATATCATTTTGAAATGCCTTTGTAAATAGAAAAAATAAAAAGAGAAAGTTAAAAGTGAATATACATATGAAAAGTAGAAGGCAGCTTTCTTATTGGTGTGTAATGTGGCAAATAGTGAACACTTGAGTTAACTGTTAGCCTCAGTATTTTCAAAGCCAGCTAGCATAACTTCATTGTGATTTTCCCTACTTCATTTAACTGTGTCTGTTGTCTCCTGACCACTGTTACTCATATACAGTAATCAGTGATTTTGTTGTTTGGGTACTTGAATGATTTATTTAATTCAGCCTTGAAACCTTGAAACCAACTAGAAAGGTAGATCTGAAATGGAGTAGGGAGAGAATTTCATAAGTAGCAGGTGTACGCAGAATTGATGCTCAGCTTGATGAAACCAGAAGAACCACTGTATAAGGATGGACATCCAGGAGTGCTCTACACTATATCTAACTCGTAGCAAATTCAAAATGAATATATTGTACTGTGCACATTTTTCACATGCCTCACAAAACTCATGATCCTTATCTGGGCATATTGACCGCAAGCTTTTAATCCCAGCACTCAAGAGGCAAAGGCAGGTAAATCTTCCTGAGTTTGAGGCTATCATAGTCTATCTAGGGAGTTCTTAGCCTATCAGAGATGCATAGTAAGAAAATTTAACAATCTTAGTTAACAAGAATAAATTGATAAATTGTGCTTCTGTGAAAATAATTACAAAATTGACAATTAAATAAAGAACTCTTGTTCCTTAAAAGTCGCCATTAAGAGAATTGAAATATAAGTCTGAACTCAAAGAAAATATTTTAAGAGGGCCTACCTAAGGCAGTCTGTATTTTGAACATATAAAAAACTCTTAGAATGCAAAATAATATAACAAAAATCAATTCTGTACATTATAGACTAAAGCTATAGAAGATATGCGGCCTTAGGATTGTTGGATAAAATGTATTCACATGGAAAAATGCTTCATAACATAAGTCATTAGAGAAATTTATATAATAAAATATCTGCATATCCTCTATGTGGCTAACTATAAAAGTTCACCTGTGTTCTGGTCGGGGGTGGGGGAGGCACTAATATCTGATCAGAGTGGAAAATGATCCAGTCACTTTGTAATGCAATACATGCCTTCAAAGATAAGTATATATCTACCAATTTGATCTAGACACATGATCTAGGCTTTTACCCACTGAAGGGAGTAAAGCCCTATGTCTGTTAAAAGACTTGTATTCAGACCCAGTGTGGGGCCCAGAATCCCAGCCCTTGTGAAGCAGGAAGATTAGAAGTTTGATGCTATCCTTAGCTAAACCATGAGGCTCATCTCAAAAAACAAATAAACAAGCAAATAAAGACGTATACATACATTTTTTTTCACAGCTTACTGTATAGTGGCTGAAAGCTGAGTGGAGAAAAATTATAGCTCATGAGCAGCTGGACTCATAAGGAATTGTGATTTAACGAGATACCATAAAATATGCGTGACTCGAAAATGCTACTCACAGGAGCCTTTGTATCAAGTGACTGAGGCATAAGGAAAGAAAATACTTGATCTGAAAACATGCAAGAGACATTGAGGGACAGAATGCATAAAGAGAATGATGAAAGAAACATGGGAATTTCCTGAGGATGGTAGTGGGCTCATCTACTTTGATTGTGGTAACAGCGTTAGGGCTTATTCACCCATCAGTGTTTATAAAATGCTATACATTTGTATGTTCGGATTGCTATGTAAATTATAGACCACCAAAACTGGAAGGAATTCTTTTACCTCAAAGTTTACAATTTTATAATAAACTTTTGTACTATACAATTCAGAGGAGAAAAATGAAAAGTGAGAAAACAGGCCAGGCTTGAAGCCCAGGAGAGAAACGGGCAGCCCTGGAGCCTGAGTGATATCAGTCTTGAGGCTCAGGCAAGCCCTTCTGATAATGCTCAGAAACCAAGGCTAGAACATGCACACAGACTACTGATCAGGCGAATGATCTACACATGAGAAAATATGGATTGCTTGTAGACTGATGTACAGTCAGCAAGTAGATAAATGTGAAACTTATTTTAAGGGAGATACGGGGGGGGCGTAGGAATAAAATGTAAAATTTTAGAAATGATCATGTTTAAATAGTGAGAATAAAGGTACAAAGAAGAGAGAAATTTCAAAAATAAGTATTTCTAATTTCACAGAATGGACCCATTGGTTTGGTGAAGGAATGATTTTGACTCGAAAGATCTAAATATTAGATCATTGTCTAAAATATTGAAGGTAATTTAATCTTCTGATTTTTTTTTCTTTCTGTCATTGAATAAAAAAGGCTTGGAGAGACCTGTGTCCCAAGCTAGAATGCAAGTAAAAAGTGCAAACCCACTTTCAATGCCAGTCCAGGAGAGGCAGATACAGGAACATCCCTGAGTTTCACTACCCAGCCTAGGCTAAGTTTCACACAATTGAGAGAAATTGTCTCAAATGAGGTGGACCATCTTCCCAAGACTGGTGGCCTATCTTATTCTTTATAGTTCCCATGAAGTATGTGTGTGTGTGTGTGTGTGTGTGTGTGTGTGTGTGTGTACTGAAAAACATTTATATATAACTTACTTACTCTTAGTCTGTTTCAGGACTCTGAACTTAAAACTGGCCTTGTCATCTCTTGCTTCTAAATCAACATGGTTACTTTTAAGAATCAACAGAGCTGTTCTATGGCCATGTACCTGTTTCAAAAAGTATATGTTTAGGGGTTGGAAAGGTTGCTTAATGGGTAAAGGGTTTGCTGTGCAACCATGAAGGGTCCAGTATGAATCTACATCACTTATTTGATAGTCCCGGTTTAGTGACACACACCTGTAATCCCAAAGCTGGGGATGGGATGGAGAAGAAAGACCTTTGTGACTAGCTGGTCTGCTATACTAGTCAATCTGTAAGGTCCAGGTTCAGGTACCATATCTAAGGACAAGTTAGAGAGCATCAAAAAGTCTCCTATACCCACACACCAAAAAAAGTAAATCATATGCTTTTGTCCTAGTTATCATTAAAATATGGTTAAATTTTCATTAAGTATTAATGAAAATTAATACAAGTTAAGTATTGGTTAAAATTTTCAGACCAATGTATTATACTTTCAGATATTTTTCCATGACCTAATTTATGAAAAATTTAGCTTATGATTTTATTATTTACTTCGTGTGTGTGTGTGTGTGTGTGTGTGTGTGTGTGTGATTGGCTTTTCTGTAGGATTAGTTATCATAGCCCAAATATTCTAGAAATATAATCTCAAAAGAATGGGCAATTTAATGAGAAAGTAGATATTCTCTTCCCTCCATGCAAATGCATCACATGATTGATGGGCATATTGTGATAAGTGCCATTGTGTGCATCCCTTCAGGCCCAAGTCCAAGATGGTGGTATGCTACAGTGTCGTAAGGATTTAGGGTAAAAGGTTGCTTATATGAGAAGGGTCAACATAATTGCAGCTCTAGAATACATAGAGTACTAAGGGAAGGGAGGCATTGGAGGCAGATATATGTACCCATTTAATTTAATTGATAGGGAACCACAAAGTTGGTCAATGCCTTTCTTTTGGTATCACTAAACATGTAGAGCTATTCCCAAGCAGAAGTTGAGTATGAACATGCTCTGACATGTTGGCAGAAGTCCCCATCACTTAAAGAATCTGGGACAGCAGGGTGGGAACTCAAGAATCTGGTGCTTACAAAGCTGAGACAAGAGTGGCTGAATACTTGTGTTCAGGCTCGACGTTTTAGGGCTGCCAAGTAATATAACTCAATAAAATGAGTTTTTTGTCAAGTAACTGGATAACTGAGGCTGACCATACATTCTGGGCTGTATCTGTGGGCCTGGGCAGACTTAGGGTGAAGCAAAAGGAAGGCTTTTTATCTCTGTTCCATGGCCACTTCCTCTTTCTATCCACATCATAAATCACCAAGAAAGTGAATGAGGCCTGTTGACCCCTGGTTGACCCATGCTCTTCATAACTCACAGGTAACCTAAAACAAACATTTAAAACAAAGACTACTATTTAGGGGGTTAAGTAAATTTTTTTCCATACAAGAAAACCATTAATTTTATTCTCTTTAAAAATACCTGAGTGAAGTTATAGATACTATTGGGTTCATTAGTAAGCTAATTACTGTATCCTCATAAAACTCCGAATTAGACTTATTTGGAAATTCAAAGCTGACAGTTAAAAAAAAGCTCAATATTTTCCTTATTGAAAATGGGAAGGGGCAAGTCAACAAGAAAAGGAATGGGAGAGGGGGTGGTTCATTGCTCATATATTCCAGTGTAATTTTTAGACAGGAAAGCTTTGATAAGTTAAAGTTTCAGATAAGAACACTTATCTTGTCTTTCCTGGTTTCTATAAATGGTGACCTAAAATATCATTAAGAACCTGGAAATAATAGGTTGCATCAATGTTGAGAATTACATAGTGTTTTGTAGTCATATGGAGGAGTCCTGCCAATGGTTACTTAATGATATGTCTCATTAAATGAGCCAATTAAGAGTTTCTGTGTACAAATTCCTTAAAGATTGGACACACAAGATAAATATAATGACTGAAGCCCTGAAAGCCAGCAGAAAGAATGGAAACAGGCAAACTGGGGAGATAGGAGGTTGGGGTGACCCTCTAGAATGTAACAGAGACCTGGGAAGTGAGAGAGTCTCAGGAATCAAAGGGAGGGATCTTAGAAGAAATGCCCTACTGTGGAGAGAGGGAACTTTTAGAGTTCACCTCCAGCAGAAAGTCAGGGCATCAAGTGAGGGATGGGGTTGCCAACCCACAATCAAAATTCTGACTCATAATTGTTCCTGTCTGAAAGAACTGCAGGGTTGGAAATGGAAAAGAGCCTGAGGAAAAGGAGATCCAGCAACAGGCCGAAAGTGGAATCCAGCTCAAAGGGAGGTCCCAAGGCCTGACACCATTACTGAGGCTATAGAGCATTCACAAAAAGGGACTTATCATGACTGCCTTGAAAGGCCCAATAAGCAGCTGAGAAAGTCAGATATAGATATTTGCCCCCAACCAATGGACAGAAGCTGCTGACCCCTGTCGTTGAATTAGGGAAATGCTGAAAGAAGCTGAGGAAGAGGGCGATCCTGTAGGAGGACCAGCAGTCACAATTAACCTGGACCCCCAAGATCTCTCAGACACTGGACCACGAACGAGGCAGCATATACCAGCTGATATGAGGCCCCCAACACATATACAGCAGAGGACTGCCAAGTCTGGGTTCAGTCAGAGAAGATGCACCTAACCCTCAAGAAACTGGAGACCCCAGGGAATTTAGAAGTCTTGTGGGGTAGGGTGGCGTGGGGACATCCTAGGTGAGACAGGGTTGCTGGGATGGATAAGGGATGTGGAACAGTCGGAGGGTGGACCTGGAGAGGAATCAAATCTGAAGTGTAAAAAAAAATTAAAAAAAAAAACAAACAAATAAATAAAGATAAAAGTAAATAATTGAAGCCACTGTTATGAGCATTTTTCACTATTTCTGAAGGCAAATTTACAAAGCCAACATTCAGCCACATGACAGAAACATAATAAATTTCATGTATACACTGAACGTTCTAAATTAAAAATAGTTGCATTTCAATGTATCTTAAAGATCCATATTTTCAATCTAAATTACCCCCAAATTTCCCATCCACTTCATCCTTTCTTTTCACTACACACAAATATAGCCCTCGGTTAACATAGTTATCATCCAGTCTGAGACATTTTCACTCTTCCATATCCCAGCCTTCCAAGAAATGAAAATCTACTCTTTGGTTGTTTGGCTTAGCAAGCTCAGTCTCTGCTGTGAATTTCCTCTTATTTTGTAAATTTGTTTGAAAGACTTCATAAGAAATAAGTCCTTTGACAAGGAGACCACTTTAGTACCAACATTACAAAAGAGTCTGTGTTCATGGGGGACATTTCTTCCCTGAATTAAACTTAACCTCTTTCTACTCCCATTTAGCCACCTGATAAATCCACTTGAGCTATCTTTTGGAGAGAGAGAGGTACATGGGAACAATAACACTTCCTTTTTGAATGGTTTAATAAAGCTTTGTGAGATTTTGAGATGAAAGATAAACGTGTAACACTGATAGCGCCCTCCAAAGCGTTCATTCATGGATCCAATTACAGGTTTCGTCCTGGTAAAAGCCACAGTGGATATATTAAACGAGAGTGTGTGTTAAGAACTAAGGTGCAGGAGTCTATCTAGTTTCCAAGGTTGACTTAGATTCTGGTTTCTTATCTAACCAGGGGCAGCTGCTTAAGGCCTTTCCCTGTGTCTCCTTCCATAAAATACCTAGCAAATGCCCTCAGAATTGCTTTTAAAATGACAGTGAAAACCACAGTTTAGACTCCCGAATAAGATTGGACAAATGAGGTGAGCATTAGGAATGAGAATTACAGTCTTCTGGCTGATTTTAGACTTATCATAAAGTGTTTCCTTAGTTTAAAAGTCAGGAGATTTCTGAATAAGATCACCATTTTTAAATCTTCTCTTTTTTCTCAGTTTATTTATATAATAGAATGTCTTTCCTTACACGATTTTTTAAATTAATTAATTAATTTTTTGGTTATTTTATTTATGGATACTGGTGATGTTTTTGTTTGTTTGGTTAATTTCATTCAGCTCACCTTTGTTTGTTTGTTTGTTTCTTTCTTTCTTTCTTCCCACTCCATCCTTTCTGATCCTCACCAAAGTTTTGCTCTCCAATTTCTTGGCCCCATCACATTCTACTTGCACTTTGAAAAGCAGAAATTGTGATCTCAATTTGCCTCAATCTGTACTATTTTCTTACAGCTAATTTGTTTTATGCAGTGTCTGTAAGTTTATGCATGCCAGATAATGTTCCCTTGGTATTGTTTCAGACTGGTATATATGGCACCTCCTTTTAGACATTAAGTCCTAAGAGCCACCTAAAAATGGGATACTTTATAATAATATAGATTATTATGCAACTATTTTAGATTGAAGTTGGGAGGAAATTATCACATATTGCCTTGTCTTTGGATGATCATGAAACAGTCAACGGTCAATTTCTAAGAAAGCATGCCACGTTAAGAAATGAGTATCTTTGCATTCAGAAACCCACATGCATTCTATTGTTTCTAGTAATAACCACTATTTTTAAGTTAAATATTCAATAGATGCCCAGCAAACTAAGACAGTTTCTCTCTTCCTATGATTGTATGGTCCAGTAGTTTTTGAAGGACTCATGAGTGGCAACTATTGTAGCTTCGTTGATGTTTTCTCAACCAATCACAGTTCCAGGAAATAAGTGAAGTAATTAATTATCATGAAGTGTTCTATAATGCAATATATTGCTTATCATGGATATATTCAATATAGAACAAAAAAATAGAACTTTTAAAAATTACTTTTATTTTTTTTCCAGTCCAGTCGTTGCCCTCCTCCTGGTCCCACAGATCCTTAACCCATTCCTCCTCTCCCCCTAACTCCTGTCCCCAAGAGGATGTTTCCCCCTGAACATTTCTAACTGAGAGTTTGTGTAGAATTTTGCCATTTGTATTGTAATCACAGGACAGACATATCTTTCGAAGAAAATTCCAGAAGTTCTTACCTCAGTGGGTTCTTGCCAAAGTCTTTGTTTCAAAGGAAATTTTAATAAATCTGAAGTAGCGATACGAAAATTTACTTAAGCAGCATTCCTGTCTTCCAAAGATTAGACTGTTTTCATTAGAACTAGATTGAAAATGAGTAGAAATCAGCTCTTTGAGAACTTTCCCAAATTTAACTTCATTTCAAACCAATAAACTGTAGCCTTTAGTTGCTATAGACAGATTGTAGCTCATCAATAGGACTAAAAATCACGGTGGAATTGCTCCATAATAGTCATGTAGCTATGCCTCTAAATATAATTCCATTGAGTGATTTTGCATTTTCTGACAGCTTAGTTCTACTTTCCTGTGGCAAACCAAAGGACCTCCATCAAGAATACTATAAATGACAGGTGTGAACACATAAAAAAACATGAACAGTCTACACTAAGTTATCCTACTTTAAAAAAAATAACAGAACATTGAATTTCATGAAGAATTTGAAAACATTTTTCAGTATATTTTAACTGAGTGTGTTTGATGTATAAAACAAAAAAAGGTAATTTAAATATCATTTATGATCTATGATTAGTCTCCAGGACATAAAGGATATCATATAGATTACTTAAGTAAATGATTAATTAAACAGCTGCCATGATGATACCAGAGTTAGAGTTGGATACAGCAAGAGGACACAGGTTTAAAATTATCTAGGAAATAACTTTAAAGTGATTTATAATTGACATAGACATACATTCACTCTGGAGAGAACAGTGTGATTTTAATACTTTCCCCTTCTAAAATTTTTGTGTGCCTTTCTTTTTTCAATGTAGTAGTTGGTTTCAGTTTGTGGCCAAGGATTACAATGCTAAAGGTCATTAACAGAGATGGGCTTGGTCATCATAATTTACGTTTGTAATTGGGTTTTAGACTGGCAGTGTGAAAATATAACAAGCTTTCAAGAAACAAGTATGAGGAGCCTTCTGGTTTCTATCTGAGGCAGGAGACCTCTGCTTGCACCACCAGGGCTCCATAGACAAATAGCACAGGGAGAAAGCTAACCAACCAGAAGTGTGGAAAAGCCCGTGAATGGGGGTAAGAAGAGCACCATTGCTCAGCAGGACTCACCTGGCATCTTTGGGACACAGGGACTGAGGTACAGCAGGGGGAAGGAGCCTTCAGGTTTCCATCAGTGGCAGGAAGCCTCTGCCTGGGCCACCAAGGCTCCATAGCCAAATAGTGCCAGGAGAAAGCTAGTCTCCCAGGAGTGTCGGTAAGCCTGTCTGCTCAGAGGTACCCACCTGGAATCCCCAGGACACAGGGACTGAGGAGTGGTCATCTGGTTTGTTTTGGTGGATGGGAGCAGATCCTGTGACATAGGGCTCCATACTCAAATAGTGACAGGAGAGAGCTGGTATCCCAGGACTACAGACATACCTTCAAGCACAGGCAAGACCACCACTCCTGTTCAAATTCACTGGATCAAGAGGGACCCTTGCAGAGCCATCAGGACACAGGAACCAAGGGACAGCTGGAGACAAGATCCTTCTGGTTTCTGTCTGCACCCCAGAGCTGACAATGTACCACAGTGCTCCAAACCCAAATTCATCTCAGAGAGAGCTGGCCTTCAAGGAGTATTGAAACCTAGGCTTGCAGTAGGGACAAGACACAGTCAGAGAGAGTAAGACCAGCTAACACCAGAGATAACCAGATGGTGAAAGGCAAGAGAAAGAACATAAGGAACAGAAAACAAGGCTACTTGGCATCATCAAAACCCAGCTCTCCCACCACAGCAAGCCCTGGATATCCCAACATAGGAGAAAAGCAAGACTCAGATTTAAAATCACATCTCTTGATGATGATAGAAGATTTTAAGCAGGAAATAAATAACTCCCTTAAAGAAATACAAGAGAACACAGGTAAACAACTAGAAGCCTTTAAAGAGGAAAAACAAAAATCCCTTACAGAATTACAGGAAAATACAATCAAACAGATGAAGGAAATGAACAAAACCATCCAGTAACTAAAAAATAGAAATAGAAACAATAAAGAAATCACAAAGGGAGACAACCCTGGAGTTAGAAAACCTAGGAAAGAGATCAGGATATCTCCAACAGAATAAAAGAGAGAGAAGAGAGAATCTCAGGTGCGGAAGATACCATAGAAAACATTGACACAACTGTCAAAGAAAACACAAACTACAAAAAGCTTCTCACCCAAAACATCCAGGATATCCAGGATACAATGAGAAGACAGAACCTGAGGATAATAGGTATAGAAGAGAGTGAAGATTCCCAACTTAAAAGACCAGTAAATATCTTCAACAAAATTATAGAAGAAAACTTCCCTAACCTAAAGAAAGAGATGAACAAAAATATACAAGAAGCCTACAGAACTCAAAATAGACTGGACCAGAAAAGAAATTCCTCCTTTCACATTATAGTCAAAACACCAAATACATAAAATAAGGAAAGAATATTAAAAGCAGTAAGGGAAAAAGGGCAAGTAACATATAAAGGCAGACCTATCAGAATTACACCAGACTTCTCACCAGAGACTATGAAAGCCAGAAGATCCTGGGCAGATCTCATACAGACTCTAAGAGAACACAAATGACAGCCCAGGCTGCTATACCCAGCAAAACTCTCAATAATCATAGATAGTGAAACCAAAATATTCTCTGACAAATCCAAATCTGTACAGTATGTTTCCACAAGCCCATCCCTACAAAGAATAATACATGGAAAACCCCAACTCAATGAGGGAAACTACACCCAAGAAAAAGCAAGAAAGTAATCTTTCAACAAACTCAAAAGAAGATAGCCTCACAAACATAAAAGCAACATCAAAAATAACAGGGAGCAACAATCACTATTCTTTAATATCTCTTAACATCAATGGACTCAATTCCCCAATGAAAAGACATAGACTGACAGACTGGATCCATAAACAGTACCCAGCATTTTGCTGCATCCAGGAAACGCACCTCTGTGTTAAAGACAAACAGAACCTCAAAGTAAAGGGCTGGAAAACAATTTTCCAGGCAAATGACCCCAAGAAACAGGCTGGAGTAGCCATTATAATATCAGATAAAATAGACTTTCAACCACAAGTCATCAAAAAAAGATAAGGAAGGACACTTCATACTCATCTGAGGAAAAATCTATCAAGAAGAACTCGCAATTTTGAACATCTATGCCCTGAATGCAAGGGCTCTTACATTCATAAAAGAAACTTTACTAAAGCTCAAAGCACACATTGTACCTCACACAATAATAGTGGGAGACTTCAACATCCCACTATCATAATGGACAGATCTTGGAAACACAAACTTAATAGAGACACAGTGAAACTAGCTGATGTTATGAACCAAATGGATTTAACAGATAGCTATAGAAAATTTCATCCTAAATCAAAAGAATATACCTTCTTCTCAGCAACTCATGGTACCTTCTCCAAAATTGATCATATAATTGGTCACAAAACAAAGCTCAACAGATAAAAGAAGATTGAAATAATTCCAGGCCTCCTAACAAATCAACATGGAATAAGACTGGTCATCAATGGCAACAAAAAGAACAGAAAGCCCACATACACATGGAAGCTGAACAATGCACTGCTTAATGATAAGTTGGTCAAGGAAGCAATAAAGAAGGAAATTAAAGACTTCCTAGAATTCAATGAAAATGAAAGTACAACTTACCCAAACCTATGGGACACAATGAAAGCAGTGTTAAGAAGAAAACTCATAGCTCTGAATGCCTCCAAAAAGAAACTGGAGAGAGCATATACTAGCAGTTTAACAGCACACCTGAAAGCTCTAGAACAAAAAGAAGCTAATACACCAAAGAGGAGTGTATTAATCAAATACACTAAATAATCAAATTAAGGACTGAAATCAACCAAGTAGAAACTAAAAGTACTATACAAAGAATCAAAAAAACTAGGAGCTGATTCTTTGAGAAAATCAACAAGATAGATAAACCCTTAGCCAGACTAACCAGAGGGCACAGAGCCAGTATCCAAATTAACAAAATTACAAATTAAAAGGGAGCTATAACAACAAATTCTGAGGAAATTTAAAAAAAAAAAAAAACATCAGATCCTACTACAAAAGCCTATATGCAACAAAATTGGAAAATCTGGAGGAAATGGACAAGTTTCTAGACAGATACCAAATGCAAAAGTTAAATCAGGATCAGATAAACCATCTAAACAGTCCTATAACCCCTAAGAAGTAGAAGCAGACATTAAAAGTCTCCCAACCAAAAAAAGCCCAGGACCAGATGGGTTCAGTGCAGAATTCTATCAGACCTTTAGAGAAGACCTAAAACCAATACTCTTCAATCTATTCCACTAAATAGAAACTGAAGAAACACTACTCAATTCGTTCTATGAGGCCACAGTTACATTGATACCAAAACCTCCCAAAGACCCAACAATAAAAGAAAACTTCAGACCAATTTCCCTTATGAATATCGATGCAAAAATACTCAATAAAATTGTCACAAACCGAATCCAAGGACACATCAAAACGATCATTCACCATGATCAAGTAGGCTTCATCCCAGGGATGCAGGGATGGTTCAATACCTGGAAATCTACCAATGTAATCTGCTACATAAACAATCTCAAAAAGAAAAGAAAAGAAAAAAGCACATGATCATTACATTAGATGCTGAAATACCATTTGACAAAATTCAACATCCCTTCATGATAAAAGTCTTGGAAAGATCAGGAATTCAAGGACTATACCTAAAGATAGTAAAAGCAATATACAGCAAACCAGCGGCCAACATCAAACTAAATGGAGAGAAATTCGCAGCAATCCCACTAAAATCAGGGACTAGACAAGCTTGCCCTCTCTCCCTATCTATTCAGTACAGTACTTGAAGTTCTAGCTAGAGTAATTAGAAAACAAAAGGAGTGCAAAGGGATACAAATTGGAAAGGAAGAAATTAAAATATTACTATTTGCAGATGATATGATGGTATACTTAAGTGACCCGAAAAACTCCACCAGAGATCTGCTACAACTGATAAACAACTTCAGCAAAGTGGCCGGACACAAAATTAACTCAAACAAATCAGTAGCCTTTCTATTCTCGAAGGATAAACAGGCTGAGAAAGAAATTAGGGAGATGACACCCTTCACATTTGTCACAAACAATATAAAGTATCTTGGTGTGATTCTAACCAAGCAAGCGAAAGATCTGTATGACAAGAACTTAAAGTCTCTGAAGAAAGAAATCAAAGAAGACCTCAGAAGATGGAAAGTTCTTCCATGCTCATGGATTGGCAGGATTAATATAGCTAAAATGGCCATCCTGCTGAAAGCAATCTACAGATTCAATGCAATCCCCATCAATATTCCAACTCAATTCTTCATAGACTTAGAAAGAGCAATTCTCAAATTCACATGCAATAACAAAAAAACCCAGGATAGCAAAAACTATTCTCAACAATAAAAGAACCTCTGGAGGAATCAGCGTCCCTGACCTGTAGCTGTACTACAGAGCAGTAGTGATAAAAACTGCATGGTATTGGCACAGTGACAAGCAGGTAGATCAATGGAATAGAATTGAAGACCCAGAATTGAACCTGTACACTTAAGGTCACTTGATCTTTGACAAAGGAGCTAAAACCATCCAGTGGAAAAAAGACAGCATTTTCAACAAATGGTGCTGGTTCAACTGGTGGTCTACATGTAGGAGAATGTGAATTGATCCATTCCTATCTCCCTGTACAAAGCTCAAGTCCAAGTTGATCAAGGACCTCCACATAAAACCAGATACACTGAATCTAATAGAAGAGAAAGTGGGCAAAAGTCTTGAACACATGGTCACAGGGGAAAAGTTCTTGAACAGAACACCGATGACTTATGCTCTAAGATCAAGAATCAATAAATGGGATCTCATGAAATTACAAAGCTTCTGTAAGACAAAGGACACTGTAAATAGGACAAAATGGCAACCTACAAATTGGGAAAAGATCTTTACCTATTCTAAGTCCAATACAGGGCTAATATCCAAAATATACAAAGAACTCAGGAAGTCAGACTCTAGAAATCCAAATAATCCTATCAAAAACTGGGGAACAGAGCTAAACAGAGAATTCTCAACTGAGGAAACTTGTAAGGCTGAGAAGCACCTAAAGAAATATTCAACATCCTTAGTCATCAGGGAAATGCAAGTCAAAACAACCCTGAGATTCCACTTCACTCCAGTCAGAATGGCTATGATCAAAAACTCAGGTGACAGCAGATGCTGGTGAGGATGTAGAGAAAGAGGAACACTTCTTCCTCCTCCATTGCTGGTGGGATTGCAAGCTTACATAACCATTCTGGAAATCAGTTTAGTTGACCCTCAGAAAAATGAACATAATACTACCTGAGGACCCAGCTATTCCACTCTTGGGCATATATCCAGAAGATGCTCCAACATGTAATAAAGATACATGTTCCATTATGTTCATAACAGCAATATTTATAATAGCCAGAAGCTGGAAACAATCTAGATGTTCCTCAACAGAAGAATGGATACAGAAAATGTGGTACATTTACATAATGGAATACTATTCAGTTATTAAAAACAATGACTTCATGAAATTTGCAGGCAAACGGATGGAACTTGAAAATATCACCCTGAACAAGGTAACTCAGTCACAAAAAATGAATACAGTATGTACTCACTGATAAGTGGATATTAGCCCAAAAATTCGGAATACCCAAGATTCACTTAGTAGCAACTGTTGGGCTGAGTGTGAGGTCCTGGTTGAAGGAGTTGCCGAAGGGACTGAAGGATCTGAGGGAGTTTGTAGCCCCATGGAGGTAGCAACAGTGTCAACTATTCAGGCTCCCCAGTGCTTCCGGAGTCTGGACCACCAACCAAATAACACACATGGAGGGACCCATGGTGCTGGCCACCTATGTGCCAAAGGAGGGCCTTGTTAGCCATCAGGGGAAGGAAAGGCCCTTGGGCCTGAGAATGTTAGATGCCCCAGTATTGGAGAATGCCAAGGAGGGATGAGAATGTGTGGGTGGGTGGGTAGGGGAATACTCTCACAGAGGCAGACGGAGTGGTAGGGGATGGGGTTTCCGAAGGGGAGACCTGGAAAGATGGAAACATTTGAAATGTAAATAAAATATAAAAAAAAAAAAGAAAGAAAGAAAGAAAGAAAAAAAAGAAACAAGTATGAGCATTATGTCTAAGAATAGTGACTGGAACAATAGGAATGGACCATAATCTCTCTTTGAAGATCTAAGTTAGATATTATGTTCTAGAGAAATAAAGAATTTGGGCTTCAGAGAAAATAAAAATAAAAATTTAATTTAATACTGAAAATGTGAATACAAGGAGGCTTTAGAGGGGGGCTCAAAGAACATTTACTGCTCTTAAAGAAATGCCAGGTTTAATTCCCAGCATCCACACAGCAGCTCACAACTGTTTGAACTCTAGTTTCTGTTCTCAATGCGTTCTTCTAACCTGCACAGGTTCCTGCTCACAGTTGCCAAACATAGAAACACTTAGGCACACAAATATATAAACAAAAAATAAATCAACATAATAAATGAACATATGAATTGTTATGATGTTTCAGAGTATGATTTAAAGAGAAATGATCTTGCATGATATGACAAATGAGACTAATGTCAACCATGTAAACACTGAGCACTTGAGCTTTGCCTGGTCCTAACCTATCACTCCTTCCATTTCCTTTCTTCTTTATTTCCTTCCCATTTCTGTGTGCACTGTGAATCTACACTATTTACTCCACTGTACCTTTACATATGCATATTAATGCAAGGATCTGTGGCGAGTATACAGACATTCATTGTGCTTAATTTTAGAGGTTCTTTGATTAAGATTAAATTCACCATAGTTTGTTGCTTGAAATATATATATACCAGAGCTTTAAAATGAAGTTATGATGAGGCATGGCTTCTCTGTAGCACAGTCTGAGCTACTTATTTCCTGTAGGGCACATATCTCAAGATTCCAAGAAACAAAAATAAGTTTGATCCTTCATCCTTGTATTGAGACATACAGCTTTATAAAGTGTAGCACCTTGTGATTGTAACCCTATGTCCCCTCATGAGTACAGGGGTTCTATGAACCTTAGAGAACTTAGTTTAGGTAAAAACTTTCTTTAGTTCTGATTTTCAAAAGGATATGAGTGTGAGTCCAAATGTAGGGGAATGTATAAAAGGCATTCACATGGATCCTGAAGACATCAGAGCCTCCTTCATGTACAATCTGACAACAGTTCTCTATGGTCCATCTTTGGATTATTTTATACCTTGGTGAGTTTTCACTACACGATGTTATCATGGTGTTCTCCATCAAAATCCATTGTTACTATTTCCCATGAAACACCGTTATGCCTCTTTATGATTTAACTTATCATCTTACATAATTATAACATCTTATTTCTCTGACTAATTAATCACGGGTAATGCTTGATATATGTGCATTCTATATGTACATGAGTTTTTAATTAAATGTTGTTAATAAAAGACCATTGAGTATAACCTTATATCTAGTCAATTAGTAATTCTACAACCAACTAACAAAATATTCTTTAATTTTTTTGTTTGTTATTTTATTGATTTACATTTCAAACATTATCCCCCTTCCCAGTTTCCCCTCCACAAACTCCCTATCCACTCTCCCCTCTGCCTGCCTCTATGAGGGTGCTCCTACACTCACAAACCTGCTCCATCCTCACAGCACTACCATCCCCCTACACTGGCTCATCAATCCTACACAGGACCCAGGAGCTCCCCTCCCATTGATGTCAGATAAGGCCATCTTCTGCTACATATGCAGCTGGAGTCATGTGTATTCTTTAAAATGCGGAATGTTTATTTTATTAAAGCCTAACCATTCTCTCAAATCCATCTTGAGTATTTCATCCTCCTTGTGTTTCATCACATTCAGTCTCTGCTGATGTTCATGTTGCCTCAGGGTTACCAGTTGTTCCAAACAGAGACTGTATCAGTCCTAACATTATTTTCATCTTATTGGTAAACATGAACTTCAGATGACACACCTTTGCCTTGACTAGTATGTCTGTACAGTTGTGCTAAGTCATTTGCCAAATGATATTAAATAACAGAAGCAAGTTGGCCCGATTTAACTAAACTTTATCATGTACATAGTGATAGGTTTCCCTTACAGGTTTTACTTTTACCAGCATAGCTGCTATCAGTTACAAGTATCTAATAAGTATTAGAATATATTGGTGAATATTTTATTTGATATTTTGTTCAATGAATTTTATAAATTAGATAAATGAAGAGACATGGCATCAAAGCTACCTAAACCAAAACCATTGTGGGGAAAAAAAAAGATAAAGCAAGAAAATGACCTCAGTGGATGCCAGGACCTATCCACAGAAATATCAGAGAATTATACAGAAAAGGGTGGGTGATATAAAACTTAGGAACCTAGGTTGTTTCATAAGTGTTGTTTGATAATTTCTAAGAGATTACCTTTCATTTTGATGACTATTTATGTTAGACATGAAAATATAACTTCACCACTCTTCAATAATAATAATAATAATAATAATAATAATAATAATAATAATAATAATAAATGAGCAATGAATGAAAATAATTTAGTAAAAAATTATTGAAACTGGGTATACGAAGAAAATTATATTGTGCTTAGGCAGAATAATCATATTTTTAAAAATATATCTGAGTTTAAATTTATTGAAGCAATTAAATTGCAAGAAATTATTCAAGTAAGAGAAAACTAAAAATAGACCTCAAAATTGGGGAATGGAGAAAAAGAGAAATTCTGTTTTTCTTCAGTAGAGATTGATGATATATATTCATCACAAGATTAAGGACACTTAGAAGTAAGATGAAAATCAGTTTATTCTAAAAAATAAAAGTCATTGATTCTCTCTCTAGTGCAAAATTCTACATGATGCTGCTTATTTTGTTTCCATATTCAGAGCTTTCTTCTAAGGACCTAGGACAAGGGAAAAATGCATGTTACCAAACAGGTCCAATTCATCTACTGTGATCACTTTTGAGTAAGTAAACCATAATTGGAAAGTAATTTCAACTTTGAGTTTCTACTCTTATAAGAATGGTGAAGGAAACAAAAACTTTAGTTTGTTGCCTTTTTAAAACTCTTTAGTACAGAAAATATCTATCCCCTAATCTATCTATAAGGAATTCTAAATTTTTTTCACCAAAGGAATACCATGACATTTATTTGCTTATTGATTAATTGCTTGTGGATTTGGTGAATGAATGACTGTAAGAAATAAGCTACGAAGGACTAGGTAATGTGAGTTTTTCAGTTATTTTTCATAATATTTCATGTTATCCATATTATTGCACAAGAGCTTAATAAAACATGACAGCACAGAAGCAAAGCAGGAGCAAAAAAAACAAAAACAAAAACAAACAAACAAAAAAAACATTTCACTTAAGGGATGTCTTAGTCAGGGTTTCTATTCCTGAACAAATATCATGACCAAGAAGCAAGTTGGAGAAGAAAGAGTTTATTCAACTTACACTTCTACATTGCTGTTCATCACCAAAGGAAGCCAGGACTAAAACTCAAGCAGGTTATGAAGAAAGAGCTGTTGCAGAGGCCATGGAGGGTTGTTACTTACTGGCTTGCTTCTCTTGGCTTGCTCACCTTGCTTATAGAACCCAAGACTACCAGCCCACAGATGGTACCACCCACAAGGGTCTCTCCCCCCTTGATCACTAATTGAGAAAATGCCTTACAGCTGGATCTCATGGAGGCATTTTCTCAACTGAAACTCCTTTCTCTGTGATAATTCCAGCCTGTGTCAAGTTGACACACAAAACCAGACAGTACAATGGGGGAGAATGCAGACATGAACAATAGGGTTTATCACAGAGTTTAAGGATAAGTAAATGGTGGTAAGGAAATAGAAATCTCTGCCCTTGAACTATTATGCACCTATTTCTATTTACAGCACCATGTTTATTGCATATAGCATGTGCTAAGATATAGAAATTGGATGATAAATCTCTTCTTTGTATAGAAGATGCAAGCACTTTACCTATTTCTGCATGCATGCTTGTATGTGTGCTGAGTCACATTGGCATTTGGTGTTTCCCTACTTGTACAGATGTTTTTAATGTCAGGCTTTGTTTGATGAAAATATGTGTTGGAAACAGCTCTGTTCTTTTTACGTTTATTATTCAGGCATCTGCACAGCCATCAAGATGAGCACAAGAAATAAATCTGTATGAGATCAATCTCTCTTTTGAATGACTGGTTTCTTTTCATTTATTCACAATTATATTCATACTATTTATTGTGATGCCACAAATGAGAGACAAATGTCTGAAATGAAGATTGTGCCAAGGAATGGTCATCATTAGAAGACAATAAACCTATTTGCATTGTAACATTTAGTTTTCTATTTATTACAAAGGATATATCACAGATATAAAGGCTCCATATATATGAGTATATACATACATACATATGTACATATGTATATACTATATATAATATATAGTATACTTATGTATAGTATGTACACTATACATACTATACATGTATGTATGTGTACATATATAGTGTATACACTATATATGTATAGTGTGTATAGCATATACTATACATATGTATAGTATATACATATGTACATATACTATAAAGTACATACTATATATATACATATATATAGTATACAGTGCATATATACATATATATATACATATATACATATTGTTGGGTACAGTAAAATAATTTTTTTATTAATAACTTTTATTCCTTAAATTTTTCTTCTGTTACTCTCTTTCAAATCTCTTTTTCCAACCCTTCTTGAAAGCCTTGCCTCCTCTCCACAAATGTCTTTGTCAAATTCATGACTTTGGTTCTGTTTTGTGTTCCACAGTTTATAATTAGGTCTTTCTGTTTGGCACTATCCACAATAATCATATGGATTCTCCTGTGAATGCACAGCTGGATGCTATACACTCTGTCATCCTAACATCAGGTGGTTCCAGAATAGTCCAATAGGCAGTGATAGGACTCAATATGTCTTCTCTGTCTACAGGCTACAGTTGAGTAGGACCATTTTGTGGAGGTTCAATCCCAGCAGATACAGCCCTTAAAAATTCACATTTAGCACGTGGCATTTCGAAGCTCTTCTTTGTGCCTTCTAGCTCTTCTACTCTTTTCTCCCCTCTTCAGCAGTGTAATCTGAGCCCTTTGAAGACAATATAATGTAGTTTTTAAGGTTGACCCCTCATGCTCTGTCTACAAAAAAAGAGTTTTTGCTGATGAAGGGTGAGAGCAGTCTTTGGTGGTATATGTGTATATGAATAGTTATTTGATATGATATTTTTCTTTTGACCTGTCACAGAGAGGTATCTATTTACTTCACAATGATTGAAAAAGACTTATTTCTACTTTACAGGTTTGCATTTTGTGACTGTTCATGAAAATAATGATTAACAATCCAGAGGCCAACACCTATATTTTATTTGAATTCCTATAGGGTTAAATTAGTTGAATTTCCTCCAGTTTTGAAAATATAACACAATGTTTAACTCAATTCAATATGACTTCTCAGAAGAATTTAAGCCAAGCCAAAGATTAAAAGCTGCAATAGAGTTGACAAGAGTTATCATATTCAGGTAGGGCAGGACACTGAAGGGCACTGAAGCGGAGACTTGGGAAATGATACCTACAGGCTTGTTCCATGTGGCTTGCTCAACCTGCTTTGTTACACTATACAGGACTACTTGAGCAAGGATCACACCACGAGCAGTGGCTATTCCCTCTCACAATCATTAATCAAGAAAATACCTCACAGACTTGCTTACAGGCTGATGTGATTAAATCATTTTCTATTTTCTTTCTTTCTTTTTTTTATTAATCTTATTATTTTTTTTTTTTTACATTCCTGTTGTTACCCCCTCCTGGTCTGCTCTCCCACAGTTCCTCATTCCATCTCTCTTCATTTTAACTGAGTCTCCTTCTTCACAGATAACTTTACCTTGTGTTTGGTTGGCAGAAACAATACAAAACACAACCAAACCAAACAA
This sequence comes from Rhynchomys soricoides, assembly GCA_019843965.1. NCBI lineage: Eukaryota > Metazoa > Chordata > Mammalia > Rodentia > Muridae > Rhynchomys > Rhynchomys soricoides. The sequence continues at coordinate 10,594,416 of JADRCH010000044.1, forward strand.
AATAAAACACAAAGAAAAAACAAAAACTAAACCAACAAAACAAAATATAAAACAACAACAACAAAAGTAACCAGTACAAACCTGTGCACTAAAACATTTCCTTTCCACCTAAATTGTTTGGGGAATATTATTGCAGCAATGAGGGGAAAAACTAAAATACTTCATGTCTTGTTTTTATCATATATCATACCACATAAAGAACTAATGTAATCAATAAGATGTTCTGTGCTATATAGATGTATAGCAAGAACACACACAGACACAGACACACACACCTTACTTAAATTTTCCAGAAAATTTAGAGGAAACTGAAATGTAACCTTTGAAAACCGACACAGAATCATTGCCATTTTATTTTATCAGTCTTTGATTGTTACAGTATTAATTAATGTGTTGAGTTTTTTTAAAAAAGAATTTGAAATGTTTTTAGTGTGTGTGTGTGTGTGTGTGTGTGTGTGTGTGTGACCATGAATATGGGTACCTGTAAAGTCTCAGAGAAGAGCTTCAGATTATATGGAGCTGGAGTTATGTGTAGCTGTGAGACTCACAATAGATGCTGGAAAATAAAATCAAAGAGCAGTAAGCGCTCTTAACCTCTAAGCCATCATGCCTGCACCCAAAAGAGTGCCTTATATGCAATACTTGTCATTTTGTTCTGCTTCATACAATGTTTGAACAATAGATTATGTAGAAAATGTTAGCCATTTGTTAATTAACCAATCTGCTTAATTAGCAGATTTTCACTAGACTCCTAAAATTTATTTAATAAATTTGTGTCAATAAACTTGAATGCAGGTTTTGTGTAAGTTGTTTGGGGCATGGAGGTTTACCTTGAGAAATTGTTTGCTGTTTGTTGTTCTTCAAAATGAGTAGTTATACGTGTCTGCCAAAGTGTGATACTCTTTCTATCTCAGTGCCAAACTTGGCAGGAAGGGATGCCCCCTGAGAATCACAATGAATACTGGCTGCTGCAAAGGACAGAGAGCCCTAGACTCTCTTCACAACTATATCTTATGGGGATATGGGGAAATTTGTGTTTCATGGATATGTGATTTTTTCCCCTTGAAGGAGGTACATCCCACCTAGAGTAATGTTCTGTAAAAGCAGTCATGCACCAAGCCCTATGCAGATTCACAGCCATAGATAGAGCCCAGAAGAATGCCTGCACACAAAACAGACCAAAGTGAGGAAGACTGACTAGGAAAAGATCTGGCAGATATGTAGCAGGATCTTATTTCGAAAGAGTAGGATTTTGCTCAGAGCAACTGAATTGTTGGGCTGGTTGACCAGTTGTTTTATAGGACATGATTGACTTGTAAATTAGAGGGGATTTTGTTAGTGTTTTGCTCATAAGATTATTTTAAGATAATTTTAACTATGAAAAAAAGAAACATAGTGTAAGAATTACAGGATCTCATATTGTGCTACCTACCAATATGTGGATGTTTAATTTAACATTGAAAAATCAGCTCCTAGCAGCACTGGCCACAATTCCAATATTCATTGTTCACAGGTGCCTAGACAGAACATTGTACAGCACAGATAGGGCATTCCTTTGGCTGTTATGCCTATCAGGACTTCCCTAGAAATATCCAGCTTCTCCTAGGTCCTAGAAGATGTGAAGAGTATGCTGTTGAAACCTTGTGCTTCCAGCTGAAATAAAAGACTAGCTGGTGTGCAGCAATGTGGAGAATTAAAGGGAATTGGGTTTTAAAGATTGTCATTTTCTTTGAATCTATGTAGGATGCTCTTCACGAGCTTTGTACTGTGAGCTCATCTTCACTGCCATGATCAACCTCATCATATATACCAGGTACTTTTGAAGGAAACTAAGCCATATGATACTCAGAACAAGCTAGTACTCTGTACTCCTGGACTGTATGTACATTTTGCATGTCTATACAGATGACGAAAGTTCTCACATTAGGATGATTTCACACATAGCAGAATGGCTTTTCAAACCAGCAAGGTAGGAGTGAGTGATGTTTAGATGTACAGGAAAGATTTAGTTGAGAGTAACAATGAATTAGTAGTTAGTTTGTTCCAACAGTATTTATTTAGTTCCTATTAGCCAGCTATACTAGGTGACCAGACACTAGGTGACTAGGATACTAAGTGACCAGAGAATGTCATTTTACCTGTATTGAGATGTCATAGAATTTGCTCAAAATTCACAAACACTTATCCATTTCCAGCATAATGAATTCAAATCTCATTGTTGTATTGCCAAGACCAATAAATTTAAAAATCCTTAAAGATAATATTTAAGTAGAGCTACAGCAAATAATAATGGAACAGGGTAGCTCTCTTGACCTCAACTCATTAGGATCTATCTGGAAACTAACTATGAATAAGTAAATCTTATGGTTAGTGTTATATTTGCTTTCTAATGAATTCTGATTAGAAGAAGAAAGAAATGACAAAGAAACAAATGCATATTGTTAATTTTGTAATAGTTTTAAATGGATAAAACAGAGTGAATCACAAAGATAAAGAGTTAAGAATAATCAATGAAAGTCTAAGAGGACTATAGGTGACATTAACTTTGAAATTGTCACTCTCAAGTTGGTAAACTATAACTTAAAGCTATAAACAGACATAAATATTAGAAAAAGTAAACCAAGTTCATTTCAGATGGTGTAGCTCCCTATTTCTAGATACAAACTTTTTTGTTTTTCCAAAAATACTGAGACAAGTAAAAAGCAATAAGGAAAACATGAACTCATGCCAGGAAATAAAATACAAACAATTCCGCATGCCCAGTGTAATTTTAAACCTCCCACATTATTCAACACACACACATATATGCATATATAGAAAGTTTTATAAATTAGATATGCTTTCTTACTATAGTTATTAAAGATGAATAAAATAACAACAAATAAATTTTTATTATTTGAATCATTCTTTTTAGAGTTCACAATAAGAAAACTACTCATTTGAATAAAAGTAATTTGATTTCAAAGTCCAATAACACAGTAAGCATGACTAAATGTATTCATATATTAGTTAGATGTAAGTCTGGGACATGGGCCATGCTTTTTAATTTATACTATCATTGTTTACAAAGAAATAGAAAATGTTAACTAACATTATTAAATAAAGCACATATAAACATGTATGACAGAATCAAGGAAAATATTAGTGTTAACACATGTTGAATATGTGAGCATACACAAAATATGTAATCATAATATCCTCTTTTGCTGTATTGGAAAAAGGAGCTATGACAATGGAAAAATTTTACAGACTTTCTTGGCTTCGGTCTGCATATTTATTGTGTTATAAAAATATACTCAAATCTACTTCCACTATGAGTTGAAGAAGACAAAAATCAGAGTATACATTCTGCATGTAACGTTTTTTTCACTGTCGTTTCTAGGTTGATGGCAAACTATGAACTGTAGGTGTTTCAAAACAAATGTGGTGGAAATAGTTCCTCACCCTTCTGTGAAATACAAACTTCTTTTATGTGTTTACAGAAAAAAAAAATCCTCCCATGGTCAGAAAGTCAATATTTTCTCTTCAAGACTGACCTAATTTAAAGTCCTGTTCTCATGTTCTTTGATGGGGTGTTTGGCGAAGGGAACATACTTTGGAATTTTGTGTGGATTCATTATTAAGGGAAATTATCTTTTCTACTTAAAATTGTTTTTGTAACCTAAGGAGACATTTTAGGCCACCTATCTAGACAAACACCCTACTTTTCTTTTAAAATATTTGATCTTTTCCAAGGCTAGGGTGTTGAGCATGGTTAAGAAGATCAACTCAGTGTGGGGTCCTGCTTTCTCTGGTGATTTAACTATGCAGGAACTGCTCTGGAAGGTTGATGGGCCCAGACAAGAAGGTGTTGATGAAAGAGAAGCATAATTGGGAATTACTGCCCAGGGGGAAAAGAAAGCTAGGGCTGCTGAGGCTTACCATCTCTACCTCATACTCAAATGATATTTATTCCTGAAAGACAGCACTAAGAATGTGCCATCACAGAACCAACCTGGTCGCAGGGGAAGTGTGCAGCATGCCAAAACTTGTTTTTTGTAAGTGTCCAGGAAAGAAAAATGTGTGTCTCTTAAAGAAATCCCCTGTCACTGTGAGAAATAACCCAATGTTTCAACTTAGAAATGAAGACTGTCTTAAATGAGGGGTAATTATTTCATCAGAAAGCAAACATAAAATATCAGCAATCATAAAACGTGCAAAAAAAGACATGGCTAAAATTGGGGGGAAAAAAGGTACCTTAAAAGTACTTATTTAATTGACTTTTGAAGTCAATTGGCATTTTCTCCCTGAAGAAAGAACATGAAACATTAAATAGTAAGGAAAAATGTACTTTATGTTTATTTATACTAATTTTAAATAGCAATAGAAAATGAACAATGTAAATGCTCTGATACTAACTCCTTCAAACACAAGGCCAGCCTCAATGTTACCGTTAATTATTAACACTTTCATTTTTAGTTTTGGAGATACTTCATGCCAGAACAGAACTGATATGTTATTTGCTGTTGTAATAAGTTTGTATTCTTTCTTCTCAAGGTTTTAAATGTTTTGTTTTGTTTTCATCTAATTTCAGTATATAGGTATCAATATCAAATTGAGTCCTGTTTCTTCAGAAGGCACATCTTCGGGCTTGCCTACCCACCTGCCATTCTATCAAGTCTCTGATAAGCTGCAGTTTACCTGTCACTTCCTGGTTCTTTCATTGTTTTTACTAAATACTTAATAGTTGAACAATGTTTTTAAAATTATGGTAAAATAGGCTAATCAATTTAAAATATAGCCTTATTCACTGACAATAGTGTCAGAGTCAAATATTTCTTCCATCTCATGGGTGACATGAATATATTTCTATATTTATTTTTAATATATTTATACATATTTATTTATTTATTACATTTCTTCCCTGTGTACTATTTTCATGTATATATTAATTACTCCCAAGTGATATTTAATTAGCTAAATATATATTTTATTTTATTCCTTTTAAAAATGTACGATTTTTATTATTTGACAAATGAATACCTGCAAAGTATTTAGATTATATTTATCTAACACTACCTCCCTCAACTTCTCCCAGATCCATGTTTACCTATCTACCACCTCATATATAATTTATTTATCCTTTAAACAATTTTTAAGATTATTGTATAATTATGTCTTTCTTCACTTTTCTTTCTCCAAACCTTCCCATATATCCCTTCCTATTTTTCTTCAAATCCATGGCCTTTTTTTCATTAACTATTATACACACAGACACACATACACGTATATATTCCTAAATATAACCTGCTCAGTCCATGTTAAGGTTACTTGTATGTATGTCTTCAGAGCTGACCATTTTGCACTATACAGCGAATTGGTGTTATTTTCCCTGAGGAAGACTACATCTCCCAACTTTCTTCCATTACCTTTAGTTCTCTGTGTATTTGCCGGTATGAACTGGAAGTCTGTATCATAGACCTTTGACTCCCAGGGATGGAAATACAGGTGTGTATCACAGTGCTCACTCTACATAGTTCTAGGAATGGAACTCAAGGCATTGTGCCTAATAGGAAAACACTCCACCAACGGAGTTATAGAGTTTGCTTACATTTTCCCTAATGTAAGAAATTCATTATAAGGTAATTATCTCTTACCTCCAAGCTTTTTCCCTTTGACTTTTCCTTTAATGGGTTGTACCCAGTTTAATGTTAAACTGTACCCACAATACTGTTGCATAGATATAAACTAGCTAAATATTTGAAAACAAATTGTATGTGTGTATTGCATATCTAAAATGGAAAGAAAATTCAAATAAAACTTAAAGATAGCTAAGGATTTATAGAAAATTTTTCATGTGCCATTTCTCCAAATCTTGCCTAAGGGGACTGTAATATAAATCTAGGCTCAAAGACTCCATGGATTTGGGAGCTGTGGTAAAGAGATTATAGCTCTGAAAGATTTTAGGAATGTTTGAAAACACTTTGCCCAGACACAATTTCAGACCAAGCTAGTACAAAGTGAGGATGCCACATAGAACATTTTAGCCCCCTCGACTGACCCACTGGTGTTGGTCTGTTTATGAAGTAAGAATTCCTGTGTCTCTATCTTTGGAAAAGGCTGATAAGATAAATATTATCTTCATGTTTGTATCCCATTCCCATTCTCCTGTGGAGTTGAGCATTATAGAAGGTCAAACAAGAACAGATCTGAGCCCCATTCAGATCTGGCTCTTCTGCATGAGCTCTGCTATCACACCTTGCAGAATAAAACCAAAATGTTTTATTCTTACACAGAAGAAATTATCATGGGGTCAGTTTCATACCACTGTGACCTAAGAGTTCCTAAGCACTTCATGAATTCCTGGACCTATGGAGTTCTTTCAGTGGAAAGTCTGAAACCAAGGAAAGGCATAGCCTGGACATGATTACTGGTATTTCCCAGATCTTTAATAATAATAGACTCCTAAATAGGTTATCATACTTTGTAGTAAGACTCAAGGCTCAACCATAGTCCCTCACTCAGATGGGCAGTAAAAAAAATTTAAAAATGTGGCAAAAGTATTTTAAAATATTTAATCAAGGAACTTTTATTCTCAAATAATCTGGTATAAGTTATAGCATGTTGTCAGTAAATTAAGTGACTCGTCTCAGCTTTTCTACATTGCCAGCATCTGCATTCTAAAGGACTACATACATTCATATCTAAGAATTCATTGAGTAAATACCTGTCACTATATTTATGTACTGGCTGTTTTTTTGTGTCAAGTTGAAACAGTCAGGAGTTATCACAGAGAAAGGAGCCTCCCTTGAGGAAATGCCTTCATGAAATCCAGCTGTAAGGAATTTCCTCAATTTGTGACCAAGGGGGAAAGGCCCAGCCCATTGTGGGTAGTGCCATCCCTGGGTTGGGAATCTGTAAGAAAGCAAGCTGAGCAAGCTAAAGGAAGTAATCCAGTAAGTAGCATCCCTCCATGGTTTCTGCTTCAGCTCCTGCTTCCAAGTCCCTGCCCTGTGTGAGTTCCTGTCCTGACTTCCTTTGATGATGAACAGCAATGTGGAAGTATAAGCTGAATAACCCCTTTCCTCCCCAATTTACTTCTTGATCATGATATTTTGTACAGGAATACAAACACTGACTAAGACAATTGATAACAGAAATTTCTTCATTGATAAAAGATTTAATAGCTAAAATTCTCTATGAGTGAAACATACTATAGTAATGCTTGTAAAACAAAAACAAACAAAAAAGGATACTTTTCACACATTCTATCTTGGTAAAAGGAAGTAAGAAACAGGCACATGAGAATGGCTTTGCCTAAATCATATTTCACAGTATTCCATGACTTTTTTTTTTTTTATTTTGATTGAGAGTAGTCTCTCTTTGGTATGCAATCAGAACTAGGTAATAGGTTTTTAAGGTCCTCAACATTTTCCATTTCATATATCAGGATAAAACTATAATAGTCTAGCTCACAGTAGCTGCCTATATTGTGTTTAGTTTTAATGCAACTGAGAACCTTTATCATCTCTCCCCATTATGAATGCACAGGCACACGCATTTTCAAATATGAAGTGAAAAGGCATTTCAAAGTTTGCATAGAATTCATCATACTTAAAAGCAATGCCAAAAGACATACTTTGAAACTTCATTGAAAATTAAACAAATACTAAGGTTTTTTTATCCATTTAAACATGTCTTCCTTTCTGCTAGGAATTTAAAAATTGAATTTTTTACAGTAAACCAGCAAGTTCAGTGTAACTTGCAAAGGCTCTGCAGAAATCCTGCCTGACTTTTCATTTTTTCACTTAGTTTACCTAAAACCTAAAATCATATAAGTTTAAGTAAGAGCAACAACAAAACTATTAATCCTAAAAGAGTAGACTTTTCTGAAAACAATTATAAATGATATCATATGTAAACAATATAATTATATTCTTAATTAATTTTGAACTTCATTTAAACAACCTGATAAGGGCTTCAGTAAAGACCTTTTACTTTTAAAGAATAAAAGTATATAATATCATGAAAAGTGAGATCTGAGCAAGCTGATCCAGGAGGCCAGGCACAGGAAGTCTTCTAATGTAGAAGCATTAGACTCAGGAACTGACCAGAGATGACCTATGGTAGACAACAAAGCATTCAGATTATCACAGCAAGCATGGAAATATGGAATGCCAAATAACTCACTAAAGGATACCCATATGGAGAGCCACACATGATAGATGCTAGGTAGGCTTTTGATGATATTTGGATAGTGATTTTTATGGCATATAGTGTCTAGTTCTCAGAGGACAACTATGAATATTATTTTCATCCTGAATACCAGTCCTGCAGAGGAAGACACCTGAGAACTACAAAGCTTTATTTATTACCTAAATATTATAAAGCCTCTAATGGGAGAGGGGATGACTTCATTAACAGAAAACAAGAAAGACTCAACCTAAGAACTCAATCTGGCTTTGTAAGTCCCCAACAAAGAAATAAATTTAAAAGAAAAAGTCTGAATATTTCCCTCCAAAATTACTAATACTAATAGCCTCCAATGAGGATAACTTGGAAATCCTTCCAGAAAAATTATTTAAAATAATGATTATGTTGTCTACAAACAACACTATTGCTCTGAAGATATGATACTACTTCATGAGAACAAATGATTTGAATACAATATAAAAGCTATTGCAAGGTATGAATATACATTTCAATAAAGAGATACAACTCAAAAGGAGAAACCAAAGTGAGATGATGATGAAAATGGAAAACCCAGGAGCCAATTAAAGAAGCTAAGAGAAAAAGGCTTGCCAATGAAAAGGAGCATGAGGGGGAAAAAAATAACAAAACTAAACAGAGTATTAGAGTATTAGATTTGAAGACAGAACAGAGCAGTTGAATTTCTCAGTAGTTATAGATAGATTAGATAGATGAGAGAGAGAGAGAGAGAGAGAGAGAGAGAGAGTATGTGTGTACATAGAACATAGGGCAGCTTCAGGATACCATGAAAAGATCAAATCTTCAAATTAAGGGCAGAAGGCAAAGACTCTCTAATAAAAGGCATAGAAAATATTTTCAATTAAATCATACAAGAAAATCTACAAAACCTAGAGAAAAAAAACTCATATAGGTAGAATAAGAATTCCACTGAATACCAAGTCAACAGGACTAGAACAGAAACTCCCATAACATATTATAGTTTATACATTTAAATCCTAGAAAATATATTGACAGCTGTAAAAGAAAAAGGTCAAATCACATTAATAGAGATATCAATAGAATAATAGATGATTCTTTCATAAAACATTTAATGCTAGGGGACTCCTAAAAAGGTGTATTCAATGTCAGGAAAGATCACAAATATCAGCCCATTTGTTAGCCCAGCAAAACTATTTAATTGGAATAGAAATAAATTGTTTCTGTAATTTTAAAAAAAGGATTTATTATCCCCATGTCAGCATCCTAGAGAAGATAGAGTTTAGATTCAAGAGAAGTCCAAACACATCTTTGAGGCCAAGAAGCTAAATAAACAATATCAAGATATTTAAAGAGACAAAGTCAGAAAAAATGTCACCACTGAATATTAATATGTTTAGTTCTTCAAATAAAAGGATATAGGCTAAAAAGTTTGATCAGGGGTGAATTAATACTTTTGATATATTCATGAAAAATACCTCATGAATGATAAAGTTCTTCTTAAGAAAAGTATATAAAAATTACTTTGTGAAATTAGAACACAAAAACAATCAGGCATAGCTATTTTAATATCTGAAAAACTGTTTTCATGATAAACTAGTCATAAGTGATAAAGAATATCATATCACATTCATAAATGAAATAATCCATTAGAAAAATATTTGTTAAAAAATGTATACACCCAGCTTCATAAATGCATATTACTAGATGTTGCACTACAGATTTTTTTTTTCTTTTGGTTTTTCGAGACAGGGTTTTTCTGTATAGCCCTGGCTGTCCTTGAACTCACTCTGTAGTCCAGGCTGGCCTCGAACTCAGAAATCCACCTGCCTCTGCCTCCCAAGTGCTGGGATTAAAGGCATGCGCCACCAGTGCCCGGCTATCTTAGCACAGTGATAGCTAATAACTTCAATACCATACTCTCATCAATGTTCAGACACTCATTCAAAAATAAATAAAGAGCACTGCCCTAAAATGCCACCATAATTGCAAGTTAAATAAAGAGATCTACAGAACACTGCACTTATAGTTAAAGAGTATAAGCTCCTTGCTAAAGCACATGGAGCTTTCTCCAATATTCACTACAAATTCAAACACAAAGATAAATTTAGCAAATATGGAAAAATTAAAATAACTGTTTGTCTTCTATCTAACCACAATGGAATAGTTGGCTTTTTGAAAATATTAACGAACTGACAAAACTTTGGTCAAATGTTGCAAAAAGAGTGAGAAAGGTGATACAAATTATTAAAATTAGATGAAAATTGAGACAGATAACAATAAGATTCAGAAAATCATAAGGGTACTATGTTCAGTTGTGGTTTTCTGTGAAAGTCTTCATTTGTTGTAAAGAGGGGCTCTTTGTTCAGGGCAGGTAGCTCTACTATCTTTGGGTATGAATGTAAGATTTAGAATGTGGTAATTGTAGATTCTACAATTGCACTGAGAAAGTTGGTTCTATTTCCAACACCAAGACTTATTTCCTTCCTGTTGAATGGACCTTGAGTTCAATTAGATAGCGTTTCCACCAACATCTCAGGGTCTACTTATTTTACCTGTATGGTTATGTTATGTTGGTAATTTTTGTGTATCAGAGTGTTGCTGCTGTGAAGTTCCTTTAATTGTTTTCTCCCTTGGCAACTTTCATAGAATGTTTTGGAATCTTGGAAGCTAGGTCTAAGGAAAGAGGCTTTCAGGTCTGACCTTTTTGAATCATCTAAGTTGTGTGTGTGTGTGTGTGTGTGTGTGTGTGTGTGTGTAGTCTTAAACAATCAGGGCCCTCACTCAGCCCCTGAGGGGCAGCCAAGAGTTAAGTTAACAGCCTGCCTTGTTTAAAGAACCCTCCCAAAGGAGGTTTCTTGTGCCTGCTAGTGGTGCTTTTGTTAGTCTATAGTCCTTCTGGATGATTTTTCAGTCCAAATGGCTTAATTTCTGTAATATATACTATAAAGTGAAATATAATATATATTCAATTATACTATTGTGTATAATTTAAGTAAATATCAAATAATACGGTATCTTGAGGCTTTAAGAAACAACCTTGGCTTAATTTGTCACTTGTCCCACCATTTTCTGCATTGACCTCCTTTCTTTCCAGTTAGACCACCACTACGTTTACTGTTTACCACATTCCATCATCTAATGCCTGCTATTCACCACCAGCTATGACCCCTTTATACTTTATAGTTTCTGTAGCTACTTCTAGCTGCATACACACATTTGAGGATATATGTACATCACAGCTCTTGCACCTATGGTTATGAGAACACCAGAGAAGAGATGATAAAAAAATTGTGAGACTGATAATACTCTAGGAAATCTACTGTAAAACAGTTTCTCTTTGAAATGGCTTCATATAAAAACAGTAATAACGGCACTATTAGTGAACATCATAACATGGGAGAGGGAAACGTTCATGGAGTCCCACATATAGACAAGAACTAATTATGCAGCAATGGCTGTTGGGAAAAGAACTGGCCTCTCTCAAGGATGAGCCCTCTGACTAGTTTTCCAATGTACAGTGGTCTGCCATGTAACAATATGCAGAGCAAAAACTAAAACAAATTTAGCAGATCATACTTAAGTATATTTGTATATACACATGTGTATTAACAATAGTAAGCAAAGAAAAACAGGATATTAATTTGGGAGTAGGTAATATGAATGTGATGGAAGGAAGAAAGGGAGAGACAAGTCAAGTAATTTCAATTAAAAACATATGTTCTAAAAATGAGATAAAAACCTACATTATAATAAATTGGGAAAATCTAAAAGAAATGTATAAATTTTTAGATGTGAAAGATGAAATAAATAGTTTGAAAATATTGACAACCAGAAATTAGATTGGAGAATGGTTCCCCAACTAATAAAAAGCAGAACTAGGTGGATTCACTGAAAAATTCTTCTAGAACTTCAAAGAAGAATTAACAATACTACTCACTTATTCCTTAAAGGAGGAGAGGAAGAAAGATATCAAGATTCATTTTATGAATCCACTATTGCCCTGATATAATAACAAGACAAAAACAATAAAAGAAAACTACTGATTGATTTTTTCCCACTAACATAGATGCAACAACATTCTCAATTATATTCCTGCAAAACAAATTTAAGATCACATCTGGAAGAACATTCATCATGACCAACTTGGTTTAATTCTAGTAATATAAGCATGGTTCAACAAACACAGAGAAGTTATGGGCCAAAAGACAGAAATCACATAATCAATGCAATAGAGGTGGAAAGGACTTCCACAAAATCTAGAAAGCTTTCATGATAAAAAGTGGTAGATAGGCTGGGAAAGGCAGCAAACTGGATACAGTAAAGTCTATATAGATAAATTTATAGTCAACAACAAGCTAAGGAAATGAGATGTCAAAGCACTCACACACACACACACACACACACACACACACACCCAAAAAAAAGAGTGTTCACTTTCTCCACTGCTATTCTCTATAGTTATTTGGAGTTTTATCTAAAATCAAGAAAGGTAGTGGAGTGGATGTAAGCATGTAATTAAGTTAAAGTATCCTTATTTAAAGATATGATTCTTTAGATAAAAGAGACTCTAAAGACTCTACTCAAAACTGATACAGATAACAAACACTTTAGTATGAATTAAAATTAATATATACAAGTATGTAGCTTTCATATCTATCAATAAACATACTAGCAGAAATCAGGAAAACAGTCCCATCTACAGCAGTCACAAACAAGCAAATTCTAGAAAGAAACATAAGAAAGGAACCAAAGACTTCCATCATGAAAAATTGAGGACTCGTATATGTCCATGAAAATATAGCTTCCTGATTATAGACAAAGATGCCAAAAATGTACATTAGAGAGAAAATAGAATTTTAAATGAATAGTGCTGAGAAACTCTTTTAATATGCAAAAATAAAATTCAATCTTTATCTCTCATCTTGTGCAAAACACAACTCCAAATAAATAAAGACCTTCAAAATAAAACCTGATATCCCAAATCACTTAAGGAACATTTGGGTTGTATTTCTCTACCCATAGGCACATGCAAGGACTTTATGAATAGGACATCAGTAGTATAAGAAATAAGACCAACAATCAACAGATTGGATCCCATGAAACTATAATGTTTCTGTACTGCAGAGCAGACTATCAATCAAGTGAAGAGACATGAAACAGAATGGGAAAGCTAAACATCAAACAGGAAATGAAAGTGTGAGATAGACAAATGAAAAAAAAACTAAATATGAAGAAAATATACAATTAAATTAAAAGTTAGGCTGTGAAAGTGAACAGAAATATTTGCAAAGAAGACATACAAATCGATGGTAAGCAATTTAAAAAAAAACAACCAAACTAACAAAAAAGCAAAAAAACTTGGTGAGTGTTCTTAACAACCATGGGAATGCAGACAAGACCAATGTTAAGACTCCTTCTCATATCAGCAATCATCTCAACTTTGGGCATCATCAGGAATAGAAATGACAGCAAATACTGGCATGGATACAGATAACTTTGATGTATGATTGACGGAGGTACATACTATTGAAGCCATGTTAGAAATCAGTCTGGAGGTTTCTTAAGAAACTAGAAATAGAACAGCCATATGTCCTTACTCTACCACTGTTGGGTATGTGTGCAGTAGACTTTATTTCCTACTGCAGAGACTCTTGGCTATCCACGTAGACAATAACTCAGTTCACAACTCCTAATTATACATCGAAAATCAATGTAACAGTTTTAAATGTGATTGCGATACAACTTGGAATTATCTGGGCACAGAAACTCAGTGAGAAATTGTATAGGTCTGATTCAACCTGGGGACATGTTTGTGGGAGACTGTCTTATTTAAGTTAATTGACATAAGAAAGACCTAGCTCACTGTGGGATGGCACCATTCTCTGGCCTTGGGATCCTTGGCTGTATAAATGGGGGGAGGAGAGTGAGCACAAATAAATCTGCATCCATTCTGTTCAATGTGCTATTGTCAGTGGATAAGACAAGCTGCTTTAACCTCCTGCCTTGACTTCTCCCAACCAATGGACTGTAACCTAGAATTGTGAAATAAAAGGTTTTTTTTCCTCCCAAACTTATTTTAGCAACCAAAATTAAACTAGAACAATGCTCGTGAAAGCATCAACTTGAAAGATCTAGATTCCACTCAAATATAAGTTGCTCTAAATGAATGCTGTATCATCAGTGTCACTGGCTTGAACTTGTTTCGGGAAGTCTTTCAAAAGAATTGTAAATCAGCTGTAAGAAATTCATAAGGTGACTTAGCATTCTGAGCCTTAGATTTCAGTGCCACATTTACTCTGGATCAACAAAAGTCTAGAAGAGCCTGGGAGCAGAGAACAACTTTGAGAGGAGCTACAGCCTAAATTCTTGATCATGTAAGCAGCTTGGAATTCATCCAGAGAGAATGAAGAAGCCATTAGAGGGATTCTCTGTGGAGTACTGGTGACAAGATTAACATATGTTACTTGAAACTGTCAGGATACAGCCTGGACAGATGACTGGATGCTCTCTGAGGAGATACAAGGAAGCAAAGTCAGAGACCCTTTCCAGAGTCCTGAGAGAGATTATGAAGCATGATCAGAATAGAATGTGAAAGCACCCTATTTGTTGTTTTGCTTCTTGTATGTTGACATGAATTTAAAGTAATCATCCTATCTAAAGTAAAAACAACACCAAGCAACCACTACTAGTGTGACAATGGAGCACACTTCTGCTCTGGTACATTTTATCACTGCACCATGAGATTATTTGAAAGCATTCTTATAGTCTCTGAAAATGGAAAGTAATTCATAGATAACTTTCTTCCTATGGTGCAATGTGGTGAGATCATTAGAGGCTTATGGCTCACTACATACTGATGAAGTCTACTTATAATGAAAGCAATCTTCACTTCATTTTCCCTCCACATAAAATAAATAAATAAATCAAATGGTACTTTTCCTTTCTTAGTAAGCAGAGCCTTGTGAGTCCTCAAAAGATTATTGAAACCAAAGTCAGAAAGTACCATATATGTGACTGGGTTGAATTGTATAAGGCCATTGTATTATAATTACAAATGGTTCATTAGTTATTACAACTCAGTGACAATATTCAATTGTATATCCCAAGGAAATAAGATTTGACTTAAATATGAGAAACAGATGAGAACTACCTCTTCAGTATCCAGACAACCAGTTCACGTTCCTAGTGTTTTAAAAATATTTCTGGCCAGGCCCACCTGTTAGGATGATTGATATATGAGGTCAACAAATATGCAGTAACCCCACTGTGTAGAATACAGTAATTGTTGCTAATACTGTTTTCCTGTCCCTTCAGTGTAAATGAGTATGTACAAATTCAGCAAGATTTGTGTCTGAGACATTGTAATGGTGCTGTTTTGAAGATGTTTTACCTCTCTGATGACCCTGTTGAAATTGAATCCCCCATTATGAGCTATTAAAAGGTAGGACCCAGAGATTTTAAGAGGTGACTAGGGCTCTCCCTTAATGAATTAATTAATTACATCATGCAACTAATGAGTTAATAGGTTAATGGGTTATCTCAAGAATGGGCATGTAATAAAAGGCTAGTGCCTACAGACCTCTCTTATGTCACTATCTCTTGCCATGTAAAACCCTGTGCCACCTTGGAACTATCACCAGATGGATCTCCTCAATCTTATACCAGAATTCCAAAGCGAAATACATTTTTTTTTCTTGTTCTTTGAGTATAACACACAAGGTTACAGTATTGCATCATAACAACAACAAAAAAAAGCATTGACTTAGATGGGTTGCTTTCCATGTAAGAAGAAATCAGACTTTAAAATGATGTAATCCCAAATAATGCATGATGTATCTATAACAGAATGAGGTGGTTATATGTCAGTCATTGATTTTTCAGTAAAGTATCACATACTTTAAGTAAGATATAGACAGGGAAATGTCTTGCCATGGTTTATTCTCTGAAGATATAGACTGTCAATATTTAAGTTAAAATTTGGATATTAGGAGGGAAAGTAAATTGCAAGCCAAACGTCCTGTATGTTTGTGGTGGAGAACAGTCAATGGAAAAGTTGCAACATCACCTGGGACTGCCTCAATTGGACTGAGGGAGACTGGATAGACAGAGAATGCCTAGCCCTGGAGCTAGTTCCACTGAATCATTGGGCATACAGTGTTTAAGGGACATATGTTGTGAATTTGGAAAGTAAAGATGAATATTTATAACTATCTGATACTTTTCATGGCATATTTATTAATAAAAAACTATTTTAGATGATTTATTGACAAAAGTATTTTTAAGTAAACGGCTGTCTATTTTCTTTGCACACACTGTTAACAATGCACAGAGATGTACTATGAGGCAGTCCTATTTATTAAATGACTGCCTAAGGATCTGGCCTTAATACTGAACTGTGCTGATTTTCACAACACTGCTCTTGGAAAACAGCAGCAGCATCGTAAGCTCACTTGCATGGAAGCCAAAATCAAATGCAAAAGTCTGTAATATTGACCCGGAACGGGAGCCTCTGCAAGCCCTTAGAAAGAATTGGAATAAGAGGGGTCTTTGGTGAAGTTAGGGTCCCTTGCCACTAAGAACAGGGCACTGGCTAGTTGGTGTCACCTCAGAAATGGTTAGTTACAGTTCTGCTTTCTTAAGTATATTTTGGAGGGTTTCAGGCACAATGTCTGATGTAATGAAGTCAGTCACAAATCCTGTTAAATCTATAATTCTACATTCTACACCGTTAGCATGAAAATGAAGATGCCTGACCATTCTGCTCTATGTATATCCTCATTAGTGTTCCTGTCTAGAAAAACAACAACAAAAACAAACAAACGATAATCAAACAAAAAACTAGTACAATGAAGATGTCAGGACTTCAGATTTTAGTTTTCTGTGGAAACTCAGCTGCTGTTGCAAAGGGACACAAATTGATGACTCAACCATTTAAGATCCTGATAAACGCAGTTCCCTACAAACAGAAAGACAGGGACTGTACTGTCTAACAGTATAATTCAGGCACAGGACTGAATGTGAAGCTCAGGGCCAGCTGGCTTACCCCTGACATATATAGTCCTGGCTTCAAACTTTGATACCACCAGGGTACCACTGTTACCACTGGCATAGTAACAGTACCCTGTGATCATTTCTTATATTTAAAATTGGGATATTTGTTTGCCTAAAAATTTCATTAAAGCTAAACACAATAGGAAACAACTGTGATTGCAGCACTTGCAAACTGAGTTAAGATGATTACAGGAGGCTGAGTTATCATGGGCTATACAACAAAATAAAGAAAACTAATGAGACTACTTTTGTACTTGCTATTTCCTTTAGGGCTAGAGATAAGTTCAGCACTTGCCTAATATGCACAAGATCCTTGAAAGGACTGAGAAAGAGAGAGAGAGAGAGAGAGAGAGAGAGAGAGAGAGAGAGAGAGAGGCTAGACTGCTTGTGTGTATTCTCATAACCCCAGGTACTTGGAAGGCTGAGTTATGATCATCAAATGTTTAAACCCAGGAACTTAGTGTGACCCTTTGTCCAAAAATAAAAGGAAGAATGGGGAAGACCTTGACAAGCATGCACAACATGCTAATTGCAATTCCTAGTTTGATAAAAGTATTACTAAAATATTTTAATTGTCTCTAGCTTTTAGTTTCCTGCTGCATGAGACAGGTGATCAAAAGAGACTATGATGTTGTCTGTCATTCATTAGCAGAGTAGATTCATCCTAACAGAGAGGGAACTGAAAGTCTACCTTCATGTTCCTCTTTTTTTTTTTGCTGTTTCCTATTTTCATTTTTATTTTTTTCCTTTTTCTTGAACTGTCTCAGCATCTCACAAAGGTCTGCTCACAGATGCTCAGTTTGCCTGCTTGTGTTTGGACATTCGATTCAAGCATTAATGTTTTCTTGTTCAAATCTTTCTGGCCGTGTTGTAAAACTCCCTTGAAGGTAGGAAACTTCTTTGCTGTCTTCTTCATTATTTATTCATTTTGTCAAATTATCTACAAGAAGAAGTATCCAGCAAGGTCTCTTGAAATTCACATCAGATGATAATTTTTCTGTTGAAGATAGTTATTAAAAATAAATTCTGTGACTGGTCATTTTCCATACCTTTACCTATGAGGCAGTCCTCAATGTTTTGTTCAGCATTGCATTTCTCCTCAGTAATTGATATGTTACATTAAAGGAACACACAATGGTCTTAATTATGCAATAATGATCCTGGCAGAGTGTTTCCTAAGAACTAATGGTTGCCTGAGAGGAGGTGATGGCCTGAGGTCCAGCTGGCTATTAAGCCACAGGAGATGCTGAGGGCCAAGACTCATAGTATTTCTCTCAGATGAAAATGAACCAAAAATAAATAAATAAATAAATAAATAAATAAATAAATAAATAAATGGCAAAGTGGATTCTTTTTCCTCTAATGGGTAAAGCAGCCTCATTTTGGATGCAGAAGACGGTTCAGAAGAAGAAATGTTTGCCTAATAGCTACGTCACAATGGTCAGTGGTCTCTGTATTTTGTCTATTGTTGATTTGAAGTTTTGATTCAACCAGAAATACTTCATCACTTTTGAGTATTTATCCAATGTCGTAGGCACTGGGGGATATTATGTGTAACATTTGCTCTTATGGTTTTTGTGAGAAATAAATAGATTATACATGTACTTAATATCAAAACATTTACTTTAAATATATTTGGTAACAGTAATCAATTATAAAAGCCACCAAGGAGCTTTCAGCTTCCTTTTCTTTTAGTCTGGAGTTTCTTCAGAAAAAACACTGGGGAAAGAGGCGTGACTACAAGATATCCTAAGTTTCCTTAGATCACTCTTCTTTTATTTCACAATGCATAATTAGAGATGAGTCACACATGCCCTTTACAGAAATCCTTCCATGTGAAATGAATCTAGAGCTTTTCCTTTGGATCTGTTTTGTGACAACTCCATATTAAAACTAGTGTGTGTCATAAATATCAGTCCTCTAAAATGTAGTGTAGTCACTTTGTCAGACACACCAAGTACAGGAAGATAACCATTAAGAGACTGTATTATTTTGGTGGAGTTTGTGAAAGAGCATGGTGGCACATTGGGAACCTAATGACCAAGGCTGAAATAATTGGATAATAAAAATTATGCAGGGATGTGGATTAAAAACAATACAAACTAGGTATTTATGTCCATAATGACATCAACAGGGACAGAATACATACATAGTTGACGAGAATGTATTCTCCTGTGTACAAAATTGTAGAACATTTTATAAAAGGTGTTCCATGGTCATGGAAGAGGACAATGTACCTGTTTTTCTCAATGTGGATTGTGTATAGTGGTTTTCTTTCCCAGAGGACAATATGAGGAGTGAGAAGCACATTATAAATACAGAATTAGGATCAAACAGACATGATGATCAAATCAGGTCTTGATAGACTAATCAATGATGGTTAGAAACTTGTTATATTCAGTGTAGAATCTTGCCTAGTTGGTTTGGCTACATGAAAACAAGTGTCCATAACAGTGAAAGTTCTGAAGTCACAGGCTTTGGGAATACACCCTCTTCTCACTGCACTGAGAAAAACCACCAATAGCAGCATATGGCCACACACTTAAGCACATTATATTGCCAAGAGACACCTGGGTAGAAATTTTGACACACCTTTCTTAGGGCATAGAGGGGAAAAAACAAAACAATAGAACACCTCAATGTTAAATGTTAATGTATACGTGAATTGAAAAGTAAAAATTTTTGTAAACTGCAGATTAAAATTTTCCCCAGAAGGGGGCTTATATCTTGTGTTTTTCTTTACTTGGAAGATTTAAGACACCCACAATCACACAGTGTTCCTCCCTTCATTTTGGCTGAATATGACTAATACATATTGTGTGAATTTTTAAAAATATGGCTTAAATACTAAATATAGCCCCTCTTGAAATGGAATGCAAATGGAAAATGTGTAAGGGGGGAGGTATTTTTCAACCATAATTGATTCACTTACTAACACAATGTTTTCATGACAGGTAGGAGTAAGCACCACATGGTCCTCAGAGGAGCTACGTAGTTATGGTCAACAGATTCAGTGGTGCTATTAATGTTAATGAGACTGAGGGGTTAGGTTCTAGTTCAACATCTTGCTCCAGGGACCTCTGTCCTAACTTCCTGCACACTGGTAGAATATCCAGGTCACTACAACCACTCTGCTTTTAGCTGGGTCCTAGAGATTCAAACTCAGGACCTCCCATTTGTAGAGTGAGCACTTTACACAGTGAACCATCTCTTTACCTCATTCATATCTAGAAAACTGATGGAAAGTTGAGATAAAATCCAGCTGGGCATTGTGACACATGCCTGTAATTCCAGCACTGTGGGAGGTGCAGGCCGAAAACCCAAGCTCAGTACATAAGACTCATATTGGGGGACAAAAAAGGCAAAACAAATATAAAATAACGAAAAGTCAAAAAAAGTGAAATAATCAACTAGATTAAACCATTTATCTAAGTATAAAAATGGTATGGCTTAGGATCAGTATCAAGAATAGCTGACTAAATTAAAAAAGTAGATGTTTGGCAATCAATAAACAATTTGTTAAAGATGTTTAAAAATTATTAAGTAATTAATATGATGGAAAGAATGTGATGGTTGTTCAGTCTTTTTTTGTGTGATCTGTCATTTTTTTAATTTTTATTTATTTATTTATTTTGAAGATTGACTCTTGGATGTGTCCCAAGATAAACATTCACTTTGCCATTAAATCATATCTGATCTGTGGTTATTTTAAAATTTTCCATTAGAATTAGAAGAACTTTCAAACCATATAACTTAGAACTTGGTATACAAATTATTATTAGAATATAAAATTTGGGTTTCTGAAGAACCACATCAAGTGTGACTCATCCTGCCTTTCTGGAAGACACTCTGTCTCTCAACTTTGGTACAATGCAAAACTATTATAATATTTTCTGCTCTACATGTACTATGGTTATAAAGTAGTACAATTTTACATTCATCTCTATACTTCTGCCTTTGGTATAATTCATGCTGCATACAAATATTATTATGTCTGGAATTTTATTGAAAAAGACAAACATTGGAGCTGAGTTGATGTTTTGCTAGACTTGTGCAACTGGTGAAACTACTTCCTTACCTTTGAGGGCTGAGACTTGAGAAGTAAATGTTCAATCCGCCATGAAGTCTATTTGTTCTCATTGCTGTCATCATGTGGGCAGGCTTTGTTGAGACGCAAATTCTCAGGCATATGTCTTTCAGATGCCAACTTCTAGCTGCTCACTTTATCTTGATAAAAAAAAATTCACACTCTGTATGGAGCCTGACTACTGTTTTCTTTCTTCTCAGATATTTATTTAATCAATGAAAAGTCCTCGTCTTGCTTTATGGACTTTTCTACTATAGAATATTTCTCTTTATGTTAAATAGATACAGGAGAGAAATGAGTAAAATAAGTCTCTTGCTGCAACTTCATAACTATTAGTATTTTATTTCAATAAAAATGTGCCTCCATTCATTTGTATCATTCATTTAATTTCATCAGAGTTGTCAAAAGCTTATAATGTAGCTCATTTTCTATTATATATAAGATTCTAGTATCATGCTAGTAATTGGAAGAATTCGATTATCATGTTTCTTTACACATATTCATTAATCACCTGCCATGAATGAGGACAACAGTAAACAAAGGCAGGCATTCTGGATTCCACACAGTAACTTTGCACCCCACATTACAATGAGAATAAGAATAGAATTGGGGTACCAGATAGTGTATGAAGCCATTGTTCCACATTTCCAAAGTCAAAATGATCAATTCTGTTTTAGGAAATGCATGAGGAAAAGAGCTTGCATTTGAATATCTTATGAATAGACAAGATCTCAACAGTTAAAGGGGCTTTGTGAGCTGCTGAATTGAGTGAAGGATAAACTGGATTTTACAGAAATATAGACTTCCTAAAGACAGTAAGAGACTTGTGTTTCTCAAGAGGATGAAACATAGACTGAATAAAATATAACAAATACAGCACAGATGAGTGCATGTACCTGGCATGTGCTCAGTATACCAGGTCTACTCTGTATACCAGAGTGGCCAGGTGGAGCGCTGAAGCATGATAAGATGGGACCCCTACAAAAGGGTAGTCTGTAAGTCTGTAGTGTCCTGGAAGTCTGTAGTGTCACTGTGGCAGTGTTCTGTGCCATTCTAGAAAAAAAGAATCTAGTTAGTAAATTATTGGGTCTCCAAGCATCTTCCCTAATGTAGCACCTCCATAGTATATTTTAAGCCTCACCAAAAAGTCACCTCTATTTTAGCATAAAATTGATTTAAGACCAGATTACTTTCCTCCAAACATCAGAGAATAATTTCCATTAAGGACAGAAATTTTGACAGTGACTACTGAGAAGTTATTTGGCATAAAAGTGTGCTTTGTAGGAGACCAGAGCAGAGAGCTGAGAGTAAACAGGGAGTAGTATCAGAAGAAGTAGAAGAGGATGTGGAGAACTTAAAGAAACATGATCTGTAGAAGAGGAAATGTGCAGGAATCACACATCAGTCACTTTCAATCTTACCAGCTCTTAACTCTGTTTTTGATACATTAAGGAAATGAAGCAAATTAAAACATTTTGTTCTTTATCCAGAGATGGTGCTGCATGTCTGTTATAGGAGCACTCAGGAGTAATGGGAAGAGTACTGAGTATATATACATATGTTGATTCCAATGTTTTTGCTTGATATTTTTCTTGGATTCATGACTATATTATGTCTAGTACATTGTCTATTGCATCAAGTGCTCCCATTTTAGTCCACTATAATTATGCTATTTAAACTATACTGAGGTCCAAAAACATTGAATATAATGGGTATTAGAGAAATTACATCTTATATGTAAGACTTATCACATACTTTAAACCCCTCCTCAGATCACAGAAGAAAGAACAGTAAGACAAGGTGTGTTCACACTTGGTACCCTATGCATTAATGATCTATTCATTTATTTCTCCCTATATTGCTAAGACTTTGATAGGAAAAATAACATTCATTTTTCACCCACCATCTTTCCAAAATGAAAAACAAACTACACACACACACACACCCCACATACAAAACAAACAAAACAAATCTTTATGTAACTAATATTCTTTTTCATTTTTCATGGTGTTCATCAGCTCAGAACTGGCTCAGTTTCATTACTTAACTGAGATGCTGAGATGTTGAGATTACAGGCATATGCCACCAGACCCAATTCATGGAGTGGTGAGAATCTACCCTGGGCCTTGCCCATGCTGGACAGCCATCCTCCAGCTGGGCTAAGGCCCTCACGAGGCTCCCTTGAAAAACAGAACTATTTTTAGGTACTATTTTCCCTCATAAGTGTAGTGGGTTATTAAAAATTATGACATTCATTATCCTATTTTATAATTTTTCCCCTAAAATGTAGTATTTGGATAAGAACAACACCACTTTCACTTTTATATATAAGCATCCTCTGACACAAGTGCTCTGACAGGAATGTGAAGCACTGAGTGCACATAGGAGTGAACTGGAGAAATACTTGGCTTTCTTCCTGTTTTTGTGCCATTCCACTATCAGCTATGGAAACACTGTACAAGGGATTTAATACACATGTATATGTGCTTCATGGCTTTTGGTCCCTTGCATTTCTGTTTCCTAATTGTTTGGGAGGTGTTTGCAAAACCATATCCCTATAATACCTTGGCCACCAAAATTGCTATACAGCTATAGGGTCAAGAAACAATATTTATATATAAAGCCACTTTAGAACTGGTTTGTTTTGGGAAAGGACAGTGTTGACACAGTTTATGTATCCTGGAGCATTCCACCAGATTATACTTGTCCAACAATGTATTTCAAGAGATATACCTTTAAAATGTACCAACTTTTAGGGTATTATGGCTGAGTTGCTGAACAGCAATTTGGTATGAAAGCTCCTTTAAGGAAACCTTGTCTTTTCCTGCATTGCAAGACACAATAGATGTTATAACATGATTTTTCTTTATTCATGTATTTAACAAAACGGGTGTACCCAAGAGAATACTTGGAGAAAACATAAAATAAAAATTAAGGGTTATTTTAAACAGTTAAATTAATTTTGTTAGAAACACATGTGGTAGATGGCATACCTGCAAAATTGTAGTCTTTCTTTGTGACTATTAATTTTATTTTTAACACAGAGACTTTGTGACACATTACATTAATACTTGAATTACTGTAATTACTCAAAATGAGTAAATGTCCTGTTGTTGATGGTTAACCTCTAGATATTTTCTTTGTTCCTGTGGCTGAGGTATTGTCCTTTTTAAATTTTTTGATACAAGAATAAAATCTAGTTGCTATTGCCAGGGTCTGTAAAATTGGATAAATCTCATTTTGCAAAAATAATTATTATTCAAATGATTCTAGTTTTCAATTATGGGTAGAAAATTGCAAAGGACCTTGCTTGGTAGATTTTCTCAATAATACGGCATTATAAAACTTTTAGCATAAGAGCAATTGCATGACTTGGAAGATAGCGGTATAGTTGAATTTTTGTCAGTTTTCAAAAGCATAGCTATGGTGAACTCAATAAAAGAAGGTTAAGAAAAACTCTAAGGTGAATACACAAAAAAATCTAACTTTTTCAATGTGGATTCTTAAGTTTGATGAATCTATCTACTATTAAATAAAATATATCATAGTTTCCTAGTAGCTATAATAAATGAGAGATTCTTAATTTTTTTGACAAAAATACTTCAGCATTTGTTTATTCTTGGGAGATTTTAACAATCAACTCTTTCAATTATAAGAATAAGTATAGTTATCCATACATTGGAAGCAGAAGAAGTATGACATATGAAACCTGAGATTATGCACATGTCACTTTCTATGGGCCATGTAATTTACTAACCATAAGCTATAAATGGGACCAGGTGATTTAAAAACAGAAGTGTGTTTGTTTACAAATTTCAGCTAACTTCTCACCATGTCTTTTAGTTGTTTCCCTGTATATATGAAGGTGGTACAATGGTTAAGACCTAAGTCCTACAACATATCTGGAGTTCCCACCAAGTGCTGATAGGTAACAAGCTGTAGTAATTCATTCATCTACAATGATAGAGACTTGGGAAAATGAGTAGATTCTGAGGTCTACTACTGGCTAATTAAACTCTGTGGTTTTATCCAAACTACTTTTTAAGCAATAGGGGTAGGTAATCACACTTCCTATTCATCTTTGGAACATCAGAGTGTAGGAGATAAAGGATATTATAGGGCCAGACAGGGTTTCATAGTTGTGATCTCATTAGTCAGGGATGCTAAGGCGACAAGTTAATGACTTTAAGATCAGGCTTCTCTACCTAGCAAGACTACATTCAGAAACCAAATATAAAGAAAAAGAAATCAGTAGTGTAGAATCCATTAAGATAATGGAATCTTTATAATGCATAGTAGAATTATTAAAAGAAAATTGTAATTGCTTAATAACAGGACCAATGCTTTATTAAATCTGTGCAAAAACTTTTTTTTGCAATCATGTTTTGTAATTGGTTTTTCTCAGTACACACACACACACACACACACACATACACACACAGAAAGCAGAAAAGAACCTTCTTCAGTGGTATGGAGAGGCAGGTTTGACGTATTAGATTTTTCTGTTCGTAGTATTTAGTTTGTGTTTGGGAAACGTTGAGATTTTTCTGTAATGCCTCCAGGAGTTTTATATGGTGAATATTTTCTCTTAAAATTGTAGCTAGTGACGAATCCCTCAAGGTATAGGTTAAGAATTTCAAGAGAAAGGAAGCAGACAGTCAAGTCTTGTGTTGAAGCAAGAGAAAAATGACTTTCTACCTTCAAAGAAATTAGTGAAAGAAAATGATTGCCATGGCAATCTATCTGCATTCTTAAAACTCCACAAATATGGAATTTGTCTATGTAGTAAGACAGAAAGAGAGATTTCACACAGAGCATTCTGTAGTTTAAATACTTACCTTTTCTTTATCTATATCTAGGCAGGACACCAGATTTCTTCTAGTCAAGAACTGGTCTGGCTAATTTCACTTCTCATGTACATACCTTCTTGTATTCATTATGCTAATTGGAATTATCATCTCTTGATCACAACCCAGGTATTTGCCCTCCTTTAGTTAAGGGATCATGAGTTAAGAAAATGAAGTTTTTAAAACTGATTTTAAAATTAAATTCCATGTCACCACAGGAGAGGTTTAGTCAAAACTATTGATAGAAAATTAGTATGAAATAAATATTTAAGAACTATGCATTCTTCTGAACCTCTGAACTTCTCTCCTGTCTCTTCCTATACCTGATCATGACCCCCTTTGCCCTCTCCCTCTTCTTTCCTTCTGAAGTCCATTCTTTCCTCTATCTCCTATGATCATTCTGATCCCCCTTCTATGTGGGACTGAAGCATCCAAACTCTGGTTTTCCTTCTTGTTACCCTTCACATGGTTTGTGAATTGTATCGTGGGTATTCTGAGATTTCGGGCTAATATCAACTTATCAGTAAGTATATACTATGTGTGTCCTTTTGGGTCTGGGTTATCTCCCTCAGGATGATATTTTCTAGCTCCATCCATTTGCCTGAGAACTTCATAAAGTCATCATTTTTAATAGCTGCATAGGAGATGGAGGGAAAGGGGGGCAGGATCAGGTTATGGGAAAAGACAGGAGAAAAGTCCTGGGGGTCAGAAGAATGAATAGAAATATGTAGCAGTAGGGAAGTGGGAAATGGAGGGAACCACTAGAAAGTTCCAGGCAACAGGGAAGCAAAGTCCCAGACACCAAGAAGCAAGAGGTTCTCAGGACCTAACTGGGATGACATTAGCTAAAATACTCAACAGAGGGGAGATAGAACCTGAAGAGACCATCTCCAGTTGGCCCCTAGTTGAGAGATTGAGCAACCCACTCACCTCAAAATTTTTAGTCCAGAATTGTTCCTGTCTAAAGGAAATGCATGGACAAAACAATAGAGCAGAGACTGAAAGAAAGGCCATCCAGTGAACACCCCACCTATGGATCCATCCCATCTAGAGACACCAATCCCAGACACTATTGCCAAGAAGTGCTCACAGACAGGAGACTAGTATGGCTGTCCTCTGAGAGGCCCCACCAGCATCTGACTAAGACAGATGCAGATACTCACAGACAACCATCACAGACAACCATCGGACTGAGCCCGCGGAACCCAATGGAAGAGTTAGGGGAATGGAATGAAGGAGCTGAAGGAGATTGCAACCCTAAAGGGAGGAAAACAGTATCAACTAAACATACCCCCCCCAGAACTCCCAGGGACTAAACCACAAACCAGAGTATACATGAGTATGTCAATAGCTCCTGCTACATATGTAGCAGAGGATTGCCTTAGCTTAAAGGGAGTGGAGGCCCTTGGTCCTTTGGAGGCTTGTTGCTCCAGCATAGCGAGATGCTGGAGAGGTGAGGCGGAGGTGAGTTGGGGAGCACCCTCTTAGAGACAAAGGGGAGGGAGAATGGGATGGGGGGTTGCAGAGGAGAGACCAGGCAAGGGATATCATTTGAAATGTATATAAATAAAATAAACAATTTTTTTTTAAAAAAAAAGAACTATGGGAATTTATAACCTAAACATTCTTCACTATTTTTATTATCTCTTTCCCAGAGTCCTATGAGGCTACTTTTGGGCATAAATATAACCCACACATTAGAAACACCTCCAGTGAAGATGTCCGTTGCTCACCATATGGTGCATGAAGGCTTCTTTCTAAACCTCTACCTGAAAAGATGACATTGCTTTCCCTCTGATGAGCTTAATCATGGACAAGGTTATCATTAAATATACTTTCTCAGAATTTTCTTTCAGTTTCCTCATTAGCCTCACAATAAAGACATATATCACACTGTGTTATCTGCAGTCTCTCTCTCTCTCTCTCTCTCTCTCACACACACACACACACAAACATTTAGCATGATGCAATTCACTCCTACATTTCTTTCCTGTTATGCTTATGATTAAGATCTAAAACTGCCAGGGCTGGCTTATTTTTATTTATTTTTATAAGATAAAGCTGAGCT
This sequence comes from Rhynchomys soricoides, assembly GCA_019843965.1. Taxonomy (NCBI): domain Eukaryota; kingdom Metazoa; phylum Chordata; class Mammalia; order Rodentia; family Muridae; genus Rhynchomys; species Rhynchomys soricoides. The sequence continues at coordinate 10,622,638 of JADRCH010000044.1, forward strand.
AAACAGGAAGGATATTTTGGGTTACGAAAATAAGCTTTATATAATATTTCACATTTTGATTTTATGTATTTGAAGTATTCCTTGGTCAAATGTAAATATAAAATAATATCTACATAAAATAGAGACCTATTCTAAAATGACAAAATTGTCATATATACAGTGAATATATACATAAACAAAACTATCATACATATATATAGCCAGTATCATACACACACACACACACACACACACACACACACACACACACACACAGCCAGTTTATACACCGGATCCATTTAAGTTTGAAAAACTAGCCACACATCACAGATATTGAGAGCATGACCCAAGGCAGCTCACACAGAGGGAGTTGGAATGAAGATGCTCAGTTGTCAATTCTTTAGCTTTTACCCTAACCATCTTCTATCACACCAGAAAGACCCTTGCGCTTTTTACTTTCTAATATCTTTTGGTGTACTTATTTTCTCCCATAAAGTTTTATACTGGTTCATGTTTTACTTAAAAAATCAAAAGTTTTTATCATGATATTTTAGTAACTGCCTTCTGAACCATATTTTTCTATTTCTGAATCTTCTTCTTTCTGAAAAAAAAAAGAATATAAAATCAATAGAGATTTCATTTCACTGTCAGATATGTTTTAAATTCCATGGACCTTTAATCTCACAGCCTGACCTTTAACCCATCTGCTTCAGAAGCAGGTAGTTGCAAAGCCTCAAATACTTGAAAACACAGAGAAAAGCAGAGCAGCTAGTGCCACAATGAAACTCCTCCTCTTATAAAGTGTGAATGGGGTCTCCCACATTATCTACAGAGAAGAATCAGGTAGTAATTAATTGATTTATATTATCTCAAATTCATTTTGGTACAAACGAATTATTTAGTCCCCTGTACAGAACATACTTACAGCTCCAATCATGGATAATGTCCCAAGTTAGACAAATCCTGACTAGCCTTTTCTTAGGAAATAAGCACACAAAGTGCTCATCTCTTAGTAATGGCAAATGTCTTCTATTCTAAAAGCTGACCTTTAATTTATAGATGCAGTTCATTGATCTTTTGTATCAGTTCCTGGAGTTGGGTTCATGAGACTTCCTATGAGAAGAGTAGGATAAGATTACTTAGCCACACATTTACTGGGAAGATTTGAAGAAATAGGGGCATGTCTCAGCTTGGTAAGCATTTCTATTATGATCTGCAAAGTACATGTTAATGTATGCAAATAGTAGAATTGTATGATATTTGAAAATGTTTATTTCCTTTTTGCTTGAACTCTAGAACAGAGAGGTCATCACCTAAGCCAGAAAGTTTGTCAGAATCTATCTACTTTGATATGAAAATGGGTTGAAGAAGAAAATTTGTCTTTGGACTTGGAGTGAAAAAGTTGCTGATGCAGATGCTCTGACCCTCACATGATTGACAAGCGTGTGAAAATATCCCAGTGAATCATGTTATTTTGTCACGGAGGCTCCAAGATGTAGTCAACCTTGGGTGTTAACTGGTAAATAAAATTACTTCCCATGAGTGTGGACATAGTCTCCATATCTGGATGGTGAGTGTGTTTTAAGTAAACCAAATGCAGTCCAAGAGAAACTAGACAGCTCTTGAGATGTGGTGAGGAAATGACAAACAGGATGCCTTCTGAGTGGCATCACTCACTCTATCAGAGAACTGAACAGAAACAAGATTCCATCAATCCCACCATGCCTAACTGCTGTGCAGTATTTTGTGAGCATCTTCAATATCATTCAGTTCTCTTTTCCCAGTGACAGATACATTCAAATGCTTTAGTGAACCCTAAGCTGTTTAAAATTCAGGCTAGGAAACTCGTGACCATGGACCTGTCTGAGCATTTTTCTCTGTGAAATAGGAACTAATTTTACAGCCACTCCTAAATTTGTATGTGAAATCCCTATCTCCAATGTGCTGGTTTACAGTGGTGGACCATTTGGTGATTACCTTGTCATTAGGGAACTATTTTTTAACTGGAGTAAAGTAATACCCTTTAGAAGGAAAGATCACAGAACTCTTTCACCCTATCTAGTCTATGAGGAAACATCATGGAGATGCTGACTTATATTGGCATATGAATTTAATTGATATTTGTGGTTTATATTAACTTGCTTTTAATTTGGATGGAAATAGACTTTTAATTACTTTTATTAAAGTACTGTGACTTCGGTGTATTTGTCAGTAATCTTTATTTAACCAAAAAGCCTCTATAGTTCTTGGAAGTAAAGATACAAGTTTCTAGAGGTTTTCCAGTGTGCACTGTGAGTTAACAAGATTGAATGCTTTCAAATTGTGAAGTCTTGGATTAAGGATTCACAAGGGATTTTGAGCTGAGTTGTCCCGTTGGTGAGAGATATCTTAAGAGTCATTAAAACATAGACAGACAATATGGAGGGTGCTCATGCAGGAGTTCAGGCCCATGGTAGAAAGCAGACATCTTCTCTTACATGTTTCACATACTGGGGTACTTCGAAGAATAGTTAGAAGCATTTCATAAAACGTGCATAAATTCAGGTTGTCTCTGTCTCCTAAGTGCCAGAGAAAGGAAAAACTTTAACACTTTAGTTGATGTGTGCTCATTATCCAGGTGACCACTCATAGCACCTGTTAGATTAGGTGCTTAGTAAACTTTCTTTTTGGGAAGTGAGTATTCCATATTTAAAGAGAGCCACATATGGGTGATGGGCAGATTTTTTTTTTTTTAATATAAGAGTTATGGAGTTAGAGAGAAGATATAGCTATTTCCTATATGGATAACCTAGGTAACCCTTAGCCCAAAATCTAACATCAGCAACCAGCTGTATTAAATTCCATGTACACTTCTGCTAATGAGTAAATGACCCAGGAAAAGCTTATATAGGAAAATCAGTTGTCTGCAGAGGGTGCAGCAAGGTCTTCATGTTAGAACAGTGAGAAACCCAACTGTTCTAAATACCTCTCACCCATAACATCAGAATTTTTATCCAGCTCCTGTGCTGAAAATTCCACTACCACGATAATCACAAGTTTGCTCATTTATGTTTGTTTGTTTGGCTTTTTTCTTTTTTCAACATTTGTTGCTATAAAGCAATAGCACTCCCTGTCATGAATTTGAATCACTCATTTCCAATGTTATTACATGAAGCACTCTCTTACTTAGACAAGTAAAAAACATGCTAGAAATATGTATTTCTGAATTTTTTTCTGAAAACCTTGACAAAACATCATAAGTTGTTCTATTATTGTTACCTGCCAGGAAGACTAATTTTCTTATGATTTGTTTTGTTTTGTCCTCATTCTTCTTGAAAAACATCCTCTAGGAATGTGGTCTGAGGTTAATCTCTAGGTCTTATGAACAATACTCCATGGCTTGCTCCTAAGGTTTATATAGTACCAGCCATATTGATTGTATATGTGTGCAAATATATGTTGTAATTTGATGTATCTATCTAAGTTGACAAGATTTTAAATCTTATTATACATTAGTAGCCAGCCAGACATCAATGTTAAAGACATGAATAAAGCTTACAGTCTATACTTCAGGGGGGGAAAGGAGCATGCTTACACACACACACATATACACATACAGAGAGAGAGAGAGAGAGAGAGAGAGAGAGAGAGAGAGAGTGTGTGTGTAACCGGCTACACCCAGAATTAACTGTTTATATCTACCTAAAGAGTGAAGGCTGAGTCTCTTCCAGCCTCCCTTTAGAGTTCAGCAGTGATATATGGATGCTAAATAAAGGCTTATCAGCTTATAGTACATCAGAGCCTTGATAAAACTTCCTCAGGAAAAGAGAAAACGGAGCAAGGACCTATTCAGAAAATAGTTTGTAGATATACTAGTACAATGGGACTCTTCTAAGTGACAGCATGGCTTAAGTGTGGAATTTTAACCCCAGCTCAGGAAATTCTAAGGCAGACACCAAAGTCTATCTTAACTCAGGAGACAGGGCCAGAATCCAGGCTGTTTTTCTACTGTGTTCTGGCTTTCTGAGACATGTGAATTTTGGAAGATAAGAACATAATAGCGTATTAGCTGTAGCATGTGACACTTGTCAGATTAACAAAAGGAGTGGGAGGGAGGCCTTATCTAGGTCTCCATTTTCCCTGATGTAGTTTCTGGTTAAGAAGATATTAATGTTCATATTTTAAATCTTGATATGAAAAAGGAAAAAGAAGCCAAAGATTTGTAGGTCATAGGAACAGAAGCTAATTCCTTCCATAGTGTACACACACACACACACACACACACACACACACACAATCTAAAGATACATGCAAAGGTGCAAAGGACCCTACTGGACCACAGATACCACTTTGCTGTTTTGTTTTGTTTTCCATTTTATATAAAACACTAAAAAGAAGAAAAGAGATTATATCTGGTACTATTATTCAAAGAAAGGGATCCTTTAGTAGTGTTAGTCTCTCTGTGGAAATACAGAGATATGATTTTCTTAAAATAAACAGAGAACGAAACCTCTTAAGTTAATTATGCCTCTCTTACTAATTCCCATTAAGCACATAGAGCTACTACTTAACTGATCCTTTAGATGACTAGCATATGCACACAGGAAGTCCTCTTTGTTATCTAATCTCAGTCCCCCTTGCCATAATTCCCCTTTGTTTTCTTTTTGATAAAGGAAACCTGATGGAGCTCTGTGTTTGTAGGAGAAAACATAAGAGAAATGAAATCATTTTTGTAATTGAATTGTATTCTCTCCCCCGAGAACCTGTGTTTGTGTGTGTGTGTGTGTGTGTGTGTGTGTGTGTGTGTGTTAAGAATATAATGAGGCCTATGGGAAGTAACATTTTTAAGAATCAGACAGAGGCTATTTAAAATTACATTGATTAGTTCATCCATCATTTTTTAGCAAAGAAACAATGTCTGAAAAGCTCAGAGATTTAGAGGATGACACTGCTGAACAAGTTTAATAAATGATATCATTGTGTTCTCTTGGCTTTGTAGATGTTGCATTTATTACAAACCTTATACTGAGACATGAAATAGACACTCACAATTTGTACAAACAAACCCACTGTTAACCATACCTTTGAATATTTTTCCAAATGAAATGTTCACTGAGCCAAAGCAACGTTATAGGAAATGAATCAATCTAATCTTAGCTTCTCTAGTCAGGAAGCAAGACAGCCACGGATGACTTTGCCCTCTGTGTCACTTATTTCAACAATGGCATGTTCAATATTGATGGGTCTCATAAGGAGAGAAATTCAGCCTGGTGCCAGAATAGAGGACACTGAAGAGGCGAAGGGCATTGAGTCAAGATGGTGAGTCCAAATCCCTGGGTGCCAGCTTCACTTCGCAGAGCACAGCTTCATTCTTTGTGATTGAAGAGAGTGATTTAGATTTTGACAAATTTAACTCCTGCTACCTTTTCTATATATGTACTAGGATAGAATTTATGACTAAAATTTTCAAAGTTTTTATACCTTACCATACTACCCCTATGTATGCTTCCAAAATTCTATATGTAAAACCTATCTTTGCTGTACAAAGTTTAAGCCATTCTTGTCAATATCAGATGACTGTCTTGTACTCATTTATTTTCCTTTTTTCTCTTCATGTTTCCTTGAACTATCTTCATCCCTCCTGAACTTTCTATAGAGATAACTTTTGTACACATATTTACTGTCAAACACCTGGTAACCTAATCATCTCCTGTCTGTATTCTCTAATCAAGAGAAGTTAACCTTCTTAAAAACAGAACCTATAGCTTATTCTTCTTGCATACTACTTATAAAATTATTTCATAGAAAATAATGTAATATCCTAGAAGTACAAAGGTACACTATTCTTACAGTTTTGTCAAAATCTAAATCACTCACCATCTTGACTCAATGCCCTTCGCCTCTTCAGTGTCCTCTATTCTGACACCAGGCCTAGTATCCCAAGGGTATCATGACTGAGTAGGTCCTGCTAGACATTCCCTGTCAGAATGAGAGAAGTGCTTGAGATTAAGGCATTAGTATGGGAACAATTCCTGTGTGGCTTGTCCTTTATTTGACATGGAAAGAGAAAGATTATATTTGAATTTTGTTTTGAAAGTCCAACTGAAATAATTGTGACAGAGTGAATTAATACAGAGTGTGAAGGGGAAGAATTAACTGGCATAAGCAGAAGTATAAAAGGATTTAGTATCAATAATACATTTGACAGTTCTTATAAAACACACTCTTAATTCTGTTATAAAATTATAGATTTAAATTGTTGAAATTATTCCCATACTTTTTTTGTAGCTTACTCCAAGTTTGATACAGACTGATCTGGAATAAAAACTAATGCTAAACTAAAGAATATTGACCTAAGTCATACTTAAAATGTTTTAGAGCACACAGATTATCTTTTGTCTAGCACATTACAAAGAATTTCAAAACATGATATATGTTCTTAATAACCTATATAGAACAATTTCAAGTGACAAACAAATTACTATAATCTATGCAATGTGGGCTATTCTAGTGTCTCCCTTACATAAAGTACATTGTGATTTTCATGGTCACTTAGCTAAATTAAAAATAAATAAGCTGGTTGAAAACAGTCTAAGGGAAATGTTATAAACAAAATAATATGCCTTAACACTAGTATTCTAGTTTGGCCTCTTGCTGTAGTTAACATCATGGCCATGAAACAACAGAAAGAAAAGACTTTGTTTGAGTCACAAGTTGTAGTCTATCATCCTGGGATGCCAGGCCTGGGCTCAAGGCAGGAAACTGGAGGTAGGAACTGAAGCAGAGAACAAGAAGGATCATTGCTTACTGGCTTGCTCCCTCCCATGTTTCAATCAGCATACTTTTTGACATAGTCCAGGACCAATTTCCCAGATGTGGTATGGTCCACAGTGGACTAGCCACTGTTAATTCAATTAAACTGATAAAGAAAATGCTCCACAGGTATGTCTACAGGCTGGAGGCTATACTCTAACAGAAACTACTTCAAAAAATTCTGGGCTATGTCAAGCTGACAAATGGTGCTAGCATTTAGAGAGTAGTGCTACAAGACAGACATCAGTTTCAAAATGAAGATCTGATAAATTCATCTTATTCTTTCTCAGTTTAATTAAAAAGAAACTATATATACGTGTGTGTGTGTTCTGTGTGCATGAGTATGCACATTTATGTCTTTCACAGACAAGACATTAATTCTCTCTCCTCATCACATAGGTTCTGTGAATGGAACTGACATCACTCCTGAATCAAACATCTTTCTTGGCAGAGCCACAACTGCTAAATTTAGTCTGAGGATCAAAGGCAGTACTGTGATGTGAGTATGAAATGCTCTTCCCAATCTCATGATTTGCACTTAGCCTTGAGCTGGTTAAGCAATTTAAGGTACTTTGGAAGCTTCCTTGTCCTACTAGGAAGAGTGCCCTAGTAGGACAAAAGAGGTCTTTAGGCATACCAAAAGGTATATCTCTAGCTAGATTGAGCAACCTAAATCCAAACTGCTGATTGTGATATTCCACATTCATGCTCCTGAGATACCAGTCACTCCCACCATCATGCCCTCCCTGTCATGACGGAATGGCCTATTTCAAACCATGCACCCTCATAAATCTTTTCTCCTTGAAGTTAGTTCTTTCTTCCCCTTCCCCTTCCCCTTCCTCTTCCTCTTCTTCTTCCTCTTCCTCTTCCTTTCCTCCTTCTCCTTCTTTCTCCCCCCATAAAAACAAGGAAAGTAACTTCTATAATTTCCAGTGATCCTGGTCAATACTCTGTGATCTAGGCTTCTTAAAATCAAAGGCCAGCTAGAAAACTAGAGGATGAATGTATGGCTATTGAGTAAAATCATATGCTGTGTAACTCAAATGAATTGGGAACACCTTGAAATGGACAAGTTGCTCACTATTGTGTGAACTCAAGTTATTAATCCAAAATAAACTACATGGTAATGTTGTTATTCTTGTTTTCTATGTTAACTCAAGTAATGTAAAATTTCTAGATTTTTAATATTTACTTTTTCCTTATTTCATGGTTAACTGTAATTCCAAAGGTAATTTGGAATCTGAAGGTAATTTGAAAAGTAGAACAGAATTCTGAAACTGACTAAATTTCCTTCTACAGACTCTTAAAATAATGGAAGTAGAATAAAATGTATTGAAATAGGAGAAGCTAGAGTGAAAATCAGACAGGTTCTTACTCTGCAGTAAATCTTGCATTTGCAGTTAAGTTCATACGGGCAAAGCACGTACAGCATGTGGTTCCAAGCCCTTCAGCTACATCAGGCTATAATGTATTTTCTGAATTGCCATGGATGCTCTCCTTCCGGTCATGTCTTCACTGACTCATGTATCATGTCTTCTTTTAACTCTTCTGACAGTATGTCAAGCATTAGCCCCGGAATCATTTGTACACACAGTGGGAGAGAGAGGCTAGCCAAATACACACTGAATAGGAGTAGGGAGATTCTAGCCTTTGATACTTTTTTCTTCTTACTAAAGAGGAAATCTGCTAAGCACATGGAATCAAGTTCCTGGATCGATAGGGAGAACTTTTAAAAATACAGCCATCCAATGAAAATTTATATCTTGACTAAGGATATATTTGGGTAGTATAAGTGATATTCTCTTAAAATTTTTAAAGTGACACATGAGGAATGAATGGGATAGTAATATAAAAAGCACATGTTACCTCCTTACTGATGATAGAGCCTTCCTTCTACCTTGCAAAGCATTGGCCTTCTTTTTGACTCATTTTTTAAAGTGGCGGAGTGCTATGCAATTAGAAAATTGTTCACAATAAAACACAACTAAATTAATAGACTGATATTGTATTAGAAGAAGCAAGATGCCCTAGGTCCTGCATAAACACATTAGGTTTAGCTAATTTGTCAAGAAATATTCACAGGGAGTATTGATTTCCTTCCTAACATATGTTGGGACCTTTATTTGTTTGATTATTTTTCTACTCTGCAACTTTCAGATAGGCTGACTTGGAAATGAAATCTGCTCGACTTATGTTTTTAATATACTGTCTTAAATGCTAGCATTTCATTCAACTATTTATCTGCAAGACTGATTTTAGGTCTATTTATTATGGGAGAAGTTACAGAAAAGACATACACGTTACCCCTCTGTATTCTGGTTTTCAAAAAAGTAGGGGAAATGGTTTCTGAATTATTGAATATTCCACTGAGAGCTCAGCAGGTGATTCCAAATTATATTCACAACCTTCTAAGATGTCATTTTTCTGTAGAAAGTCCCAGGATATAACTTTACCAATTGGATTCAAACCAAGTCTCTTTGTGACAATATATAAATCACTGAACTGTGGGATCGAGTATAACACTCTCATAGTACAAGGAGTAAGAGCAAGAAAATCGATTTTGTTAGGTATTCTATAGCACTCATGGGAAGCATTGTTAGTCCAAATTCCATAACCTTGTTTATATACTGTCTGTCTGTCTATAATCTATCTATCTATCTATCTATCTATCTATCTATCTATCATCTATCATCTATCATCAATCTATTATCTACCTATCTATCATCTAGGTACCATGCATGTGTGTGTGTGTGTGTGTGTGTGTGTAATCTATCTGTCAATCTGTCTATCACAATACAAAGTAATGGAAAAGAAGTCATCAACTTGTGAGAGATATAGAGTGGAATATAGAAGAGATTGCAAGTAGGCAACATGGGAAAAATTTGAAAAGAAAAAGTGGTAGGGAGAAAATTATGTAATTGTATTTAAATTGAAGCATATTAGAATATTAAAAGATATTTTTAAAATACTAAAACACAAGAATGTGCAAATCTTCCATATCAGAAGCTTGATCTTGCTATAACATTTGATAAGACTTGGATTATGAATAGTTAGTCTATATTTATAGCTTGCTTGAGTTTTTTAAGTAATCTTTTGTATCTATCTTTAAGCTAATATATGTAATATACAATATACATAAATTCCTACTCAAAACAATATGTTAAATCAAGGTTTAATTTCTCCTTCAAACTTTTCTTGAGGCTAGGTCTGACTATGTAGTGCCAGGTAATCTGGATTTTGGTATGTAGACCAGATTAGTTTCAATATGTGCCAGTACACTGCCTCAGCTTCCCTAGTGCTAGAATTATTTTTCTACACTAACACGCCTAGCTTAAAGTTTAATTTCATTATGAAAAATTTAGATTTGTATAAACTAAAGCAGTTTGGGGGAAGAAAAATGCTGAGTGATATTTCCAATAAAAGTATTCTAAAGAATTGAATTTCTCATAAATATGACAGAATGAAGTCAAATTCTATTTATAAATACATTTGTACCAACTCTCCAAAAACTACATACTAATGGTTTTAAACCACATGATTTAGATGTGCAAATGGTTTTATTTTGCATAAGCATGGAAAATTATACATAACCATAGTTTACATGGTACAGAGTTTGTCCAGCTTGAACAAGTTCCTAGATGTTGTCTTTTATAACACAGTCATACAAACACACATGTACACTCACACATACTTATATGTGTGGATATTGCATATATATGGTATAATCTTTATTTGTTACATTGAAAACATATACCTAAATACAGGGAACTCAAGAAGGAATGAATGGATGGACTACTCTGGCTGATTCCTCTTGATTTTAGGTGATAATTACAAGTCCTTAGTTGTTTTGACTCAAAATACTTATTAACAACTAAAACTATCTTGTTAAGATTTCTAGCTACTTAAAATAATTAGATTGCCCTTACATCCTTTAAAATAATGATTACATTAATTATCTTAATGTTAGATATACTTTCAAAACATAACAATTTTTACTACTTTATATGAAAACCAATAGGAAATTCTAGTTACCTTGAATAAGTCCATTTCTACAATGTTCTGAGCAATCTAACAGGCATGACATTTATAAACACTGATCAGTAGCCACATTAATAGGACCTCAAATGTCAGCCATAGGATCTTACAGTTGTATTTCATACATGTAATTCCTTTTAAGATCTATTACTTAATAAAATAGGTTTTTATTATTTGTATATGATATGATATTTAATATTCATATTACACACATTCCTTCTTTTATCAATACATTTCAGTGATAAAGTAGCTAGAACTTTCTTAGTTCACTTACATTTCCATGGAACATCATGAATTGCATTTTAAAATTCACTCATTTTTAAACAGTAACACAATATGACATTTTTATTGTATTTTCATCAATTATGCTATTTAGCAATAAAATCTCTTAAACATTCTATATACATTGTATTCAAGTTCCTGCATAAGCTGAGACATCTTGAATCTAATGCTTCAGCAAGACTTACAGAACGTGAGTTGTCAGGATGTAAGATTTCTCTTTTATTACACTAACACTGGAAAAAACATTGATTTAAATTTTAAGTTAAAAATTCAATGTATATCTCAAAGAGCTCTGTACATTGCTGTAAAAAATGCAAATCTAGACATTATGATATCAATCACACAAACCTTCCGTGTAGCTACTGATTGTGATCTTATTTGAGGTACCAAATTTCACTGATTTAAAAGACAAGTGTGTGCATACATAAAATTTAATCAAAATGTATGCCAAATTATCTATGTTAAAATCAAGACCATTAGGTAGAATAATTTTAAAATAAACATTCTTTACTATGTAGTTCCCTAATATGAATCATTATTTTTGCATTTATATTTTTCATTTAATTTCTTCTTTTTCAAAAAAACCAACAAAAACATTTTATTGTTTTTCATTTCAGAACAGCAAACTCACCTTCTATAATTTTAGTAATGTCTGCCAATTGAGAATAAGTATGTTAATTTGAAATTCAACTATTGACTCATGCATGGAATTGGGTTGATTCTGAAACATTACCAGAAACTTACACACAAATTTCTCTTTGAAAATCAGAATGCTACGTTAGCTTCTGAAATGCCTAGGTCTTTATATGTATTTTATTTCCATTTGAAATTGCAGATCCATTATTATTTCTCAAAAGCACTGAAATTTCTTTCTGCCATTCTTTTTGGAAGCTCAGTATCAGTAGGACATAAGTAGAGTTGTCACTCAAAGTGATCAACAGTCTGAGAAAAATCCTTCCAATTCTCAGTTACTCTTGGAAATGTGTCCTGTTAGCAGTTTGGAATTCTTCACAATGGACATAGTGATATGGCAGCAAGTCCTTCCTGCTATGATGATTCATGATGCTGTGAAACAGTAGCACCAACATCTACCTGTAAACAAATGTCCACTTTGTACCTACTTCAGTCTAGTCAGTGAGATGTGATTCTTCCTGGAAAATAGCTTTTGCATTCAGAACTCCCAAATGATGTTGATAGAGACAAAAAAAAAAAAAGTAACTCATTCTGCTAAGCTATGATTGACCATGTGTTTTGAACACTAGAGGGTTGGCTGCACCTAGTCTCCCACTCAAAGGCAAGACAGCGCAGAGATGGTATTCTCCTCTGAAGCTGAGAATTCACTTTCTTTGTAGAATTTTCTGACCATATCTTTAATTTGTATCAATGCACTGGCATATGCATACAGATTGATTCAATGCCTCAATTATTAAACACATTTATTTGCAGATAATCATTTGATAGGTTTTGGTTAAGTTTAGCTTATATTGATGTCGAATTCTGTCTGGACTCTAGAATATCTTTTCAGAACTGTAAGACATTTGAATCCCAATCTTGTAGTTTCCAAGCTTCCTTGATGTGAAGAGAAGGAATTAAAAGGCCAATGATCTTTATATATACCTTACTATCTATTTTATCTGTATTGTATAAAATACATGCTTTTTGGTGAAAGCTGACATTTTTTATAGCAATGTTAAATCTTGATAGAACGTAAAATTATTCATTTTGGAAGTTATGTTTAGGACCAAGTAGTCAAAGTATAGATAACTCCATTGGGAACATAAAATCCACTTATGATTAGTGCTTCACTTTAACAAAAGGCACTGGTAAACTTGGGGCATGGCTAGTTACTACAAAATCTAGCAGCTCTCAGCAGGTATCACACTTCTCTTATGTTAAGGTCAAGGCCATTTTGCCCTGACTTCAATCATTTGCCTTCATAAATCAGAAGAGAACTAATACTTGTATCTTAATATTCATCTCATCAGTTCAGTATAAGCACAAAACCAAGATTATGTCCTGCATTTTATATATTTAATAAGAGATGAAAATAGTAATTGAAAAATATTACAATTTATAGTTTTTAACACTAACAATGATTTTCTTATTTTCTTACATATAATAATAAATATATAACTATTCAGATATGAGTTTATGGAAGCATATATTCCATATATATATGGAATGTGTGTATGTATATATATATATGTATATATATATATATATATTAGAATCAATGTGCTATGTGAATTATTAAATAGAAAAAATTCATTACAGACATATATATTTTTAAAATAAAAATTTGTGTTAGAAAATTTTAGAGAAATGTTCCATATAACAGTACAAATCAATACAGTACTTCTAATGAACAGTTTAGCAACAAGTACCAATGTATAAATTGTACATAAAATTTTATCTAATAAACTTATTTCTAGGAATTTATGTTGACAAAAATATGTATATAGTTTGGGATGTTTATCACGGTATTATATATAATTATGAGAAGCATGTCAAAGTTAAATACAGAATTAATAAATTATGAAATTACTTGTATATGTTTCTATAATAATTAAAATGATTAAAATGCTACTTTTTAGGCTAAAACTTTAGAAGCCAATATTATTATCATCTTATACCTTCACATTATAGATGTGATTAAAATAAATTAAATCAGTTTGTAAAAACATTTCTGACAGATCCACTCTGTTTTCTCCTTTGAAATGACAAAGGTAAATTTACTTCCATCAAAATAGACATGACTTAATCTCATAAATCACACATTTAATGTTACTTGTTTTCAGTAGACTTTGAAAACCTTACTACTCTCACACTCAACTAGAAATAAGTTGACAACTCCTGACTAAATTCAGAGAAAATAAATACTAGTCTTCTAAAATATACAAGACTCACCTCCCTAATGTGAACATAAAATTCAAATACCTCCAATTTTCTCCCTTGAAGATACATAGCTCTGAGCAAAGGGCAACATTCTTTGGTGTTTCCCAAGGCCATTACACTGAGATTCATCAGATATCTATAACACTTGCTGAAGTTACCCCTTAAATATTTCTATTTTGATCTGTATGAAGTGTCCTCCCTTATCTTTTTTGATAACTTTTGATTGAAAGTCATTTTACTCGATATTAGAATGTCTACTCCAGCTTGTTTCTTGGGATCATTTGCTTGGAAAATTGTTTCCCAACCTTTTACTCTGAGATAGCATCTTTCTTTGTCACTGAGCTGCATTTCTTGTATGCAGCAAAATGCTGGGTCCTGTTTACTTATCCAGTCTGTTAGTCTATGTCTTTTTATTGGGGGAATTGAGTCCATTGAGATACATGTTAAGAGATACTAAGGAAAAATTATTGTTACTTCCTGTTAATTTTGTTGTTAGTGGCAGTATTATGTTTGTGTGGCTATCTTCTTTTGGGTTTGTTGAAAGATTACATTCTTGCTTTTTCTAGGGTGTAGTTTCCATCCTTGTTTTGGAGTTTTCCATCTATTATCCTTTGTAGGGTTGATTTGTGGAACGATATTGTGTAAATTTGGTTTTATCATGGATTATCTTGTTTTCTCTGTCTATGGTAATTGAGAGTTTTGCTGGGTATAGTAGCTTGGGCTGGCATTTGTGTTCTCTTAGGGTCTGTATAAGATCTCCCCAGGATCTTCTAGCTTTCATAATCTCTGGTGAGAAGTCTGGTATAATTTTGATAGGTCTGCCTTTATATGTTATTTGACCATTCTCCCTTACTGCTTTTAATATTCTTTCTTTGTTTATTGCAGTTGGTGTTTTGATTATTATGTGAGGGGAGGAATTTCTTGTCTGATCCAGTCTATTTGGAGTTCTGTGGGCTTCTTGTATTTTCAGGTTCATCTCTTTCTTTAGGTTAGGGATGTTTTCTTCTATAATTTTGTTGAAGATATTTATTGGTCCTTTAAGTTGGGAATCTTCACTCTCTTCTATGCCTATTATCCTTAGGTTTTGTCTTCTCATTGTGTCCTGGATTTCCTGGAAGTTTTGTGTTAAGAGCTTTTTGCTTTTTGCATTTTCTTTGACTGTTGTGTCAATGTTTTCTATGGTATCTTCTGCACCTGAGATTCTCTCTTCTATCTCTTGTATTCTGTTGGTGATGCTTGCATATCTGACTCCTGATCTCTTTCCTAGGTTTTCTAACTCCCAGGTTGTCTCCCTTTGTGATTTCCTTATTGTTTCTGTTTCCATTTTTAGATCCTGGATGATTTTGTTCAATTCTTTCACCCATTTGGTTGTGTTTTCCTGTAATTCTTTAAAGGATTTTTGTGTTTCCTCTTTAAGGGCTTCTACCTGTTTACCCGTGCTCTCCTTTGTTTCTTTTTATTTTATTTTTTTCATATTTTATTTACATTTCAAATGTTTTCCCCTTTCCAGATCTCCCCTTTGGAACCTCCCCTTTCCCTCCGCCCTCCCCCTGCCCCTATGGGGATATTCTCCAACTCACCTCCCCCCCCCCACCCACTCTCGTCTTTCCTCCTTGACATTCTCCTATACTGGGGGATATAACACCCTCAGGCCCAAGGACCGCTCCTCCCCCTGACGGGTAACAAGACCCTCCTCTGCAGTCTTTGTGGCCAGCACTATGGGTCCCTCCATGTGTATTCTTTAGTTGGTGGATCAGTCTCCAGAAATATGGGGGGTCAGGCAAGTTGCCAGTGTTGCTAACTCCCTGGGGCTGCACACTCCCTCAGCTCCTTCAGTCCTTTCTCCAAGCCCTCCATCTGGGACCTCATACTCAGTACTACTGTTCCTGCGAAGTGACTCTTGGGTATTTCAAACTTTTAGGCTAATAGCCACTTAACAGTGAGGACATACCATGTTCATTCTTTTGTGACTGCGTTACCTGGCTCAGAATGATGTTTTCAAGATCCATCCATTTGTCTAGGAATTTCATGGAGTCATTGTTTTTAATAGCTGAGTAGTGTTCCATTGTGTAAATGTACCACATTTTCTGTATCCATTCCTCTGTGGAGGGATATCTGGGTTGTTTCCAGCTTCTGGCTATTATAAATATGGCTGCTATGAACATAGTGGAACATATGTATTTTTATTACATGTTGGAGCATCTTCTGAGTATGTGCCCAGGAGTGAAATAGCTGGCTCCTCAGGTAGTATTATGTCCAATTTTCTGAGGGTCCAACAAACTGATTTCCAGAGAGATTGTATTAATTTGCATTCCCACCAGCAATGGAGGAGTGTTCCTCTTTCTCCACATCCTCTCCAACATCTGCTGTCACCTGAGTTTTTGATCTTAGCCATTCTGAGTGGTGTGAGGTGGAATCTCAGGGTTGTTTTGATTTGCATTTCCCTGATGACTAAGGATGTTGAACATTTCTTTAGGTGCTTCTTGGCCATTCGAGTTTCCTCAGTTGAGAATTCTCTGTTTAGCACTCTTCCTCATTTTTTTGATAGGGTTATTTGTATCTCTGGAGTCTAGCTTCTTGAGTTCTTTGTATACATTGGATATTAGCCCTCTATCATATGTAGGATTGGTAAAGATCTTTTCCCAATCTGTAGGTTGCCTTTTTGCCCTAATTACAGTATCCTTTGCCTTACAGAAGCTTTGTAATTTTATGAGGTCCCATCTGTCAATTCTTGACCTTAGAGCACAAGCCATTGGTGTTCTGTTCAAGAACATTTCCCCTGTGCCCAAGTGTTCGAGACTCTTCCCTACTTTCTCTTCTATTAGATTCAGTGTATCTGGTTTTATGTAAAGGTCCATGATCCACTTGGACTTGAGCTTTGTGCAGGGAGATAGGAATGTATCAATTCACATCTTCTACATATAGACCGCCAGTTGATCCAGTACCATTTGTTGAAGATGCTGTCTTTTTTTCACTGTATGGTTTTAGCTCCTTTGTCGAAGATCAAGTGACCATATGTATGTGGATTCATTTCTGGGTCTTCAATTCTATTCCATTGATCAACCTGCCTGTCACTGTACCAATACCAAGCAGTTTTTATCACTACTGCTCTGTAGTACAGCTTGAGGTCAGGGAGGTTGATTCCCCCAGAAGACCTTTTATTGATGAGGATAGTTTTTGCTATCCTGGGTTTTTTGTTATTCCATATGAATTTGAGAATTGCTCTTTCTAGGTCTACAAAGAATTGAGTTGGGATTTTGATGGGGATAGCATTGAATCTGTATATTGCTTTCGGCAGGATGGCCATTTAAACTATGTTAATCCTGCCAATCCATGAGCATGGGAGATCTTTCCATCTTCTGAGGTCTTCTTCAATTTCTTTCTTCAGAGACTTGAAGTTCTTGACATACAGATCTTTCACTTGTTTGGTTAGAGTCACACCAAGATATTTTATATTGTTTGTGACTACTGTGAAGGGTGTCATTTCCCTAATTTCTTTCTCAGCCTGTTTATCCTTCGAGTATAGGAAGGCTACTGATTTGCTTGAGTTAATTTTGTGTCCGACCACTTTGGTGAAGTTGTTTATCAGTTGTAGCAGATCTCTGGTGGAGTTTTTCAGGTCACTTAAGTATACCATCATATCATCTGCAGATAGTGATATTTTGATTTCTTCCTTTCCAATTTGTATCCCTTTGATTTCCTTTTGTTGCCTGATTGCTCTAGCTAGAACTTCAAGTACTATGTTGAATAGATAGAGAGAGAGAGGGCAGCCTTGCATAGTCCCTGATTTTAGTGGGATTGCTTCAAGTTTCTCCCCATTTAGTTTGATGTTGGCCACTGGTTTGCTGTATATTGCTTTTACTATGTTTAGGTATGCTCCTTGAATTCCTGATCTTTCGAAGACTTTTATCATGAAGGGATGTTGAATTTTGTCAAATGCTTTTTCAGCATCTAATGAGATGACCATGTGGTTTTTTTCTTTGAGTTTGTTTATGTAGTGGATTACATTAATGAATTTCCAGTTATTGAAGCATCCCTGCATCCCTGAGATGAAGCTTGCTTGATCATGGTGAATAATTGTCTTGATGTGTTCTTGGATTCATTTTGTGACAATTTTATTGAGTATTTTTGCATCGATATTCATAAGGGAAATTGGTCTGAAGTTTTCTTTTATTGTTGGGTCTTTGTGTGGCTTTGGTATCAGTGTAACTGTGGCCTCATAGAATGAATTGGGTAGTGTTCCTTCTGTTTCTATTTTATGGAATAGCTTGAAGAGTATTGGTATTAGGTCTTCTTTGAAGGTCTGATAGAATTCTGCACTGAACCCATATGGTCCTGGACTTTTTATGGTTGGGAGACTTTTAATGCCTGCTTCTATTTCTTTAGGAGTTATGGGACTGTTTAGATGGTTTATCTGATCCTGATTTAACTTTGGTAGCTGGTATCTGTCTAGAAACTTGTCCATTTCCTCCAGATTTTCCAATTTTGTTGCATGTAGGCTTTTGTAGTAGGATCTGATGATTTTTTTAATTTCCTCAGAGTCTGTTGTTATATCTCCGTTTTCCTTTCTAATTTTGTTAATTTGGATACTGTCTCTGTGCCCTCTGGTTAGTCTGGCTGAGGGTTTATCTATCTTGTTGATTTTCCCAAAAACCCAGCTCTTGGTTTTGTTGATTCTTTCTATAGTTCTTTTAGTTTCTACTTGGTTGATTTCAGCCCTTAATTTGATTATTTCTTGCCTTCTACTCCTCTTGGGTGTATTAGCTTCTTTTTGTTCTAGAGCTTTCAGGTGTGCTGTTAAGCTGCTAATATATGCTCTCTCCAGTTTCTTTTTGGAGGCATTCAGAGCTATGAGTTTTCTTCTTAATACTGCTTTCATTGTGTCCCATAGGTTTGGGTAAGTTGTACTTTCATTTTCATTGAATTCTAGGAAGTCTTTAATTTCCTTCTTTATTGCTTTCTTGACCAACTTATCATTAAGCAGTGCATTGTTCAGCTTCCATGTGTATGTGGGCTTTCTGTTGTTGTTGCCATTGAAGACCAACCTTAATCCGTGGTGATCTGATAGGAGGCATGGGATTATTTCAATCTTCTTATATCTGTTAAGGTTTGTTTTGTGACCAATTATATGATCAGTTTTGGAGAAGGTACCATGAGGTGCTGAGAAGAAGGTATATTCTTTTGATGCAGGATGAAATGTTCTATAGATATCTGTTAAACCCATTTGGTTCATAGCATCTGTTAGTTTCACTGTGTCTCTGTTTAGTTTATGTTTCCAAGATCTGTCCATTGTTGATAGTGGGGTGTTGAAGTCTCCCACTATTATTGTGTGAGGTGCAATGTGTGCTTTGAGCTTTAGTAGACTTTTTTTTTTTATGAAAGTGGGAGCTCTTGCTTTCGGGGCATAGATGTTCAGAATTGAGAGTTCTTCTTGGTAGATTTTTCCTTTGATGAGTAAGAAGTGTCCTTCCTCATCATTTTTGATGAATTTTGGTTGAAAGTCAATTTTATCTGATATTAGAATGGCTACTCCAGCCTGTTTCTTGGGGCCATTTGCTTGGAAAATTGTTTTCCAGCCCTTTACTCTGAGGTAGTGTTTGTCTTTAATACGGAGGTGTGTTTCCTGGATGTAGCAAAATGCTGGGTCCTGTTTATGGATCCAGTCTGTCAGTCTATGTCTTTTTATAGGGGAGTTGAGACCATTGATGTTAGGAGATATTAAAGAATAGTGATTGTTATTTCCTGTTATTTTTGATGTTGTTAATATTGTTTGTGTGGCTATCTTCTTTTGAGTTTGTTGAAAGATCATTTTCTTTCTTTTTCCTGAAGTAGTTTCCCTCTTTACGTTGGCATTTCCCATATATTATTCTTTGTAGGGTTGGGTTTGTGGAAACATACTGTGAAAATTTGGATTTGTCGTAGAATATTTTGCTTTCACCCTCTATGATTATTGAGAGTTTTACTGGGTATAGCAGTCTGGGCTGGCATTTGTGTTCTTTTAGAGTCTGTATGAGCTCTGCCCAGGATCTTCTAGCTTTCATAGTCTCTGGTGAGATGTCTGGTGTAATTCTGATAGGTCTGCCTTTATATGTTACTTGCCCCTTTTCCCTTACTGCTTTTAATATTCTTTCCTTGTTTTGTGTATTTGGTGTTTTGACTATAATGTGACGGGAGGAATTTATTTTCTGGTCCAGTCTATTTTGAGTTCTGTAGGCTTCTTGTATATTTTTGTTCATCTCTTTCTTTAGGTTAGGGAAGTTTTCTTCTATTATTTTGTTGAAGATATTTACTGGTCCTTTAAGTTGGACTCTCTTCACTCTCTTCTATACCTATTATCCTCAGGTTCTGTCTTCTCATTGCATCCTGGATATCTTGGATGTTTTGGTTTAGGAGCTTTTTGCGTTTTGTGTTTTCTTTGACTGTTGTGTCCATGTTTTCTATGGTATCTTCCGCACCTGAGATTCTCTCTTCTATCTCTTGTATTCTGTTGGTGATCCTTGCATCTATGACTCCTGATTTCTTTCCTATGATCTCTAATTCCAGGGTTGTCTCCCTTTGTGATTTCTTTATTGTTTCTATTTCTGTTTTTAATTCCTGAATGGTTTATTTCATTTGGTTGATTGTGTTTTCCTGTATTTCTGCCTGTTTGATTGTGTTTTCCTGTAATTCTTCAAGGGATTTTTGTGTGTCCTCTTTAAGGGCTTCCAGTTGTTTACCTGTGTTCTCTTGTATTTCTCTAAGGGAGTTATTTATTTCCTTCTTAAAATCTTCTATCATCCTCTTGATAAGTGATTTTAAGTCTGAGTCCTTTTCTGGTGTGTTGGGGTATCCAGGGCTGGCTGTGGTGGGAGAGCTGGGTTCAGCTGAAGCCAAGTAGTCTTGGTTTCTGTTCCTTGTGTTCTTGCCCTTGCCTTTTGACATCTGGTTATCTCTGGAGTTAGCTGGTCTTTCTCTCTCTGACTGTGGCTTGTCTTTCCTTCAAGCTCAGATGTCAATATTCCTGGGAGACCAGTTCTCTCTTCCAGCTGCTCTTCAGACCCTGAGTCTGGAGTCCTCCTGTTGCTGGCTCCTCAGCACAAGTGGGCGGGTAGCTTTCTCCCTGAGCTACTTGTATATGGAGAGGCCTGTTGGCCCAGGCAGGGTTTCTGGCCACAGGTGGAAGCAGGCAGGCTCTTACCTCCTGGCTTTTCCTCAGTCCCTGTGTCTGGAGCCCACCTTCCGCTGCCTCCTCAGCACAAGTGGGCTCTCCTTTGTTTCTTTAAGGAAGTTATTTATGTCAAGTCCTCTATCATCATCATGAGAAGTGATTTTTAAATCTGAATCTTGCTTTTCAGGTGTGATGGTGTATCCAGGACTTGCTATGGTGGGAGAATTGGGTTCTGGTGATGCCAAGTAACCTTGGTTTCTGTTGCTTATGTTCTTATGCTTGCCTCCTTCCATTTGGTTATCTCTAGTGTTACCTGCCCTCCCTATATCTGACTGGAGCCTGTCCTTCCTGTGATCCTGGTTGTGTCAGAACTCCTCAGAGACCATCTATCTCTGTGATCCTGTGATTCTGTTATCCTATGATCCTGAGATCCTTGTTGTGCCCGAGCTCCTGGGAGTCAAGCTGCCTCTGGCATACTGAGATCTGGTGTGACTAAGCTCGTGGGATCCTGGGATCCTGGGATCCTCAGATCTTGGACGTGTTAGAATACCTCATAATGGAGCTTCTTCTGGATGTAGTGAGACTGGCTGTGGAGTTTGTTCCCAATGTTTCCTCAGGGTACCAGCCTAGGCCAGAATGAACCTATGCCACTGGTCAGGTGGAGTTCCTGGGTCCCTGAATCCCACTGATCCCATTTACTCCTGGTGTTGGGACAGATGTTATGTCCTCCTCACATCTGACCCTATGATCCTGGGAATGATAGAATGCATTACACATATATTCAGGAATATAATGGCTTATATTTTAGGCCAAATTAATCATATTATGTATGATTTGTGTTTTACATATATCATATAAAGACTGATATAAACATTAAAATTTCTTATTCAGTCAAATTGCTTTGACATCTCCATTAAAGAATAAATGATTTTTGTATAACATGGCACAAAATGAATCAAAAAGATTAAAAGTGTTCTGAGATAAAGATTGATACTCTACATGACCCTCAATTAAGATTTATCATATTTTAGTGAAGACCTCTATTTCAGAATTTAGAAACCTATGAACATTTTATTTCAGGGTGTACCTCTGAAGTTTACAATACAGAGCTGATTTAAAAATAACCAGTGTTCAATAAAATTTTAGATAAGATAGAAAGCCTTAACATTAACAAGAGAAATGAAGATGTTACAAGGCTTTTAAATATGAAGTGAGGAAGTACAAAACAGAAGAAAATGAGAAAAAGATAAAGAGACAGGAGGAGAGAGAGAGAGAGAGAGAGAGAGAGAGAGAGAGAACCAGGATATCAACGTATAGACAATCAAGGCTAAAAATGAAATGAACAGCTAGTTCTAGGTCACTTAGCTCTGCTTATTCTCCAGAGAGAAATAAAATCATAATATTTACTCAATGACTTTTTTGTGAAGTTCATTAGATAAGAATTTTGTTTGTTTTGTTTTTCTTTTCAGAAGCCACAGATTTTAAATAGCAAAATTCAGTGTGATATATTAAAGTTTCCTCATAGACATTTGTACATTTGGGAGAATTTGCACCATAAATGCTAGTATACCATAGCAGTTTGAAGAACTCATTGCACGGCAGCCACAGGACTTAAGGGGCTACATAAAGAAATCTATCTGAAACCCATTGAGACACACCCTCATATCAAGCTATCCTTCATCATGCCAGAAGACTCTATGATGGCCACTAAGGGAGAAAAGACAGCAAATGAAATTCCCACAGAGTTTTAAAAAGTGTACTTATTTTAAAAAGATGTAACTATAAGGAAGGCAGGCTGTATTGGTTACTTTTCTCAGTGACGTGCCAAATATCTGACAAGGAGCAATTTGGTGAATACATGCTTCTGTCTTCCATATGTCTTATCACAATGTGGTCCTTAGAGCACAGTATAAACACTTCAGCTTTCTTTGTCTTTTTGGGCTCCTGTAAGCATACTAGGAAATTTAGTCATACTTAGTTGTATTAATGGTATTTCATATCCGTTTCCTCGTCCACTTCCTACTGTCACTTCTATGCCACCTTCCATCTCTCTCTAACCCCGTTTCTAGCCATACTTCATCTCACTTTGTATTTTGGTACCCATGGGAAAAGAATGGGTCACAACCAGAAGAGTTCAGCTACCTGTTTTCTTTTCTCTCTCTCTCTCTCTCTTTCTTAGAATAAGTTTTGGTCAAGAATGGAGGTTATCGGCCGGGCCGTGGTGGCACACGCCTTTAATCCCAGCACTTGGGAGGCAGAGGCAGGCAGATTTCTGAATTCGAGGCCAGCCTGGTCTACAGAGTGAGTTCCAGGACAGTCAGGGCTACACAGAGAAACCTTGTCTAAAAAAAAAAAAAGAATGGAAGTTATCAATATTCCTCCTAGTAACCTTCCTTCAGAGTTTTTACTTAGCCTTAATATGTCTATGTTCATATTGATTAAGAAATTGATCATTTGTAATTCCATATACTACTAGCTTGTATGTCTATTAAGGTGGTCTATGGATGTTACTTTCAGGTTTAAAGGAAGCTAAGGGTATTTATGAATCTGAAACTGTAAATGTACTTTTATAACTCTGTCAAAAGACAAGTAAATCTATTTTTATAAAATTTATTTAACTTTTAAGGTGTAATTTAGGTTTTTTTCACTTACTTTCTTATTTTTTAATACACATCTTGATACAATTTTGTCAGATTACATATATTCTGACAAAATATACCTTCCTTAGGAAGGGTATTTTGAATCTGGCAGGGAAAATATATTGACATCTAACAGAAATTAACTGAAACACAGATTTCACTAAAATAAAGATCCAAGGCTCAAGTTGCTATTTACATGCAAGTGAATCAATCAGCATAGGTAGTTTGCCTTCTTGGATGATTACTTGTTTTAACCAATCATATTTTCACTTTTTGCGTAGATACCATCTTCTCTGTAATTTTGTTGATGTGTATAGACCATGAAGTTTATATCTGCTTTGTCCTCATATAGTAGAGTATTGGTGCAAAATTTATTTTGTATATTTCACAGAAAACCTGTCAGAATTGTTAGCTTGTGGAATAACTGGCTATTGTTTCCATTGCTTTCTTCAATAGGTCAAATTGGAAGGATGAGATGTCAGTTTAGGGTGAATTTATATTTTTTTCAGTATTTACACAGATTTCAAGTAGGCAGGATAAAAGAATTTATTAATCATTTTATGTCCTTGTCTATACACTTATTATGTCCTATTTATCAAATATTATCTTATTATTAATTTGTTCCTATGTTGATAAAAGGTCAGTGAATGATCCAAAAATGCATGTTTATATCACATAAATACTATAACCATAGATACTATATCCAGCATACTATACATTTAGTCATTGATTTCTGCTTGCTAAACAAATGTTTGGTTCAATCTGTTTAGATATACTTGAAATGAAAACTGTTTAATTTGAAGGACCACAAAGTTTTCAAATGAAAAATGAGACCAAACTGCTTTTGTAGAAAGGAAAGAGTTAGGGATACAGGAAAATGTTTTCCAATCTCTTTAATTTTTCCAAAATTTACATTATACAGAATCATGTGTGCAAATTAGGCTTGCATCCATTTTTAGAAACAGTAATTTTTTATTCAAAAGAAATCTGCAATCTTGCAAAAATAGGACTCGGTTTAACAGTGTGCTTCTCTTTCAGACAAGAGCTTCCTGATGGAGCCTATTAATATTCCATGCACAATGGGAGGGGTGGAATGGAGAAGCTGAATATTCCATAGGCTCATATTGTATTGCCCTGAAGAACACAATACATGATGTGGGTGTGGGCATCAGGTATCATTTTTTCTTGCTACCTGCTAACTTAGTCCAGTTCATACAAGCCTCTGATAAGTAATATCCCCGACAATTGTTTTTGGTAAGGATTTTTATTAATTTTAAATTTTATTAGAATTATTCTGGTACACAAAGATTCAAAGTAAAACACAATATAAATACACCCATTTTACATTTTAACCATGTGTTTTCATTACATTGGAAGTTTCCAAATATCTCATTTATTGGAGGAAGAAGAATAAACTGTTGTTGATTGAACATGCATTCCTTTGTTGAACTTTAGCTACTAACCCTTATGGAATGACAGCCTATTATTTTTCATATGCACTATCTTTATCTAAAAAGCTAGAAGGACAATTAATTATATTCTTTTGCAAATTAATACAACAGAGGGATTTTGTTCAACACTTTTTAAAGCTGTTGGGTAGGCCATTATGTGTGCACCTGTCTGTGTGTTTATGTATATATTTGTGTGTGTGTGTGTGTGTGTGTGTTTTCAGTCTCCAGTGTAGTGTAAATTATAACATGGGGGTTATTATTGTGTATTAGTGTTGTATTATAAGCTTCCAAGTTTCTGTGGGTCTTTCATGGGCTTCTACATTTTTAATTCTGATAGATGTAATAATTACTGTTCTTAATGTTTGCCCCAGCATTGCTGGGAAAGACATAGAAGGAAAGGCCATAAAAATAAACATATTAACAAAGCATAATGATTTCTTATACAATCTTTTATATTCCCCACAGATCATTATAACTGTATCAGCAAAATAATTGTATCAGCAAGTGTAGACAGTATTGTAGGACTTGATGCAAAATGCCTTTAGCTTCATTAACTTTCAAGGGAAAACCTTGAGTTTCAGGACTTTCTTGAAGTATAATCGCCTGTTGCATTCAGAGGGGAGGCAGAAACCATGTTCACAACAGAGTACCAGAGATCAGAATCAAGGCACCTTTGTTTCATGTTTCTCACAACTCTCTGATCAGCTTCCGCTCTCCCTATTTTCTACTAACTTAGCCTTTAGTCATTAGGATATATTTATGTTGATTGCCGGAAGGTGTTCAAACTTTGTGCAGACAGAATGCAGTTTTCAATAGATGAGACTGTCTAGCGAGACGAATGGCACTCTCCATGGTATGTATCAGGTGACTCTTAGGCCATCAGTTTCCCTCTAAGAATACAGGGATTCTGACCAGACACAGAAAAGGATTGGTGAGAGCTGCACTGAGCTATAGGTAATGCAGGTATATGATGAACATAAAACATTTGCTATCACTTAAAATGTAAGATGAAGCTTATAATTTACTATAACAACCCATTGCTAAGGAAGATGATAGTGGTATAATTATAATTTCTTATCTTTATTTTGGTTGATTTTATTGCACTGGCATTACTGCATGCAGCTGCTTCTCTTGGCTTAAGTGCATATCAATGATTTAGGGAGCATCATTTCCAAGTTGCCTTATAAAGGGCTACAGTTTACTACAAGGATAACCATCTAGAGCTGTTGACTATATTATTGCAGATACCTGTTATGTTTGACATTTAAATCACGATTCCTGGTTATTACATTTCATTAGGAATTCACTTCCCACTGAGAAATAAAGGACCCCAAGTGCTAATGTCATTCTGTACTGCTCAGGTGCACGTTCATGCTTAGGCTGATTCATTACCACATCTTGATGTGAGAGCCTAGAGGTTTTCATTTTGCTTCATCTGTTTTGCTAATATATTGCTACAGAGACTAGATTTAGTCTTCAGTTCAGAATGTGGTAGGAGAAAGTCAGAAATGTACGGAATGTGTGTGTGACATGTTTGTAAGGCAGGTCTAGCATTAAGCGTGACTGACACGTTTTTACTTCAATAATAATTTATAAGCATATATTCACTGTACATGGTACTAGGTTCCATTTGGCTATTTTCATGCAACCTCATAATGTGGAGATCCACCCCACAATCCGCTTTATAATCCATTGCTACCCTGTTCCTCCACATAGGTCTCTTTGATTGTCTAGATAGCTTCTCCTCTGTTGTCCATGCCTTATATTGGCATAAGATTTTATGTCCTCATGTATGGATACATGAATGAGAGAACACATGTTGTTTGTCTTTGTGTTTCATGGCTTCCTTAATTTAATTTTGTTTGCTTATTTCTATTTTTATGTGATTGCTTTTATTTCATTGTTTATGAATGAAAAAATCCCATTGTGCGAACAAACTATGAACTATGTATCTGACAGAGGATTAATATCTAAAATATTTGAAGAACTCAAAAAAAGTGAACAATATGAAATTGAACAAGCCAGTAGGTAAGCTGGATAGCAAAATAAGAGTTCATATAAGATGTAATATTAATAGCCAGTACATATAAGGTGATAATTTTAATGAAAAAAAAAGTTTGACTTAAAAACTCTCAAAATTAGTGCTGGCATGAAACACTAATGTAAAAATTGAAAACTTTGTTATTTAAATTCAAACATTCATTGACTAGTTCACTATGCACTCAGCAGGCAGGTAAAAATGATAAACAGCATTTAATGATAAATATCCTTAAAATAATATATCATTTATAAAATAATAAGTGTTACATACTATTTAAATGTCTAGTTCAAAAATTTATACAGGTGAAGTTTTACAAAACCCATTTTCAAAAGTGATGGAAGTTTATTAAAAATACTAATGTGACTAATCTGTTAAATCACTTATTTTGGCTGTTTTCTTGATATTGCCAACAGAACTGAGTTATCAGAGCAACTACATAAACTTAGACCTAATGAGAAACTCATTTAGATAGAGGAAATTGGTGCCTGCAAAGAAAAGTACACAATGCCATAAGACAATTATTTTTAAAAATGTGAGTTTTATTACAGTAATATGATACAAAATGATTATCATTTATACAAAATAGTTGAAATCCATGCTTGCATAGATGAAAACCTCACAGAGACTTTTAAAACATGAGATTAAGATCTTCCTTCCTTACTCTTGGTATCTTCTCCTAAGGTACCAAAGTCTATAGTTTCTTATTTTTGTAAAAGTCATAGTAAATTATCTACCTATAATATCTGTGTATATCTATCTATATACACTGGAAACACAATCATAACTTCATTAAATGACATATACTGCATAGAATGATTTATTATTAAAGTAATGAAGATAATAGGTTGCCTATATTTTATAAATCATTAAGTAAAAATAGAGAAATTATTATATTATATTATACATATATACCCAGATAATCTCATGCTTTCCTTATTAATTTATACTCTCTTTTGTTACTATTAATATTTTACATTTTAATTACCAAAACTGCTGACATAAACAGAAATTGATTTCATCTATGTTTCCTCTAAGTTAAGTCACTGTTACTTAGGTTCAAGGTACAGAAAACCACTAGGGCCATGATTTTCTGTAAAATGTGTCAGACAAAGCAAAGAGGGGATATTCCAGATGCTTGTGAATGATTCAGTGGGGTCATGAAACAAGGGGATTTATTCTTAATGGTAGTTAAAATGACATCTATAACTATTTTGTGGGGAAAAAAGCTTTATTTGACAATTCAGATGTAAAAGACAACCTATGTTCTCCACATATCTCCTTTTATCTATAATTGCACAAAAACATAAGAATTAGGAATCTGAAGATATCTACCTATGTCTAGAGGGTTATGAGCTACTGAGCTAAATTTAAATTTCATGAGGAATGATATTTTTTAGAAATATTTTATAATGAATGATTATATGATCGGACAGATTTTTAGGAAGAGGTGATGTCACTTACATTAGAAGTAACATTCCAACATTAGGGTCAACATGCCAAAGCAAGAGAATGAACTTCCTGATCCTGTCTCTGTCTCTGTCCTTGCGTCTGTCCCTCTTCCTCTTCTCCCTTTCCTTCTTCCCCATTGCTCTCCTTATCCAGACCTAACAGTAATCGCAACATAGTCTAATCTGACATACTGACCTTAGACTGAGTTTAATGACACTTGATGGATTTATGTATACCTACCATCATTTCTCAGTTCTTAACAAGCTTCACTTTTGTCATGGTTTGGGGATGCAATATTTGCTCATGTCTTTGGGGAATAGTCCCATGAGACAGTTACTGATCTCTGATATTAGAGTCTATGGAATGTGATGATAATGACACCCTCATGGCTTCCTCCATCATCAGGGAAGTCTGCATCTATGGCTTGATATCTCCTTATCAATCCAGTGTGAATTACACAACTAACAACCAGAGAGAGGGACCAAGGAGGATTCTAATCATACATAAGCAATGGAAGACTGGCATACCTGGCTAAAATTCCCCAAACGTGCTGAGTTTGGTATCACATTCTGCTGTCAAATTTATCTCTTCTGTATTATCCCATTATGATGCATAAATTGTCTACTCTTTGAAACTTATGGATGCTAGATTGCTAAAGACACATTGAAAAGCTTCATAAATACTTCTCAGTCACAATTACAATAGGGAACAATTCAGTCTGAACTCCCTTCTTCCTGTACAGCATTGTGATCTATGGTTTTGCACAACCTATCCTATACTTGTTCTTTCCTGCTCTAGTCTTCAGTTCCGGCTATTGGTCTGCAAGAGACATTCAATAAGCAGTAATACCAGCATTGTAAGAAATGGCTAAGTCTTTCATTTTAACAGTAGAATTTATTTATTATACATCATGGTCCAAGTCGCTCTACTTAATTAATTTTTCTCTTAGGAAAAAAATGTAGTAGTGGTCAAAATACCCCCAGATTAGATGTGAGAACCTAAGGTCAGCCCTTAGCCTATAATAGTTCACTGCCCAAAGTGGTTTCAAGTGCCCAAGGATTATCTTTATCCATGTGAATGTTTTCTGACTAGAACATTAACAACTGAGTGCATTCTGAGTAAAATATTAAAGGAAATGGCTGATAAAAATATCAGTGTTGTGTATCTGCTGAAGGCGATACATATCTGTTTTTTCTCAAACCTCTGTTAAGCTGTCATCCTCACCCTTATCACAGGAATGATTATCTCAGAGTGTGTTATCGCCAGACTCTTTCCTGACCAGACAGAAAGAATCCCTGGAAGGAGTCATGTGTCTCATTTGTCTTAAGGGGGTTGTTCTCTTGTGACGAATCACTTATCCTTGCTGTTAATAGTCAACACACACAGTGAGCATACTGAATGTGGAAGGGTTGTGCTCTCTGCAAAGCAGTACAGGATTTCAAATTACTGAAGCCAAATAAACCAACTGGCAAGAAATTGATGGTAAATGTCCACCTGATTGCCTGCTTACTCCTGAATTTCTGAATCTGCTAAGTGATAAACTATGACTAATGCAATCCTTTGAAATGACTTGATTGTGCAAGAAAAGGATGCATGTCTCAGTAGCCAGTTTGGTGAGAGGACAAGGTTTTGTTTTGAGATCAGGGAAAAATGTGCTAAGTGACTGAAGCTGAAAAGTGAGCCCCGAGGTGGGCTAAAAAAAAGCAATTAAAAGGGCTTGGTGGAGCAAATGCTTACAACAGTTGTGAGAACCTGGATTCAGAAACCTAGCACCCAAGTGAAAAAGCCTGGCATACCAATACTTAATTGAAATGTTAAGGGTGCAGTTTTCCCCTTGCGACTACAATATGCTATGTAGTAGTGGGTGTCCTTGTCCTCTGGCTCTTATGGCCTTCCTCCTCTCCCTACACTGATAGTCCCTGAGTCTTCGATGTAGAGATTTTATTGAAGATTTAGTGACTTGGGCTTCACATCCTACATTCATAGACACCTAACTTCTGTAGTTTGATCCTTTGTAGCTCTCCAAAAGATCTGCATAATGACAGTATCCATTGTAAATGGGGAAATTTTACATGGTCCCACACTAAATGAAGAAGTATAGGCAATCATTGCCTGTGAAGAGAATCAGTATTCTCCAGGAATAAGATTCCTAATAGGTTATGCAATTCTAGGTGATCATCCCTAAATACATCTACCTCTACATTGCATCTGTAGTGTGTGTGTGTGTGTGTGTGTGTGTTTGTATGTGTCCTTGTGTGTATGTGTGTGTATAATCACAATAATTAAAGAAAAATTGTGAGCTTGAGATGGGGTTTGAGGAACAAATGGGTTGTTGGAGACGGGAGAAGGATAGAAGCTATATAAATACAATAGTTATTTATTTCTTGGGAAAATAGAAAAATATTAAAATTTTAAAAAGGCTGACACATCAGGAGGCAGACATAGAAAAATTGTAGGCTGTACTGGCTGACCAGCTTACACTAATTCATAAGTTAAAGGTCTATGAGAGATGCAGTCCCAAAATTTAACTGATTAATAATTAATTAAATATTAAATTAGAGAGTGACAGAACATGGACATGTGAATTTTGACTTCTGTCCTCTACATGCACTCATATGCATACACACAAATAGATATGCATGCACACCTAACCACACTACCCATTAAAACACATACAAGCAATTGTGTGATAAATCAATGAATGTCAGTATAAACAGGAGGCAAAAAAATAAAATGAATAACCAATCATAAATACAATTTAACATTTGACTCATGAACTACAAAATTTTTACGTTCCTTTATCCTGCCTTATTGAATGACACAATTTTTACATTTTGGCTGATTAAAAATTGTAGGATTAATTGTGGAAAAAATGAATACTTAAATTCACAGGAAGGCCCAGGGATTTTCAGTATCTTGCTAAGTTCCTGTTTTCTCTTGCATGTACTGATACTGAGTTATCTTCCTTGCTCATTGAAAAAAATGAGATTCAATATAACATGATAAATAAACTGCAAGAATAATAGACATTTATGGCCCTTGTATTGTATGTGAATCATTACCTCTCTTAATAACACTAATGTTAATTCATATCATAAAGAGTAATCAATAATCCAAAACAACCCCTGAGAATCTTTTTTATTCTTATTTTTCAAAATACAACTTATCTTGCTATTGTATTTCATGAAAATTTTTGTTTTCTGCCCCCAAAGAGGTACTTTTATGGAATATATTGCCTCTCCTGAATGTCCATTTTAAAGTGACAATTTAACATAATTTGACATAAGAAAAACAAAATATTGATATGTAATTGTTACAATCAGGAAAACTAAAATACTGGCTAGATGGTTCAGTGGCTAAAAAACTTGTCACACAAACCTCATTACCTAGGTACCAGCCCTGGAAGTTACCAAAAGGCAGAAAGAGAAGGAAGTTTCATTTAGTTGCCCTCTATCCTCCACACACGTCGTGCCGTGTGTATATCAATGTACACTTGTTATATGGGTATAGTAATAATCAAATTTATTGAAAAAAGTTTGAGAAAATAAACTCCAGATATGTGTGCCTGAGAATGCCTTAACCCATGAGTATGGCCTGTCCTGCACTTCAGCCTATAAGGACATGCCTATTTGTATAACACTGAAACTACCATCTTCACACATAGTGACCTGTAAGGTGGCTCTGAGCAAGTGAAACAGCACAGTCTGATCCAGCAGTTGGGCTTATGCTTGTCCTTAGAATAGTTAAAGTAAAGTCTCTGCACTTTGCTGGATGAGCTAGCTAGGCTCTGATTTGTCCTAACTCTCCTATCCAAGGTTTTCTAAAGGTCTGTCCATGATTTATCCAACAGTACCCAAGGAAGATACGTTTTCTCAGCTTGAGAGTCTGTTTGTGAAGGCTGGAATTTATCTTGCTGCCAGATACAAAAGAGGCTGAGAATTCCCAAGTTCTACATCATTGTCAAGGAGCAAATGAACTGCTTTCTGTGTCAGTTATTCCATTTGCTCCCGGGAGCAATCGTTCTTTCCAGAATCAAGTCCTGTTGACTCTTTTCCAAACCTCATAGCAATTCTTGCCAAGCCATTTTGGATAGGCGGTTCTTGGAGATCACACAGCCATATGGTATGGAACTCATGCTTCAGGCCAGCCCACACTGCATAATTTGCATAATGCAAACCACTGTCCACTATATCGTAACAAGGATTTTGGAAAATATTCACTTTTAGGGATTCCATGCTAAGGTCTAGCATTTCTATCAAAATTTTCTCTACAAATGGCCTCAAAGAATAGCTTGGTAATAAATTCCATCAGTATTCTCTAAGATTAAATTCAAATGGATGAAAGTATGAAGCAGTAGTTCAGTGTCCCACTCATGCTCACTCCTACTGATACATCGTTCATTCCTTGAGGTAGCAGCCTTGTCTGTTGTCTGATCATCATTATAATCTTCAGCTGAACACAGTGCCTGCCAATCAGTATATGCTGAGAAAATGTACTGTTGCCCTCTTCCCAACATTTCATTCTATGTTTCTTCAAACTGAGAAAAGAACACCACACACAGAGATATAAAAAAAATGGTGTGTTTGGGGGTTGAAAGCTAAAAAGTTATTTGAAATGGATAGCTGCTAGGAGAAGGAAAATCATTCTTCTTTAATCTACAACGCACCAGGAAAGACCCCACACTCAGGAGGAATCATCCAACCTCCATGATTTTTTATTTTATTTTTAAAGGGAAAACACAATGCTGGATAGGTAGAAAGGTAAAAAATTACCTGGGAAGAATTGTATAATCAAAAAATTTTGCCTGAATTTTTGAAAGAATAAATAAGAACATTATTTTTCCTAATTATTCAAATTCAGAGGAGATTGTCTTTATAAATATAATTGTATTTGCTTCTTTTTTCTATACTTTATTTACATTTCAAATGTTTTCCCATTTCCAGGCCTCCCTTTTGGAAACCCCCTATCCCATCTTCCCTCCCCCTGCCTCTATAAGGGTATTCACCCACCCACCCACTCACCCACCAACCCCCATCTTCCCTCCCTGGCATGCACCTATACTGGGGCATCTAACACTCTCAGACCCAAGGGCCTCTCCTCCCACTGATGGTCAACAAGGCCCTCCTTAGCCACATATGTGGCCAGCACCATGGGCCCCTCCATATGCATTCTTTGGTTGGTGGTCCAGACTCTGGGAGCACTGAGGAGCCTGGCCATTTGACACTGTTGCTCCCTCCCCATGGGGCTGCAAACTCCCTCAGTTCCTTCAGTCCCTTCTTCAACTCCTCCATCTGGGACCCCACGCACAGACCAACAGTTGCTGTGAATTAGAGTACAACAGTTGCTGTGAATTGAATCATGGGTGTTCTGAACTTTTGGGCTAATATATGTTTATCAGTGAGTTCATACCATGTTCATTCTTTTGACTGAGTTACCTCACTCAGGATGATATTTTCCAGTTCCATCCATTGGCCTGCAAATTTCATGAAGTCGTTGTTTTTAATAGCTTAGTAGCTAATTCCATTGTGTAAATGTACCGCATTTTCTGTATCCATTCCTCTGTTGAGGGACATCTTGGTTGTTTTCAGCTTCTGGCTATTATAAATATGGCTTCTATGAACATAGTGGAGCATGAGTCCTTATAACATGTTGGAGTATCTTCTGTTTGTATGCCCAGGAGTGGTATAGCTGGGTCCTCAGGAAGTATTATGTCCAATTTTCTGAAGGTCTGCCAAACTGATTCCAGAATGGTTGTACCAGCTTGCAATCCCACCAGCAATGGAAGAGAGTTCCTCTTTCTCCACATTCTCACCAGCATCTGCTGTCACCTGAGTTTTTGATCTTTGCCATTCTGACTGGAGTGAAGTGGAATCTCAGGGTTGTTTTGATTTGCATTTCCCTGGTGACTAAGGATGTTGAACATTTCTTTAGGTGCTTCTCAGCCATTCAAGTTTCTTCAGTTGAGAATTCTCTGTTTAGCTCTGTTTGCTTCTTCTTAAGGTACTTTTAGAAATACTAATATTGAGGCTTTCTATATTATTGTCCCCAGAAATTAATTTATATATTGTATACCAATAACAGACCAATTATCAAGATGTACAATTTTTTCTGAGAATTTTGTACAAAATTAAGGTCTACAAAAATTTAGTAGCAGAAACAATCTATCTTGATAGAATGTCTTAACTAAATGTAAATATGTGGCAAAAACTATTTGTTAAAATTATGGAATCACTTTGCTTAGAAGTTTCAAATAACCATAGCACTTAAAAAAATAACCAGTTCCAATTATAATGCATTTTATTCTCTGTTTCATTGTAGAGCTTGTTGCAAAATGTTGATGCTGACAGCTAAGTGCAACCTTGTTCCTATGAAACAGAGATCAGAAATAGTCATCTTGTAAATAATTTTATACAAATGTATGGATTAAGAGAAAACATTGGGAGTAGACAGAGTTTTATATTTAATATGATTTTGGTTCTTTTTCTGAGTCCAATAATAGTGATTAGTATTTCAGCTGAGATTATGTACCTGCAGGGGTAGCATTGTCTACAATGTTGCTTCAGAGAGCAGAAAAGCATGTACAAGATTATTCTATTTAATTTATCTTTAAAATGCCATTGTGCCTGGAAATTTAAGGCATAGAAAAGTCATTTACTTTATTAAAGAAAATATTTAGTATTTGGATAGCAGGACATTGAATAGTCTGGTAGGCCATACACAGTAATGCAAACTATTAAAGTCTAAGTCCACAGACCATAGTTTAAATTTTACAATATAGAGTTATTATTCCAGACAAAGCATAATATTATAATTAGTTAACGTTAAATCAGGTTCAGGCACTAAGGTTAAGAATTAATCATTGGGACCTCATGAAACAGAAAAGCTTCTGTAAGTGAAAAGATACCATCATTAGGACAAAACAACAGCCTACAGATTTGGAAAAGTTCTTCACTAACCTTTCATCTAACAGAGGGTTAATATATAAAATATATAAAGAGCTCAAGAAATTAGACATCAACAACCCAAATAACCCAGTTTTAAAATGGCTTGCAAAGTTAAAGAGAGAACTCTCAGCAGAGGAATCTCAAATGTCCTAGAAGCACCCAAAGGAATGTTCAATGTCCTAAGTCATCAGGGAAATACAAATAAAAATAACTTTGGGATTCCACTGTATACCCATCGGAATAGATAATATCAAAATCTCAATGGACAGCACATGCTGGTGAGGTTGTGGAGCTAGGGGAACACTCCTCTACTGATGGTGGGAGTACAAACTTGTATAACCACTCTGAAAATCAATTTTGTGGGTTTTCATAAAATTGGGAATAGTTCTACCTCAAGACCCAGCCATTCTACTCCTGGGTAAATATCCAAAAGATGTTGCACAGTCCCACAAGGATACTTGCTTGACTGTTCATAGTAGCTTTGTTGGTAATAGCCAGAAATGATACTCTGTTATGCTTGCAGAAAGGAACCTAGTATAACTGTCCTCTGAGAGACTCCATGCACAGACAATGCAAAGAGATGCGGAGACTCACACCCAAATATTAGATGGATCTTGGGAAGTCTTATGAAAGAGTTGGGAGAAAGATCAGAGGACCTGAAGGGGGCAGGGACTCCACAGGAAGATCAACAGAATCAACTAACCTAAACACTTGGGGTCTCTCAGAGACTAAATCATCAACCAAAGAACAAGCACAGGCTGGAACTACATCCCCTGCACATATGTAGCAGATGAGACCCTTGGTCTTCATGCAGGTTGCCCAACAATTAGAGGAATATCCCTGAGCCTATGGCATGCCTGAGGATCCTGATCCCCTAAATGTACTGATTTATCTGGCCTCATTCAGATAGGATGAGCCTAGTTCCACAGAGACTTGAGATGTAGGGTGGGGTGATAGTGGTGGTGGTGGTGGTGGGCTAGTGCAGGGGAATGACATACAGACAGGGATCTTCTCCTCCTCAAAAGAGAAGGAGAAGGTGGAATGAAGGAGGACTTTTGTGAGGGAGTACTGGGAGGATGGGGGTTGATATTGGGATGTAATGTGAATTAATTAGTTAATTAATTAATTAATTAAAAATAAAGTTATACATCCATCAGATAATAGAAAAACAAGTCCTACCATTTGTAACTGTGATGATAAAATATCTAAAATGTGTAAATACCATCAGTCCTGTTGTAGTGTAGAGGACCTGCCATTTACTTTCATCTGCACTTTGTGTGAGGAGTGTGAGGATCATTCCACAATACACCACTGAAAATATGGGTAAGAGTTCATTGGACAGTTGTCATTTATAGTATATGCTTATCCTCCACAGCAACTAGGGCTGGATCCTCTGATTCTGTTTCTCTGTTCCATTGCTTCCTATACTTCTGTGTCCTTGTGCAGGGCCCTCTTTAGATTTAACTGTAATGTAACACAACCTAGAAGTCACCTGTGAGGAGACATGAAGTTGAGGAATTCTCTGATCAGACTGACCTGTGGGTTATCTTTGTTAATTGAAGAGAGAAAGTCCAGCCTAGCTGATCAGGGAAGGACCATGAAGCAGCAGCATCCATGATTTCCTCTGTACTCCTTTGGCTGTCAGTTCCTGGGACAGAGGTGATGTTATGAGATAGAAATGTGCTCACCCTCAAGTTCCTGCTTGAGTTTGTGCCTTGACTTTCCTCAATAACCAATGTAGCCATTAAGCAGAAATAAATCATTTCTTCCCTGAACTTTCTTTTGGTCAGAATACTTTACCACAGAAGTAGAAATTAGATCACAACAGGCAGTGGTGTGCTTCTCTCTGTTCTAGTATTCAGGTCTTCAAACTAGATGGTTCTTACAATAAACTTAACTAACAAACTAATATAATAATTTTCAAGGCTAAAGAATACAGCTTTCCAGAGCCATGAACATAGAAAATCACTCCTGTCGCACATTCTACTAGACATGAACATGGTACAACAAAATTCCCCACCTTTTTGAATTCGCTCTTTGCTCCAGAGTATAGGTAATGACATCAAGCATTCTTTGTATATTGCTGAATAGGAGATATACTTCTTTTCTAAAACAAAGAAGAATATTTGCCTGCTAAAATGCACAAGTATTGAACATGCCCACTATGTTTAGGATGACCGTATGTCCCAGCTACCTTTGTACCACTCCCAATTTACAGCAGATGCACCATATGGTTAAACACATGTTCTTGGCAGCATTGTTGCAATTTGGATTACTTATGTAGCCACCCTAACCATTATTTGCTCCTGTTAACTGAAGACAGCATTATACATTCTCTTTCTTCTCATACTCATTAGGTAAATTTAAAAAGACCTCAATAATTGAGCGAAAAATTCACTCATAAAATCAAAAAGGTATTTACTGTCTTCAGCAAATAGAACAGCACAACACACAGACACACAGGCACGCGCGTGCATTCATACACACACACACACACACACACACACACACACACACATGCATAACCCTCCAATATATTATAATTTCTATAGTCATTTCCAAGTCTGGAGTCTTTGATGTTCCTTTTTCCCGATTTAGCCAACACTGTCTTAGTAATCTATCATCTTTCCTGTTATTGTAGTACTTTGTCTTTATAATCTAAGTACCCCAACTCTACTTCTATATCTGTTCATATATATGCTTCTGCCTATATATAGAAAAATATGATAATTCATGTAAAATATAGGTTCCATATTTCTATACTTGATTGAGAGTCTAAATTAGAATTTAGGTACTACATTTTCTATCATCTTGAATGTATACCCTGTACCTTTAAAACACATTTCAATAATATTTTAGGATTTTTATGTCTGAAGATTTTGGTAACTTTTATAACTATTTCAGTGCAGAATTAAAAAAGAACCCTCTATATTGTTGAGTTAAAACTCTTAGTCATATAACATGCCATCCATTACACAGACCAATGCTTTTGATTTACATTGTGCATTGTTATATTCCAACATGTTATATTATGTTCCACGAAGATATTTGGAAAGAACATGGGACTATGAAAATAATTCCAATGTTTTAATAGTTTTTTCATTTACTCTTTGTTAGTAGCTATGATAGAGAAAATCCTGTGATTGTAGAGTTGACTAAATACATCTATAGTAGAACATATGCAAAAGTGAATGGGAAAATGTGTCCATTCAATGCCCAACATTCATGCTATCGGAGAGAGAACCAGAGCTGTTTCTCACTCAAGAAATCCACTGACTATAAGGTTGGTGTTCTGGTCCATGTTGCTTTATAAGTATCAAAGGCTCTCCTGTAAAATGAAGACTTGGATAGTAAGAGGGAGTGAGAGATAGGTATCCTTAGTGCAAGCCTTTCCATATTACAACATGAGCTTATTTCTAAGCACACATTGTTGGTCATTTTACTTAATGAATAAACTTAACAGGAAAACGGAAAAAAAGACAGTTCATTGTAGAGACTTTTGTATAGAGGAGTAATTTCTATGTTTATGATTATATATCAAATTATAAGTTTCATCCAATGGTTTGTATGGATAGACAGACAGTTAAAAAATATACTGGAAATAAAAATTCTGACAAGGATATCTGTGTATGGGTTGTCTGAATAAATCTCTTGTAACTCGAATTTACATGAAAATATTTATATTATACAAGCATGATCATCTAACTAAAGGCTCACAAAAGATTGTAATAATCAAGTAGGTAGCATAACACCTTATACAGATAACAATCTGTCTCTTTCCTAGGCACTACTATCATTTGAAAATTAGGATCTTAGATGGATTGAATTTTCTTGGGAATGGTGATTGTAAGTAGG
The DNA here is from genome assembly GCA_019843965.1 of Rhynchomys soricoides. Taxonomy (NCBI): domain Eukaryota; kingdom Metazoa; phylum Chordata; class Mammalia; order Rodentia; family Muridae; genus Rhynchomys; species Rhynchomys soricoides. Next base: position 10,662,147 of record JADRCH010000044.1, read on the forward strand.
TTCTCCCCCTTACTCTGCCTGAATATTGCTCTCAATGAGTGTCCAGTCTACCATTTCCAGTTTCAGATGCTGTACTATTTTCGAGAAGATTGAATGCTTATTTAGCTGCACAGTTATTCCATCAGATAGCTCCCTTCCCATGAAGGATACATTGTGTTTTAACTTGACTACAAGTTAAAAGGTTGTGCTGTACTGCCCAAGACTGTCTCCTAGGATGCTGCATGTTCTGTCTTGATCACACACAGCACAGCTTTTAATTGACATAAGAGCAGCTGTGATTCAAGGTCTCCACAGGTATCATTTTGTCTCTTGATTACCTAAATACACTCACTTGATAAGGCCATAGAAAGTGATTTTCTGCACTCAGTTAATGGATTAAACTGGTAGACCTACTTTGCAGGGATGTTACAAAGTTCTTTAGATGGTCTATCCTCTAAATCAATGCACAATATACAGTGCCAATTAGTTTTTCCAAACCAATCTTCTTTATATACATGTCAATAGACAACAGTTAAATTTGATAGTCTATTTTTGTTCACTTAATCAAATACTTGTTTTTAATTTTACTTTCAAAACATTACAAAGCAGCATATATGAACTATACATACTAATGCTTCTAGATCAAGGAAGATGTTAAACATATGGCAAAGTTTGGCAAAGAATCATAAATATCACATTGCACAATAAATTCCAGAAATTATAATGTTGTCTGTAGTTCTATTTATTTGGGATTGATTCTATTGGTATTCAAATACTGCTACAGTGGAAAATGTTCAAAAGAAATGAACATTCAAAAAGATTGCATATGATGACCAAATTAATGTTATTCAGATTTTGATTCTTCACCTTTGCAACAATGGCATTTTAAATATTTACTTCAGATTGCCTCTTCCTTACCACAGACACATTCTATCCACAAGCTTGCATGCAAGGGCTTGCACTAGAAGCAATTGGTGATTTAAAATGTAAATTTTTGAAATGAATGAGGTCAGCTGATAGATATCTCCAGCTTAATATCTGTAACATTATTAGGTGACAAGCAAACAAAAGATCATTAACCTTTATACATTATCAACAACTTCAATAGAATAAAGTTGTTGGCAACTCAGATGATGTGGTATTTTGGGAGAGAAATTTTTGACTATGACTCAAAAATATGCATGGACACACTTTGGCCTAGAATTAAAGCATCTCCATTTACATGTGCATTTTTGTCTTCACTTGCATGTGTATGTGTATGCATGTATGTGTGAATGTGCACATCTATGTATGCATATGTTCATGTAGGTTTACATGTGTATGCACAAATATGGAGATCTGACATCAATCTTGAGTTTCATTTCTTAGATACCACCCACTTTGTTTTGTGAGACAAGCTTTCTTCATTGGCTCATAATTTATCCATTAGAGAATGTTAGCTGGTCAGTGAGTCCCAGAAATTCACCAGACTCTACTCCCCCAATCACTGGATTATAAGCATGTGTGGCCATGCATGGCATATTTTCACATGGCTTCTGGGCTATGACTTAGGCCTTTATGATTCTATGGCAAACACTTTACCAACTGATGCCATCTATGGCTCCCAAATCCATGTTTCTTTAAAAATATGGATATTTAAATTATTATTTAAATATTACTTACATGTTAGAGTGATTTATCTGTTACCATATGACTACTTTAAACTTTCCAAAATTCTTGGATTTATTAAATTTTATTCTATTTGAAATTAAAAATACTTCCTTAATATTAAGCATTTTAGTTTTTATATCCCTAAACACAACACATGTCTTATCATAGAAATTTATAAAACATAGTCAGTAATTATATCATTCTGATACCTTCTAATTTCATAGATCTTGCCACTCTAGTTACTAGAAGGGTAATTATTATTTCATAGTCTAAATAAATTCTTGAAACATGCTCATAAATATCTTAAAAAGTAATTTTCAAATTTTCTTTTCCATGAGAGCAATTATCTTTGATTTTATATGACTTTATTATGACTATTTTATTGTAAATGTAGTCATTTTTCTGTGTCATCTATTTGCATAGAAAATTGTATGTTTCAAGAACATCCTTCTTTGCATACAACTTACCTAGGTTGAAAAGTTTTTAAAACTTGTTGATGGCCTGATACCTTTCCCAAATCAAATGAACAAGATTTTCCAAGGACACAGCAATCTATTGTGATTTAAAGTGTAAGTATATCCAAAGAATTTTTGTATATAGCTATAACGGATATTTACCAAAGACAACATTGACTTAAAAGAAACAGACATGTTAATGTCTGTCCTCTGTGATATAACCATGTCTACAATGATAATTCTGCTAATTCAGTGTTGTGTAAGCCCAGAGGTACATCTCTGTAATAGAATTTATTTCCAGTGTAAAAATCTACAACTGCAAAAAAACAAAACCAACAAAATCTATGTGGTTTGGCTTCAGTTGTCTGGCCTGGTATGTCATGAGGCATCAATCCAGACCCATTAATCAGCATGAGTAAGTTAAAAGACTTCCAGGCTTGCTTGATTTGCATTCTCACAATGCAAAGCTCACAAGCATGATAGACTAGCTATGGTATGGTGTGTAAGTACGAGCACTTAAGATTGACATATAAAAAGCACATTTTATTGCTTGATTTTAAAAAAAACTATTTCATTTGATCATTTCCCATAAAAATTTCCTTGTCCCTGAAAAATTCTGGGATCGCTGGTTTATCTACCACCATTCTTTATTGAGATCAGTTGCATGAAATAAATGCAATGACTATGATTTATAAAATTAAATTATGCTTTGCATTTGTTATGATGCCATTGTTAAAAAATGTTATAGTTTCTAACTTTCTGCTTGAACTTCTAATGTCACTGAAAGATGAATATTTAAATGGTATTGCATTTATAGACTCATGTTGATTCATTTGTCATCTCATGATGAATAACCAATGTTCTATGGTTATTGAAGGATGATTAAACAAGAATTCTTTACTTGCACGCTACGCTAAGACAAGAGGACTGTGAGTTTTTGTTTGTGGTCAGCCTAGGTTACATATGAATACATTGTATCAAAATGAAGTATGTGTGTGTGTGTGTGTGTGTGTGTGTGTGTGTGTTTATATATTTGGTAATTAGAAAAATACTCATGTATTTATTTGCATGTATATTTGATCAATGCTGGATTAAAATGCTTATATTGCTCTTATGGATAATTTCATCTTTGTTTTTGGTAGACCAACATATGTATATAGTTTGTAATAAAGAAAAGAATGATTTCCCATTTCTGATCTCTCTTATAGATATGGGGGGTTAGTCATGAGTGATTCAAGCATTTTTCTTTTTTCCCATTTCCTGTCAGAAGTCAACTGTGTTAATATAAACATGTATGTTGTAAGAATAGACATGTTTATATTCATTTCTTCAAGCTCATGTTTAAGGAAGTCACTCTCATAACTATTTTCAATCATATACCTTTGAGCTGATATATTAATTTCTAATACACACACACACGTATATAATGAATATTCTTTTTTTTTTTTTTTTTTTTTTTGGTGTTCGAGACAGGGTTTCTCTGTAGCCCTGGCTGCCCTGGAACTCACTCTGTATACCAGGCTGACCTCAAACTCAGAAATCCACCTGCCTCTGCCTCCCAAGTGCTGGGATTAAAGGCGTGCGTCACCACTGCCCTGCATGAATATTCTTAAAATACAAATTAACTGAGCTTGCTCAAAAAAATCTAGGATGTCTTTAATATGTAACATGAGCTTGTTTGTTTCTCATTCAGTAATGTGTACTTTCTTCTTTCTTACATGATTGCTTAGTTTCCAGATTGTAACCTCAATCTGCAACTTAATGGGAAACTTCCTTACTGCTATCTAGCTTTCATAGTTATGGATCTCGTGTTATGCAGGCTGCTGCGGGAGTAATGGTATCATTGGTCTTACCTAGTATATATTGCAGGCTACAATACCAACTGGTCACACAAGATATGACGACTGCAGCAAATGTAGCATACATGCCCAGGGGTAACTGGCTGTTTTACCACTAGATTTGGCACCTGCTTCACAGAAGGGAATTCATGCGTGGTAATATAAATCTGGTCAAAGTCCATGGCTAGAGAGCTCCTAGTCCCTAGGGTAGACACAACTATTGGTATTCTGCTAATTGCTCATGTTTTAAAAGCTTAATGAGGGAGGAGTATACATTAGTTAGATTTCAAAAAGCTGTGGACCTTTTAAGATATATGTCATTTTCATAATCTGTTAAGTGTTAAATACTTTAAATAATAGTCATAATTACTAATATGCAGTGTTATTTAAATTTAAAATTATCCTAAAGCATGACAGCTTGGGAATATCTTTACATAAAAGATAATTTTTAAAATTATTTATTTATTTTATGTATATGAGTACAGTGTCACTGTCTTCAGACACACCAGAAGAGGGCGTCAGATCCCATTACAGATGGTTGTGAACCACCATGTGGTTGCTGGGAACTGAACTCAGGACCTCTGGAAGAGAAGTTAGTGCTTTTAACCGCTGATCCATCTCTCTAACCCCAAAAGATCATTTTTCTTTAAAGAAAAAAAAAAAATAACTTCAATTACTCAAAGCTAAGTGTTTTCAATGGGCTCTGGGACTACTACAGCCATGTCAACTTTGAGCCTCCTCATTAAATGAAGTATTCCTAAGCATGCCGTGAAAAAAATGTGTACTAGATAGTGGGACTACTCAAGCTTCTGGATACATCTCATACTAGAAATATCTGGAGTGGGAATAGGAGCAAATCAACTTCCTGTGAGTATTTTGTCTAGTCTGGTATATTTGTTTGAGGTTTTGAGGGTCTCCTGAATAACTGAAAAAGGTGAGACTCATATTAAAAATTTCATAATCTAAGAATTTCTTTAAAGATGGAGAAAATAATCAGACTGATATGTGAAACACAATCTATACAATTAAAATCATTACAAGGATTCCTAAAGTATAAACCACAAATGCGTATATGAATGTGAAACTTTGGAGACCAACAGGGGTTTTACACTGCTCTCTAGCCACAATCCATAGTTGCCATCTCTAATCTCTTTCTAAGAGAGAAATTCACATACAAATAGATCTGGAGACACGGGAGAAAGAGAGCTTTAGAAATGGTGGCGTGGAAGGAGCCCAAGGAAGAGATGAGGGGGTTTGTCTTAAGGATGTAAAACCAGTAACTCTTAAGATTCAAAGTTAGCTTGTGGGGAATTATTTCCAGCACCTCCCATGACTAATATTTAGATTATTATGTGGTGTAAAAGTATCGTACTTCTCTACACCTTCCCTTGCTCTGTAATAATGATAAGGAGACCTCTATGCTTATTAATAAATGTCTTAGCTTTATAACTAGGAAGATTCTGATCTACTCTAACCAGACTGTGCTGGCCTGGACCACTTTGTAGCCACATGGGGTTACCTGCCATCTTAGTCCTGTCCTGGCATCTCCTACCTCTTTCCTTTCTTTTTCGTGACTTCCAGGGTGTGCCTGAGAGCCTTCCCTGACTCACCAGGTCCTGAAGTCTCACCTTTCCCTTTCCTTCTCATCTATAGGCTGATCACCTCTTTATTGACCAATCATAAGATGATGGAGAACAATGTTTTACAAAGCACTGAGTCATGAAATGCTTCACAATAATCACAATACTAAAGTCAGGGCTGCAGCCAAATTTCTGGGTTTACATAAATCGGTATTTGAATACACAGTGCAAAAAAACACCTACCAATAATGTGGTTTTTAAATGTTTGGGATTTTTTTTTTTTTTTTGAGAGGAAGCATCTCATCCTGTAGTCCAGACTGGCCTCAACCTCATAAATTCTCCTCCCAGATCTCCCAAGGGCTAGGACAGCAGGACTAAGCTTCACACCAGGCTGTAGCCTTTCCTTCCACTTTTGAAGGCAAAATGCGAAGAGCTGTAAATGTCAATATCTTACAAGAAATGCCATTTTAAAATCATGTTATTCACCAAGAAGTAGAAAGGCTTTTTTTTTTTTTTTTTTAGACAGGATGCTTTCTAAAACTACCTGAAAATCCTTCCTGACTGTGTTTTTGTAATTTCAATAATTTTTTATTTTTATCTCTGTGCAATAGACATAGACATAGCGGTATAACTGATTAATGCATAGGTAAGTCAAAGCTCTGTTTAAAACAGATAAAATAATATACACTTCAGATGTTTCAAAGCATCAATGTTCTGAACAAAGAGGAACTGGAATGGAAATATACTCAGAGCATTGTACACCATAGGCACAATAATGAATGCTCTTGAAGATCATAACTGTTTAAAAGAGAAAATCAAAGTGTTAAAACAGAATTCGAAGCAGAATCTGAACATGTCATTTTAATCCTGTGTACCAGATGCAGTATTTTATCAGAAGATATTTGACCCATGAATGCGTGTTTGATTAAGTATGTTCCACATTGTTGATTTCTGACACACCATTGCAGTTAGCAACAAACAATCCAGTTTCAGGAAAATGATAATCGCAGCATAATGACTTCCAAGTCATTTTTAATTATTTACCTGAGATTTTGCCACAGGGAAATGTCACCAACCTGATGTAATGTAGAGTATGCTGAGAGTTTTTATCTTGTGCTAAATCAGGCTCCCTGTGGGAGGCAGCTGTGCTATAATGGGAGGGGGCCTGTCTGGCTGTTTGGGGTGTGGGGTTTGCTTTTATAATTGCAACGATGTGCTGGCTTGGCACAGCTTCAAATATTCTTTTAGAATCTATCTGATCACTTCCAGAATGGAGAGGTTCTATTTGGTTATGGTTCATGAGCAATCATTTCAAAAAGGGCATGCATTTCAGTGGTATAGTGTCTAGAGGGGGGCACTTTTCCCTCATTTTCCTCTGAATATAGACAGTGCTGAAAGTTAGTTTTAATACGATAATAAGGTCAAAAAGAATAAATGGTCATTTTGGAGTAGGAATTCCTTTTGAAGTGACTTGGGCAGGAGTCTCATATAGAAAATCAGTGACTAGAGAAAAACCAAAAATCTCTCTGTGCTTCTGATTCTTGATTTTCCCACAGCAGATCCATGCTCAGGGGTCAGTTCTGTCCCCGTTCATCCTGTCAGTATTTATGTATCACCCTACTTTTAATCTGAAAATTCAGCTTGGTCATATATAATGCTACTGTTGAAGGCACTTGACATATAATGTTCTACTAAATGAAAATTCTTATTTTCAATCTTTCTTGCTGAAAGATAAATATATCCAACTGTACAGGATTTGACAGTCAGCCATTAAGGGAAACTAGTACAGTATCTATGCTTCACACCTTGAAGCTGAGACTGAAAAGAACATTAGTGTGTGTCCATCAAGTACTCCTTGGTGCAAAAAGTACCGAAATGCAGTAAGGTTAAGCAGAGTCACTTGCTTTGAGATCTTCCTGCATCCTCATATCATTTTGCTCTGGATTCCATGGGCTGCTAGACTTACAGATATGCTACTTATCTTTTGCAAAATGATCATTAGTGTTTTCTCTCTCTTTCTCAGTATCACTTAAAATTTCACTGAATACCTAGAGAAGACACCAGCCCAGGTGATTTGTATAAAAAGAGATCTGTTCTCTTCTTCATGGGAAATGAGATACAGATGTAGATCAAGCAGTGCTAGATGACAGCTTCCTGGTTTTAGCAAGGATGCCAGTGATCATTAATACCTTGCCTGTTTCTCACATCAGCAGATGAGTTCTTCATCTCCTAGCATGATGATTGTCTTGAAGGAAAAATCATCATCCAAGACTTAGAAATCCAAAGACATATGTACCCAGAGATACATATATGGATATACCACAGAATAGATGGGTTGCCTACTTGCATTCTGAGAAAGTGACTTTATCAAAACTTAAGTGTCTGTGAGGAAGGAACAAATATGTTTGAGTCTTCATTGACCTGAAACTAGAAGTGATGTCCACGAAACTTCAAGGAGAATGTATATTGCTTGTTAAATGAATTACAGAGTGAGTTCCAGGACAGCCAGAGTTACACAGAGAAACCCTGTCTCAAAAAAAAAAAAAAAAAAAAGATGAATGAATACTACTTAGGTAAGTCAGATAGTGAAAATAAGTTTTAAATGCCATGGAAATAATTTTGCTAATAATTGCGTCTCTTTCTTTTTTACTGTGTGTTGCTTTGCTTTGTTTAGATGTTATCGGTAAAGAGTGCTTTGTGTCATGGCTCCACTTACTTTAACTTGCCAGGTTCTTATAAATACTTCCTGATAGTAAAAGCTACTACTCACAGGGAATTTTAAAGCCTACCACATTGTATGCCATGTGTATATTCTTCGGAGCTTAAATAGCTGCACAGCAGAAACCAGGAATGGTTCTTCTAACTCTATAGAAACATGCAAGTCTCTACTCACTCCTCATTTCTGTTACATGTACTTTTAAAAAAGAAATTAACTTAAAATCACGCACATCCAAATTCTTCCAACATGCAGTTATAACAACTATTGCAAAGTGTGTACCACTCTACCTTCTGCTTCCAATTGTCTTTAAAATTCTTGCTGTTTAATAGGCAAAGAAAATAGTTGGTTAATATTTTGTTAACTATTTATGAATAGGAAGTGGTTATAACATGTTCAAACAATGAAACTGATGATTTATTCTGCCAAAATTACTTCGATTTTTACTTCTTACTTTACTGAATTTTGCAATCCATCTTTTGTTTTATATTTGAACTTTTTTTATTTTTTTTATTTTATTTAATCTTTTTTTTTTACACTCCAGATTTAATCCCCCTATGATCCACCCTCGGACTGTTCCACATCCCATACTTCCTCTGCCCGCCTGTCTCCCTCCACAAGAATGTCCCAACCCTTCCCCAACCCACCCCCACCCCACCAGACCTCACCACTCCCTGGGGCCTCCAGTCTCTTGAGAGTTAGGTGCCTTTTTGACTGAACCCAGACCTGGCAGTCCTCTGCTGTATATGTGTTGGGGCCTCATATCAGCTGGTGTATGCTGCCTGGTTGGTGGTCCAGTGTCTGAGAGATCTGGGGAGGAGGAGGGTTCAGGCTAATTGAGACTACTGGTCTTCCTACAGGGTTGCCCTCCTCCTCAGCTTCTTTCAGCTTTTCACTAATTCAATCACAGGGGTCACCAGCTTCTGTCCATTGGTTTGGTGTAAATATTTGCATCTGACTCTTCCAGCTGTGTGTTGGTATTTTGGAGGGCAGTCATGATAGGCCCCTTTTTGTGAGCACTCCATAGCCTCAGAAGTAGTGTCAGGCCTTGAGGCCTCCCCTTGAGTTGGATCTCACTTTGGGCCTGCTGCTGGACCTCCTTTTCCTCATGCTCTTCTCCATTTTTGTCCCTGCAGTTCTTTCAGACAGAAACAATAATGGGTCAGAGTTCTTGACTGTGGGATGGCAACCCCATCCCTCACTTTATGCCCGGTCTGTCTTTCTGCCCTTCAGTGGGGAGAGGGAACTTGTAATTCATCTTCTTTTACTCTTCACAGGCCAAATGGTAATCCTTCGAAAAACCCCTTGACCTAGAGTATCTATCTGTCTGTCTGTCTGTCTGTCTGTCTGTCTGTCTATCTATCTATCTATCACCTATGTGTACCAAAATATTCTTGAATTATCTTCCACATGCCGATTCATAGGGTGGATTTTGGTTATGAGAAGGACTGGAGAAATTAGGAAGGAGACTGATTTGAAGTCAGACACAGTGTCCACCTGTCATCACCAAATTTTTTAACATCCATTCTTTATTTTATTTTATTTTTATTTATTCTCCTCTCACACAATACATTCTGAGCTCAGCCTCCCCTACTACCACAACTCCACGTTTCCCACCCCACTGCCACCTTGCCTCTCCCCCAGATTCATTCCTCCTCAGTTCCCCTTCAGAAAGAAACAGGCCTCCCAGGGCTATCAACTGAACATGGCATTGTAAGATGCAATAAGATTCTTAATGATGGAATGAAAACTAGGGTTGCATATGACTCGCAACAGGATACAGAATAAAATTTGATATCATTGGTGTCCTTTCCAGGTCTTTTACAGAATAAATAGCTCTAAGATCACAGCTCAGGATTCAAAGGTCCCTGTGCCCAGAATCACACAACCTGGGCTTTGTGTCAGTTCTGTTCATGTGGCTTGTGGAAGGATCAAGGAAAGCATAATACATAATATACAGTCAACCAGGAGACTGACTTGGGAGGTCACAGATAAGGGGTTTATGTAGCTCAGCCCTTTCCAATAAAATGTCAATGGAAAATAAGACAGTGTCTCTATGGTGGCACTGATAATTCATCCTTCTACAACTAACCAGACATCCCTATTTATTCCAGGCTACTCTGGACCACAGCCATCCCACAAAATTTACCACATGCAAAAAGGCAGACTCAATCATTCCAGTTTGGAGACCTCCTGCTGAGCAGTACTAGCTAAGAGCATATGGTTGTTCCATCTACCAAGCTCTGATCCATATAGAAGATGGTAGATTGTCTCTGTAAGAGGGAGAAAAATGTCTCCTCCAGTAGGAAGCTTGGGCACAACATTTCATCTTCTTCAGATTTAGTTTTCACAGATTTAATTAAGAATAATATTTACCATACATTATTACATAGATTTAATAATTCAATTGACAAAATGAGTCTTTAATAAAACTAGTCTCTGTCTCTAGGACAATGCATTTGATTCAGTCCATCAGTTCATTTCCTTTTTTTAAACTTGAAATAAAACTAAAGGATCAATAGCAATACAAGTAATGTGTAGGTTTTGTATTCTGAGTGTACTCTATTTTCCACCTAACCTTAATTTCTTTGTCTGTTCATCCTTCCACAGGTACTAAAGCTGATTCTGTATCTTGGATGTCATGATTCATACTGAAAGGAGCTGGAAGGACATCCTGAGTTTTAATTCTCTTTGGATACATACTCAGTAGTGTTATTGTTGTATCATAAAGTAATTCTATTTCTAGTTTCATGAGGAGCCTTCACACTGTTTCTATAATGACTATACTAATTTCTGATCCTGCACACTGTACACAAGAATGCTACTTCCTCATGCACATGAATCTTCTACTTCTTTTCATAATAGCTGTACTAAAGAGATGAACTGACATCTCAAAGTGGGTTAATCAGTATCTCCTTGATAATTAGGCATGTTGAGTATTTGTTCATACAGTTGTTGAACATTTATTGACCTTCTTTAGAAAAAGCCTATTGTCAATCTTTTACCAATAGTAAATGAGGATGAGCCTTTCTTTCTACTGAGTTGTGATGTTTATATAATATGGATAATTGTATAAAATGAACCTTATGAGATATGTAATTTGCAGCTATGCTTTTTCTGTTCTACAGGCTCTTCATTGTTTGTTTCCTTTGATGTGCAGTAAGGTCTTAGCCTTGATGAAATTTTATGTATTTTTTTCTGTTACTTTGTTTTTAATTTCATATAGCCATCCAAATATTCTGAAATCCAATTTCAGGATAGTTCATGGAATTTAATAGTTTTAGATTTTTTTATGTATTTTATCCAATGTTGAGCTGATATTTTGAGTACAGTGTGTGGCAGTAGTAGATTTTATTTGTCTGTATCCAGGTATGCAGTTCACCTAAAAGTTTTTTTGTTTTGTTTTTTATTTTTGATGAGACTTTTCTTTCTCTTAATATTTTATTGGAACAGAAAACTCAACTGAGTATAAGTATGTGGTATTATTCCTGGGTACTTTATTTCTTTCTTATAGTTTATTAAGCTGGGTATAGGTAGAAGAGGTTTGTGTTCTGCATAAAAGTTTGTAAATAGTTAGAAAAGTGAGTAATTCCCTCTTTGCTTCTCTTTCTAAACATTATTTTGCTAATTCAGTGAGTTTTATGTTTTGATTTATTTTGTAAGGCTTAAAATATAATTTATAAAAAACGTTTCTGTAGTAACAGGTATATATTGAATCTGAAGAGTATTTTGGCAATGATATAAACACTTTTAAAATATCAATTTTTCTAACCTATGCACATAAGATATCTTTCCATTTGTTTCTATTTTTAATATCTTTCATTAGTGTGTCATAGTTCACAAGGAAACATAGCTCAATTTTTATTAATTGTTATCATAAGTGTTAAGTTTCATAGTATAAATTATAGATTTTATTTCTTTGGTAATACAGTGTTAGTACATTGTAATCTTAATAAATTTTGTATGCTTGTTTTGTAGTCTGACATTTTATAGAGACTATTTAACAGATGTTAGTAGATTCCCTCAGATTTTTTACATATTAAATGATGTCACCTGTATCCAGGATTTTGGGTTCATACTGGTAACCTCAGAAATTGAGATGCTGAGACATGATAATTGTTTCAAACTCAAGGGCACCATGGGCTACATAATGAGTTCCAGGTCAGCCTGAGAGATGCAGTCAGATCTTGTCTCAAAAATACAAACAACTGGAAATGAGTGAGTACAAAGAAGGCAGGGATATGGGGGCAGAAACAACTGAAGAAAATGTTGGAAAACTTCAGGATGATAACGTCTTTGTACGCTAATAGAAAATTAGAAAAGTTGAAAAGAAATTTGAAAGAAAGGATTTGAATTTAGAATGGTTATAAAACAAAAACAAAAACATAGGAAGACCAGCAGTCTCAACTAACCTGGACCCTGAAGATCTCTCTGACCCTGAGCCACCAACCAGGTAGCATACACCAGCTGTTAGGAGACCCCGACACATATACAGCAGATGGCTGCCTTGTCTGGCCTCAGTGAGAGAAGATGCACCTAACCTTCTAGAAACTTGAGACCCCAGAAAATGGGGAGGCCTGGCAGAGTACGGGTGGGGGATAGGAACATCCTCTTGGAGATGGGGGAACAGGAATGGGATGATGAACTGTCAGAAGGTGGACCAGGAGGGAGACAACAACTAGACTGTAAAAACAATAAATAAATAAAGATAAATTTTAAAATTTCACTTATGTCACCTATGACTTATGACTCCAGTCTATCCACCACCGTTTCCTTCTTTTGTCTATTTTTATGACTAGAGCTTCCAGTTCTGAGCTAAAGAGAATTCCTGAGAATGGTGCTTATTTATGTTGATGTTTGGCTTTTAGACCTTAGTTTGTTTGTCTTGTATACAAAATGTTGTCTTTTAGAGTAAGTTGTTAGAGGTAGGGTAAGTGACTTGATGAGTAGACCTCAAGCGTTTCAGACCCAAGCTTTCAGAATGCCTGATTTTCCATCTGGTGTGTTCTAAGTGAGGCCCTACATCTCCTGGTGCAGATTTGCATGCCTCAACTATACTGAGTAGCATGAAGCAGAGTTGTGTTTAGCTGGAGGCTCTGGCACATGCATATTTAGCACATTCTTGTGCAGTCATGTAATAACTTGAAAGATTTAAGTTCAGAAAACCCAGATTCAGGAAGAGAAAATGGACGGGGGATTATATACTGAAAACAGCTGATGACAGACTGCCTGCTATGTAACCTAACCTCTTGATTGAGTGCCAGAGACCAGAGTTGACGGGGTCTGCATATTAAAAGTATCTGAAACCAGAAAATGCTAATCTACATGGTAAAAATGAAATAAATATCTGGGTGCAAAGTTCATTGCTTTGGGGGCAATCTGAATCACCTTGAGGTGATCAGAGAACACATTAAAACTGAGTTTGTAAAAATGACATAAGTGTCTTACTTGTTCAAGCACAACTTGCTGGAGACATAGCTTGTATGATGCAATGTTATTATGGAAATTAAAAACCAATGTCTTAACTCATCAGCATTGTAAACAGACTTGACATAATTGCTTTTTATTTCTTTACTTTGTTAGAAAACTGAGTTGATTAGCAATACAGCTAATGGAATAACTTAAGGTCATAGGAGTAGAAATGGTGGCAGATTTCATTTCTCTAACCTTGTGTGGGATCTTCACTATGGAAACTAATGTTAATGAGTTCCTGTGATGCAAGCTTATCATGAGAATTCCTCACATTGCTTTCCCAAAGGTGAATGGGGCTGAAATTGGACCCTTTCTAATCTTAACACTGTCTTGTCTGCTCCAACTTCTATGTGTTACATTTACCCATTGCTTTCTTTTCTTATCCCTGGTCTAGACCCTGGCTAACTAATACATTTAGATTAATGGAATGTCTCTCTTGTAGTGCTTCAACTTCTGGATTCCAGCCCTTCTGACTTTTAACTAATCCTACTCTTATGTGTGATCCAATCCAGGAAGGCTAAGTGGTCACAAAAGGCTCTATTTTATTCCTTGGGACTTCACTTCACTTGACTCCTAACACATGTCACCCCTGCCTTATTTCTGACTAAAATAACCTGCTTTTAAAAAGCCAGTTCATTCATTACTCATCCTTAAGTCATGATCACATTTTATGATCCTCATACAGAGAATCCTACTCACAGCCTATTGTAGAGGCATGCCCCGCTCCCATAACATATGCAGATCCCAGAGGATTTCTACAGAAGATTTCTTCATTTAATAGTCTTTAACGAACTAAAGTGGTTTCCTTTATAACAAATATTGATCTGTTGTCTTCTCACAGATTTTGTTTGTCTGCATAGCTTTTGCTGTCTGCAAAGCTGCCTTTTATAATGTGCATAAACCACATGACCATCAGTTTCCCTCTTTGGAAGAGGTAGCTCTTCAAAGACCCTAGCCAGGTGCACTGGATCACAAAGTAGGGAGAATAAGCCTTCATATCTCACATTGAATTATTTATTATATTTATAACCCTGAGAAATTAGTTTATAATTTTATACTCTAATTCTTTAAACACAAGATGTTTCTAATAAAACTCATATAATTTACTTTAAATGTAAATTAAAATAATCAATGTTTAACTCCTTCGTATTGTTTGATATATTGGGAATTCTCAATACTGTGTGAAACATATTTTTAAAAGACTGTCATTTGTTGCTTAAAATGTGCAGTACCACTGTAAGAAAATGGAACATTGGTTTGAAAGATCTGAGCCTGTTTCTTTTGTTTTAATGCCATTGAGAGAATCAGGGCTTGGGCAGATAAGCTAAGAGACTTGTTGAATGAAAGGTTTGCTGAGTAGAACACTTCTGTACAATGAAGTGAGTTCTTAGATAGAAGAAAAAGTTTCCTAAATTATATGGTCATAAAGTTACATTCTGAAAGATAGGGTCATCACCAACATTATAAAGAAGGCATGAAAGCTTTTTTAAGTCTAATATTTTAACAGTGTATTTTAGTGGTAAAGAGTAAAATTTGCCGCTAGTAATTAAAGTAGGGGATGGTAAGTAGATATTTAACAAAGAATTATTTAAGGCCCTTCATTTCATGTTTTATACTTCATTTCATTTTGTGTTTATTTATTTATTTGCCTTGTTGTTTTGTGACTGGTAACTAATTTTTATGGATAGTGTGTCAAATCAAGATATTGCAGTAAAATTACACTAGCTTAGCTTACATATTTATTATTCTGAGTTAGTATAAAATGACATCATTTCTGAACTCATGTACAAAAATCATAAGTGGTGATCCTCTTTAGTTCTTACAGTGCAGAAAGTCTTGCAGTGCATTTGCCATATTGTGATAAAAAGTAAAGTAAAATTAGATTCTTCCAATATCAGTTTTGAGTTTTCTGGATCTTCTTGATTCCAAAGCTAGAAAAAAATTACTTGATTTTCTTTAAATTAACTTTAAATCTTTGTTTGCTTGCTTGCTTGTGTGTGTGTGTGTGTGTGTGTGAGAGAGAGAGAATGTGTGAATGTGTGTGTACGTGTGTGTGTGCATGCATGCATGTGGTATGTGTGTGTTTCTATACTTATGTGATGCAGGATGTCTTTCTCAACCATTCACCACATTATTTTTGAGACAAGATTGCTCACTGAGCCTAGAGCCCACTAATTTGGCAAGATTCACTTGTGCTAAAGCCCCAAGAGTTCTCCTGCCCATCTCCAGGTGTTTATATTATAGGAACACATTTCCACATGCGCTTTTCATGTGGAAAATGGGGGTGTGAACTCAAGAACGTGTTGATAATGGCAACTTTTGTTTATCCAAATGTATTTATGAATAAGCTGGCTTTCATTCTAGAAGATAAATACATAGAAGTCATGTTAAAGTTATTTTTGTAAGCAGTATATATATATATATATATATATATATATATATATATATATACACATATATATATACTCATACCGATTAATTTATAACTACTTGTTTCAGAAAGTATGAAAAAATTTATTTTTATGTGACTATATATATAGTTTATTTTTCTTCACATTATAGTGTTGAATACACATGTGAGTATGCGTGCACACACACACACAAACACACATACACACAAAAATTAAGTTAAATTAAAAACAAAGAAAAGAATGATTATTATTGAATCTAAAATTTTATTGCTATTTTTAATCATGCAGGAAAAATTGCATTCTTTTTAGAAAATAGCCAAGTTTATAGTCACAGTTACTAATTTTAGACAGTAATGATGACAGCTATTGGTAAATAGTATTTTTCCAATGCACCTTTAATCAGAACTGCTAGAATGATGCCTATTGAACATAATCTTTACTATTTTCAAATAATCAAATATAGAAACTGCTTTATTTCCCATCCTTCCGATGGAGAAATTTAGGAACAAGGACATCAACTAAAAAATCAACAAAAGCTCTATCCTAAATTAAGTTTGAACAAATTTACAAAGCCCCATTAACACCAAATTTCATAGATTTTTATATAGAATTACTATTGTATTTGTGAATGGATTTTTAAATAAAGATAATGCTAGAAGAGTTGTCACTTAATAATGTCTATTTATTATCCTGAAAGGAAAGAAAATCCCTAGAGATTCTTGAATGTTTCATGCTGAAGATAGTCATCAAGAATTTAGAAAGGAAATGAGCAAAATGAAGACATGTGACTCAAAGTTTACTATTTCACCCATATTTTTATACATAAGCATATAAATTTATGCAAATAAAGACTAATGAAAAGTGTGCAGTAATAGAGAATAAAAGATGACTGAATGACACACAGCTCACTTCCTCGTGGATGATGCATGGACACAGAGCTGTAGTAGCAGATTTGTGTGGGACCTTGAGGTCTCATCAAAGGGGTCATCATGGTGAAACAAAAGCTAAGATGACTACAGACATTGAGATTTTTAACTAGAAACCTTCTAATTGGTTAGTTTGTAGTTCTCTAATTTTCTCAAGACAAAATAAATAACATGGTAAGTCTGTATATGGAGAGATCCAAAACAGTGAAAAATCCTGTGTGGTGGACACACATGTTTATGCTTTACTGGAATATGCATGGATATGAGCACATTTTGGTTTTGAATTTGAATCTTTCATTCCAGTTATTGAGCTTGTCTCTCAGAGGAATACTCAGATTCAAACTTTAAATTATAAATGTCAGATCCTCATGGTCTTCTCTTTTGGGGCAATAATTCCTGTGGACATATGGAAAATGATTTTTGAGTCATATAAGTCAATATCTGATAAAATGGCTTTAGCAGAAACTTTCCAAGAATTCACCTTTTGGCTGAAGCTAGCCTTGAGAGTTAAAAGCCCAGAAGGGAATCTTGGAGAAAGTATGAATGAATGGGTTCTAGTTTATTATGGAAATTCAATTGTAACCAAGTACCACAGCGTGTCTAGACTGACAGGGTTTGGTTGCCAATGACGCAGTGCTCGAGTTTCACAAGAACTCTGTCTGGAAAAATACACAAGATGTTGGATGGTGAGAATGTACCAAAGACCCATGTGTGCTGTGGCCACTGTTGGGAAGGTACTCTCTTTCCTCCTTCCAGAAAGTATACTTATGGGTAATCAAGAAAATGAGGAATACTGTTCAATGGACACAGAAACAGGCTGGGAGAGAAAACTACTAGGAAAGAACAATGATTTTAAGCATTTAAAGTAAAATGTTTATTTTGTCTTATTTAATTATTGTTTTTATTTCTTTTATTATTTCTATCATTGTAGTTTTTTTTTTAAGTTCATTTCACCAATTTATTGTTCTATGATTTCAGAAGAACCTTGTTCGTGATAAAATAATCAGGTGATTGGCTCTCCTGACATATTCCCCAAATGAGTAAATTACAATTCTTTAGATCCTAAGAGGCTCCAAGGGAGAATTCACATAGAAATTAGACATAGTTCTGCTATAAAGGGATTCATTAAGAGCTAGAAAAGAAACATCTTTTAAGGATCCAGTTTCTAACAGAATAACTAACACAACATTTAATGCTTATATTTGAGATTAATGTCCGTCTAATTTAGAAAACACCTTCAAGATCATAATTTGATGTAGCTTGACTTTCTGGCAGCTCAATGAGCCAGCAGTTTATTAATGATCTTTGTATGTACACATGCACATCTGTATGTATGCATGCACAAGATCTTCAAAAGTCCAGCCATCTTCCAAGCACTGATTTTATAAATGACTATAAATCCTGTAAGAAAAATTATTCACCAGCATTTTTAGAACCACTTCCAGCAGCATGTCTCCAGAGTCAAATAGAGCTGTCTTCATCATTTTTACGTATAGACTTCCTCAAACTCTAAAAAGAATGATAATCGCCTAATTATAAATTCACTGTTAATATAGCCTTCGAGCTGAGAACATTTCACTCCAGTAGTTAGTTTAGTCTGTGGTAAATTCTCACTGTTATTTAATGTCATTTATCACCTGCTGTTTTGTCTTACTGAGAACATCCTGCCTGCCCTGTGCTGTCTACAGTACATGGACCTTCTGTGACTTTAATGTACTCTGAACAAAGGCTCCAAAGTGCTGCTATCGGGAGGATTTTGGCAACTTGCCTCAGATATGTTTAAGCCATTTTACTGCCTGTCACTCAGTGCTGTACAAATTGAACTCGGAGGAGAGGTAAAAAGGGTCTATCAGGCACTTTTTTTTCTGGGAAAAATATGCTAATAAAGCGCCCTCAGCAGGAAGCAGTCCGTGTCTGAAAGAGTTTTGTCAACTCTGAATTAATTTTGTGTGTTAAGAAACACAGGGGTGCTTCTAGAGCCAGTCTGTGGTAATTAATCCTTCCTGTTTCTGGAAGAACAGAACTGTAATAAATGCAGCCCAGATTTAACAGATGTGTGCACACAATGTCTGCTTTATGAGGAATAAAACAAAATGATAGGTACAGAACAAAAAAAAAATATGTTGATTTGAAAGAAAAAGAAAAGAAAAGAAAACTGAAGCAGTATGGAAAGCATGAAGCATGGAATTCCCAGAGTTTATGCAAATGCACTCCTCCTCTAAATGTTCACAGACAACGTGGTTTTGAGAACATCTGTCCATAGGATTGAATACTGTGAGAGGACTGAAAAAGACAGATGTTTCATATTTCTTAGAAATTTAAGAGAAAAAAAAAAAGCATGCAGACATTGGGAACGAGATGGTGCTTGCCTTTGTAGGTGTGGTTGGTGTTTGATTCTTATAATTAAATGGAATACTTAATACTGGGATACATTTTTCATTATCTTACTTCATACATTTTTTTCCCTGCACAGTTCATTATGGAAGACGAAGTCAAATGATTTCATCTGTAAATACAAAATCAAGACCTGTAGTGTGATGATTTGCATGCTTTTGCTCTGGGTAGAAGTGTTTGACTATCGAAGCAAGGCGTGTAAATTAACTTAGACATTTGATATGTTCAGATATCAGTTTCACATTAAGGTGAATAGAGAAAGGTCAACATGCAATTCATTAAAACAACTCTCTTTTGGATAACGTGATTTCAGTTTTAAAGTTACAAAGCAGTATAACCAATTTTATGCATCTCTCTCTGCATACATACAACAAGCTGGAATGACAGTGAGAATGTCCAAATGTCCAGGCTGTAGCAGTGTTGCTTGATAGGGAATGCTTTAAACAAATGTTAGGACTCCTTTCTTGTTAGTAAAGAAGAATAAATCTGAACCTGTATGTAAAGACAAAAATCAAAATTTTCAGGTCTGATGTGAAGACACACACACACAATTTAACTGCTTCCAACAAAATGTATTAGTTGTTTCATACAAAACATCAGTTGTTTGGATTCTTCAATATCATGTTCAAAAGTTGCCTCAAAGTTCCACAGCAGTTTTACCAGGGAACCTTGTACTGGAGAATTTCTCTCATTATCATGCATTTTGCTAATTTTTCTTTGTTGGAAGGTTCTCCTTCACAATTTCCACACTGCTTTGGGTATACATCAAATATAATCGCTTAACTGTTATGGAAAGTTGTAGAAGTATTTCAGTGAAATGTAAAATTTAATTTCTGTAATTTCATACAAAAAATGATTTTGAAGCTAAATAAAATATATCCACAAAATCGAAGAATAGGGTTTGACATAATCTGAATATCTTCTTCACACAGAAAGTTTTTTTTTTAAAGAAAAAAATTAATCAATAACCATATTTAAAAAGTCTAACTCCTGCTTAGAAAAATAAGCAATACCAATTTCCCCCACCCCATTCTTTCGCATCTCTTAGAACCTGGCAGTAGAAATAAAAGACACATACACACAATAAATTCACTGTCCAGAAACAGAATTACGATGATCCAGAGGCTGCAAAACTCAGACACCAACATTGTTGTCATTTCTTGAAAATATATAGAGCATTGCTGTTCACTGGAAGATATTTATTTCCTAACATGTTCACATAGTCCTCACATACCAACATTACATACAAACTGGTATAGAACTTCTGAAAAACGGACTTGTCTAAGCACTCAACATCACTGGTGAGCATTGTGCCAAACCCTCCTTGATACTCTGTATCACAACACTTCAAATGAAGTCAAGTCTTCATTTATTTATAAAATCATACTAATTGGAAAAGTTCATGGAATTTACAAAGTTTCGAGGCCTATTTGAGAACTATTATTTTTAAATAACAAAACCTTGACTCCAAGTCTAAATTAAGCATTCACTTTCCAAAATACCTAAAAGTAAACACACTCTGATTGTGCAACTTATCTTTAACACAAGTGTTCTTG
Source organism: Rhynchomys soricoides (assembly GCA_019843965.1). Lineage (NCBI taxonomy): Eukaryota > Metazoa > Chordata > Mammalia > Rodentia > Muridae > Rhynchomys > Rhynchomys soricoides. The sequence continues at coordinate 10,683,124 of JADRCH010000044.1, forward strand.
TGTTTTAGCCTAAGCTTGTTTGGTTGATTTGAACTACATACCTCTAGACATCAGGTTTAGCTGGAGGACCACCTCTGACTGTGCCTCTTCATCATGGACTTGGTCTTGCCTTGGTATTGAGGCAGATGTATCTAGAAAATAAAACATTTCTAAAATGGATAATAGAAATTGTTTTCTAAAATGACACTAATTCTTATTCTCTCTTCAGATAGCAAGAATAACTATGTGAACCTCTCTCCTTCCAACCATGATCCACTGATGCAACATCAATATTGTGCAAGTCTGAGAATAGTCATGAGGTATGTTAAAAGTACGTGTCTTTACACCCATCCTACTAGATATGGACTAGCATGGTCTATAGGGAAAAGATATATTTAGAAGCTTAACATATACCACATATATTTAGTAAGGTCTATGAAAGAACTCGTTCGAAAAATTCTACAAAATTTGGTTTCACTTAGCAAGGAATCTCTCATTCCAGCCTGTGCTACTCACAATATCTCAAGTCTATCTCTATTGAACTCTTCAGAATAAATCTGTTTGTCAGGACAATTGAGCACCTTTGTGGTAGAGCCTGCCTGGCAATTAAAGTTTATGACTGCATCTGGTTCTGTACCTTGGCTTTTAACCTTAGGTTGGTGGGGAGAGCCATCCTTAAAACATCTGGGTGCCTTACTGAAACAATAGCATGGTTTCTGAGGTAATCTTGTATAATTTCTGGTGAATAGTAGGGTGCATTTAAACAGTTCTAATGGAGCGAACAATACTGTTTTAAAGGGCTCTGATCATTACTTATCTTCCAGTTGATTATAGGAATCTTGTTGGAAGCATTCAAAGGATTTTTAATTTTGAGTCTCTTTATGTCTTCAACCTAGTGATGACACTAATTTCCCCCACTGCCTGTGAAAGGAAGCAGAGTTTTGTCCTCAGACTTTTTTGTTCCCTGTGTCATGTCTTTTGTGTCTGCAGATGGAGCTGATTAATTCTAAGGCCTTTACAACATTAAGAAATAATTTAAATAAAGAGACATGGTAAAGACAAGTAAGTGTTTCTGTTTAAGCAGGAAACTAGCAAAAACACATACACAAACAGAAATATATTCAATTTTTATTGCTATTACTTGAAATAATGCTACTATTTGCATGTACAACTGATATTTATTTAACAACCACTGAAGCAATATTCCTTCAACAGATCTGGAATAAGTAAAGAGCTACAAAAACAGACCAGCCACACTCTACCCCAGGGTCCAGCCCTCATAAAACAAGCTAATTGTTTGTGATGGGTGAAATGTATCAAAGGAAAACATAGCACTTGTTTGTTCTACAATTGTTACCAAAAACATAATGAATCTCATTCAATGTCTTACATATGACAGTTTTATTTAAACACAAAACTACATCTTGTAACATTTAGGCAGGTGTCTATAATTGAGACTTCTTTTGCTTAAACAGTGTGTCTCCTGTAGTATTTGTTTAATGACAATCATATCCTAGCTGTGTGTCTTAGCAGACTACTTGTTCATCTGTGTTTAACAGACAGTTGGAACTTTCTTGTGGGAATGCAAACTCACCCATTTTTGTCAGTAACATATTCTTGTGTGGCAAGTCCAATGGTGTGAAGTCTAAATGAAGCATCTCCTTGCTGGTCCTGTGTGGCATTCGAGAAGGGGCAATATTTGCATGTGATCTGTTTTATGGATATAGACTTAAATCAGGACACTCAGTATTCATTTCTAAAACTTTCAGCCACCAAGCTGTGAAAATCAGCATCAGAAGATACAGGATATTTTAGAGATGAGAAACACTGTGGTGGTGGTAATTTCTAATTGTAAATTAGTGCTAATTCTCATCTGGGCTTCATACTAATCAATCTCTCCTCAAATTTATATACACATGGATCAATGATTTCTAAGGATGCTTGGTTTCATGACTACAGTCCAAAGATTATAACCATGTTCAGATACTAGATAAAGCTTTTTTGAGTTTCTTTATTTCAGAAGCTTTTATCTATGGTTTATAAAGTTCACAAGAAATTCTGTGTCAAATGGGTTTTCTTTATATTCTTATTTTGTATTATCTAATAGTTTTATTAATAAAATCCAAAATTATTTGTATTATAGGCTAGAAAAATTATTAAAATGGGATATAATGAACATCGAAATTATAAGTAAATCAATTCAAACTGAAGAGTGTGACCATTTAACATAAAAGTACACAAAGATAATAAGTAAAAACTGTAAACTCTGATTTCATTATTGAACTTCATATCACCCCCTTCCTTTTTATTCCTTCTTGTTGTCTTTCTAATTCATGGCCTCTTTTTACATAAATTATTGATACATACCTATATTACTATGAATATAAGCTTAGTTGTTTTTGAATCCTCACATGCTGATTTGAGACTTGAGTTTTAGTCGCACTACTTATCAGAAGTTATAGAACACGTACTCCTTTATGGTTTATGATCTGCTCAACATGTTTAACTTGAGTACACATGAGAGTGGAGTACAGATCTTGGTTAAGTTGGGCAGGAATTTCACAGCCCTGGTATAGGGCTTTACTTTGTGTAACCATACAATCTCAACATTATAATCTCAATAAATAAATATGAAGTTCAATAATGAAATCAGAGCTTACGGTTGAGTTTTCTTAGTGATGTGTGTGTGTGTGTGTGTGTGTGTGTGTGTGTGTGTGAAACTCTCAAACAAAAATAAGAACAAACATTTTGTATCTACATTGCATAACAATCACACAGCCTTCCACATGGAGGCTGAGATTTCTTTCTCAGCATTGAACAATTTCTTTCAAAGTATTATTTATTCTTTTTTACTGACAAACCCCTCAGGCTAACTTCTAAAAGTAGGAAGGATGACCTAAAAATACCTCTTAACACTTACAGGGTTTTCAGAGGTCAGGTGCCTATTGATCAATAATGACCTCAGGAAATTGGTGGATATTTTTAGCCTGTGGCAAAAGAAAGTAACAAAACAAATCCTAATTATGGTATTATTTTCTTCCATTTGGATATCTGTGTGTGTGTGTGTGTCTGGGTGGGTGTGTTGGAAGATCAGTAACACGCATGAAAAGAGTTTGTTTGAAATTGTATGAATTTTATATGTTTTTTCCTGTGTTTGTATTAAAATAAAAAATTGGTGAGAAGGTATCTATGATAGCGAACATCTTAAAATAGTATGAAATAACAAGCAAGCAAGCAAACAAGCAAGAAGGTTGTTTTTTGTATTATGTGTAGGTTGGTGGTGGAACTGCATCTAGTAGACCCCTCTCCTAGATTTTTTTTTTTTTTTTTTTTGGTGGTGGTGCTGTTTGTTTTGTTTTTTTGATTTTTTGAAGTTTTTTTTTTTTTTTGATACTTTATTTACATTTCAAATGTTTTCTCAGTTCCTGGTCTGCCTTTTGGAAACCCCTTATCCCATCCCCATCCCCTTGCCTCTATGAGGGTATTCTACCACCCACCTACCCACCCACTCCCATTTTCCCTCCCTGGGATTGCCCTATACTGGGGCTTCTAACACCTTCAGGCCCAAGGGCCTCTCCTCCCACTTAAGGCCAACAAGGCCCTCCTCTGCCACATATGTGGCCAGCACCATGGGTCCTTTCATGTGTTTTCTTTGGTTGGTAGTCCAGTCTCCAGGAGCACTGGGTGTCTGGCAAGTAGACATTGTTGTTCCCTCCATGGGGCTGCAAACTTCCTCAGCTCCTTTAGTCCATTCTCGAACCCCTCCATTTGGGACCCCACTCTCAGTCCAATGATTGCTGTGAATTGAATCATGCGTATTCTGAACTTTTGGGCTAATATCCACTTATCAGTGAGTACATACTGTGTTTGTTCTTTTATGACTGAGTTACCTCACTCAGGAAGATAGTTTCAAGTTCCAACCCTGAGATTCCACTTCACACCAGTCAGAATGGCTAAGATAAAAAACTCAGGTGACAGCAAATGCTGGTGAGGATGTGGAGAAAGAGGAACACTCCTCTATTGCTGGTGGGATTGCAAGCTGGTACAACCACTCTGTAAATCAGTTTAGCGGACCCTCAGAAAATTGGACATAATACTACCTGAGGACCCAGCTATACCACTCCTGGGCACATACCCAGAAGATGCTCCAACATGTAATAAGGACACATGCTCCACTATGTTCATATCAGCCATATTTATAATAGCCAGAAGCTGGAAACAACCCAGATGTCCCTCAACAGAGGAATGGACACAGAAAATGTGATACTTTTACACAATGGAATACTACTCAGCTATTAAAAACAATGACTTCATGAAATTCGCAGGCAAATGGATGGAACTTGAAAATATCATTCTCTCCTAGTTTTCTATTGCTGCAGATTAATGATTTTTTTCAAGTTTAAAATGAATGCCAGAAATTTATTGAGTCTGCCTATTTTGATTATTTCAAACTGTGTAACATTTTGAAATTTTCAAAATCCATTACTTATAAAAATATCAGTTAGTTTTTATAACCATGCCTCAAATGATGCTAGCTAAGCATTATGTATAATTCTATCTTCTCTTCAAAGGTTGAGTGGTTGTTTAGAGCTTGGCATTAATTGAATCCCAATGTAAATTTAAATTTTTACTCTGAAAATATTATCGTGACCAAGACTGAGTGCAAGAAAAGTGTCCTTTGGTTAACTTAGAGGGTTCTAAACATCTCTATCCATGTATTAGTTGTTTGCAGATCATGTGCTACCTGAAGATAAAAAATGGAATGTGGGTCCTCACAACTGACGTGTGTATGCGTGCGTGCATTCCTGCATGTGTATGTATGTGTATGCATACATATGTGTGTGTGTGCATACATATATGTGTGTGCGTCAAACTTGTCTTCTAATTCACTGTTCACTACCTTAAATGGTTATGTCTCTGATCATGTTAAAACCTGTACACCACTAATGTAGAACTACAAAAAGTTAGGTATTTCAATAATATATTCATCATCTTATTTCTATATTTAAAGGTTTGTATTTTTTCTCATTTTGAAGTTAATTATTGTTTACCGATTTTATTTTTTAAGAAGCACAATAGCAAGGCAAATAAAATAACCTACATTTAGTGGTATGTGTTGTCTGGTTACTACAGATAAGAGAATTTTTTTCATCCATTTTGAAAAATTCTAAAAAAAAATAATAATAATAATACATAAATAAAATCACTAACAAATGAATTTGATCCAGAGAAATTCACCATCGACTTCAAAGCTTTCACCACTTGCCCTCTAAATCCTTCAGTGTATCTGAGCATACAGTCTTGACTGCTCTCTACTGTAGAGTACCATGCCTCTGCTGTCCACAACCTTAGTGTAGGACTCTTATTCTACTGTTCCTTGCACCCCTCTTTTATATCTGATTCATACAGATACATGAAGGGTGCCTCCTTAAATAGCTCTTCAAATACCACATTTTTCTTTTGCATCATTTAGCACAAATATAATTTCAGGTATGTCTGGCAGGTAAGCCAATATCAGTCTCTACACTGTAGTTTATTCTACATGAGATCAGAAAAAATGTGCTTAACTCAAAATAGATTTTATAGACAGAGTCCATGTGATTTACTATGCATCTGTTGACAAAATTTATGAGTGACTGATGTCATCTTCATGAATTCCTCCTTCCTGACTGAATATGTTGTGCTATTTATAAGTTACCTGCTTGATTTGTGAGCAAATGATTTTGAAGAGGGTGAAATCTATCTTTGATAGAATACTTTAAGACCATCAATTTTCAAAAGAGAGAGTCATTACTTCTCTAAATAGTCATAATTATACATAGAAAAATACTGGCCAAAGAATTTACTCTGCAAACATTTAAACACACACACACACACACACACACGAATAGTTCAAATGATTTGTGCACGGAACAAAAGAAAAATGATGTAGTATTTTTACCCTACGAGCACATTATTCCTGCTACATGACATTATCTAAAGTCATCTAGGAGACACACCTCTACAGAGTTTCAAGAAAGGTTTGATTTAAAAAAAAATAAAAAAAGAGGCAAGATCTACTAAATGTAGGCAGTACCATTACATGAATTGGGTTCTCAAACTGAATAAAAAAGGAAAAAGAAGAAATTGAGCTGAATAGTTGCATCTATTTTTTCTGTTTCCTGTGGGTGTGATAAAAAAACATTGATGCATTGTGATCAGATCTTTTACATATCTGATGTCATGCCATACCACCATGATAGAATATACCATCTCTTTATCTGTAAGCCGAAACAATCCTATCTTCCTTCTTCCTCCCTCCCTCCTTCCTTCCCTCTCTTCCTTCCTTTCTGTTCTGTTCTTTTTTTCTTCCTTATTTCTTCTTTCAAGTTCTTTCTGTAGGGTACATTATTATACTGGTAAGGAAAGTTACCAATATGCCCTCTTAGTTGAGAATATTTTACCTTTGTTGTTACAATTTCAAATATTCCATGATGGTGTTAAAGGTATATGATGGTTCCAATTAAATTTCTTGAGTAGATGGTAGCCATGGTGTTCTCAAAGGATCTGGTTTATGGAACACAGGCTCAACATACTGCAAACTGCTTTGGAAGTATACTTTCTCTTCCCTGGAACCTTTGTGGAAGGTAAACCTGACAACAGCCTCATTTTTTGTTCAGGTATTCAAAACCTGTAGGGGACTAGGAATCATCCATTTAAAGCTCAGCCATTATGCTTGCAGTGACTTCTGGTTTTAAGGTGGTTCTTAACCATTTCTCTTACTTCATAGTGCATATTAACATAACAGTGTCACATTGGAAGTTTCTCTTAGCTTTAAGGAGGTAAAGAAGGTATCATCAGCTATAAATCTGAAGCAACCTGATTACAAGGATCTTTGTCTAGCTTTATTATTCTGGAAAGTTCTTGTTTCCTCTCTGTTGCTGTGATAAAATGCTGTGTAATCAATTAAAGTGAGGACAAGTTTTCTTTGGCTAAAACCTCCATGCCAGAGTCCCTCACTGAGGGAAGTCATAACAGTATTCAAAGAGGAACTTGAACCAGAATCCCTGGAAGAATGCTGCTTTCTGGCTTATTCATCAACCCATATTTAAGTAACATTTTTTAAATCCTAGGACCACATTCCTAGAGATAACTCTTCCTAAATTGGGCTGTGACCCTCCTACATTAGTTAACAATCAAGACATGATCTTTCCTCAGCTGAGACTAAACCTCTTGGGGTAACTCCCAGCTGTGTCTAGTTGACTCCCAAGCTAGCCAGGATATCAGAGAGCTGCATGGTTTTCAGGTTTTCATCTTCTTAGGGTTCTTTTACACTTCAGTACCTTTATTTGAGCCAAGTGGTTACAAACAAGCTTGGACTACCTCCTTCCTTTTGAATAATTTAACTTAACTTTTAATAGAAAAGAGATGTCTTAGTCTTACCTGCTTAGGACAAAACATGACACTGCTAGTGGTGGTGCTGAGTCAGTTTTACAATGTATAGACACATATAGGTTAGTATGCATTTACAGATAGCCATGCAGTACTTATGGTTTTTTATTCATTTAATAATATATACTTAATAATTTAATAAATAATTTAATAAATAGCTTGCACATGTACTCACTTGTCACTGTTTACTTACTTTAGACAGTAGGGCATACTGGGTATGCTCTCTCACGGTGATGGATAAAGACTCAGAACATCATGGAAACATCATGTTTATACCATTCATCTGTAAATAGTAAAGAAAATTACAAAGAACTATGTGATTTTAAAAAGTCTATATGGGTACTTTTAATTCAGCTTTATGATAAAATTTAGGACATAAGAATGTGAGATAAATTTATGAATCCTAACAGGCACATATCCTTAAAGATTTTAAAGCATATCTAAACAGTTAAACAGTACAAACTGAATCTAAATAGTTTATAGGAATTATAAAAATACTTTGTGCCATTGATAAAATATATAAAGTGTGGCCAGTATGAGGTCTTAGTTGTTAAACATATGGTGAATCTGATATTTAATTACTTGACTTCTAGCTGATATTGATTGAGGAGATGGTAAAATATTTAAGAGTAAGAATTTTATTGGAGAAAGTAAGGAATGACGGATGCACCCTTGAAAGGGATATTTATATCTGCCTCTTCCTTTCTGTATTTGCTTCCTGGATGTCATGATGTAAGCAGCTTTTCTGTACCAACCACTTCTATTGTGAGGTTCTGGGTCACCCCAAGTCCAAACACAAGGAGTCTAAGAAACCTTGAAGTAAAATGTCTTCAAACAAACCAAGAAACATTTCTTCCTATGATGTTTATCTCAGGTATTTTGACATAAAGACAGAACTGACTAGCTTACACACGCAGTCTTTAGACAAGTATTTGTATTTCAGTATTTATTCTCACGTTGAGTTTGTAGAGTAAAAGAGCACATTATATAATATAAAACATTAACATTTTTATTCTCTATGGATCAAGAAAGTAGATTACCTGAAGTAAGATATGACATTCATTTTTAAGTATTATTTTCAGTACTTGATTAGTGAGCTATGTCCATTAAAAGTTTGCAGAGTGGCTGGAGAGATGGAACAAAGGTTAAAAGCTAATGCTGCTTGTTCAAAAGAACCAAGTTTGGCTTCTAGCCATCACATCAGGAGGCTGACAACAACCTGTAACTCTAGCTTTAGAGTATCCAACACCTTCTTCTGGCTTCAGAGGAACCTTCACTCATATGCACATGTCCATATAGGCACACATGCATATGCACATAATTAAATGAATGATCCTGAGTAAAATAAAATATTGTAGAATATCATGCTATCCAATTTTCAATGAAAAATCTATTTGTGTTAGATACTTCTGCTTTTATTTGGCCAAATGCCTGATGGGAAGCAATGTGATAGGAGAAGGGTTTGTCTTGGCCTATAGTTTAGGACAGGCCGCTCATAAAACTGCAGTTAGCCTCCTCACTTCTGGGGAGAGGAGGAAACACAGCAGAGCATGAAGAAGTTCCTTTTACTACTTCCACTCACATTAGTATCACAGCCCATGTGATCATGGTGCCTGTCTCAGTTACATTTCTACTGCTATGATATCATGACAGATGAAAGAGTTTATTTGGAGCTTACAGCTTCATGAGTCCATGACCATCAGGACAGAGAACAAGGTAGCAAACAGGTGGGCATCGCACTGGAGTAACATCTGTGAACTTATACCTTGATCTACAAGCAGGAGATAGAGAATCCCAACTGGGAATGGCAGGGGCTTTTAGAAGTCCGACACACCTCCTCCTCAGTCTTTCCCAAACAATTCCACCAATTTGGAACTAAGTATTCAAATATTAGAGTTGAGGGCAGTAGTTCTCAACCTTCCTAATGCTAGGACACTTTAACACAGTTCCTTATGTAGTGGTAACTCTCAACCATAAAATCATTTTCATAGCTACTTCATAACTGTACTTTTCCTACTATTATGAACTATAATGTAAATATCTGTAAATATTCCAACAGTCTTAGGAGACCCTCATGATATGGTCTTTTTTACCCCCAAGGATGTCAAGATCCACAAGTTGAGAACCACTTGATGGGGGAGGGGGCCATTCTCATGTAAACCACCAGAGTCCCATACTCATGGAGTGTCTTCCTTCCTCAGTTAAACTACTTCTAGATAGCATCCAAGCCACACCCAGAAGTTTGTTTCCTAGAGTGACAAATACATTCAAGCTGATATGTATTAGAGGCACTAGATAATGCAATAAGATACTTAAGCATTTATTAAGTTAATTTAGCTTTGCTATTTTTTATGAACACCTTAAACTAGGTCTTCCATAATGGAATGCATTTTCATGTTTCAGATAATTATAAAACATTTCATGGATAGTTAAGATTAATTCACTCAAGATAAACATTAACCAACATTGTCTCTTATAATATTAAATTATAACTCATTATGTTTACATTCATTTTTGAAGAATAATTCATATTCTGACCTAATCATTTTATCATTTAAAATATAATGTTTTAGTAGCAATACATAACTATATTTTCTGTCTTATACATGATTTTATTTTTACTGTCATATTTTAGCTAATTTAAGTATTCTATATTCTGTAGAAAAACAATAACTATTTTGCTGTAATTCAGTTCCCTTCTTCTGTTTTTAAAATATATATCTTTCAGAACACTTATGAAAAAGAAAGCTTAAAATCAGTATTATATAATGTTTTGGCTGTTTGATAAAAATGAAGTTTGATTAATAACTGATTTCCATTAAACTTTTTATTCTTGTGTGTGTGCATGCATGTGCCAGTGCTTGTATGTGTGTGCTTGGAGTCTACATGTCATATTTGGGTGTTATTCTTCAAGTTCAGTCTACTTTATGCTTTGGAGTACAGTCTTGCATTTTGGTTGGAGTCTCACATATTAGGCTCGTTGAGCATGCCTGAAAGCCTGATGGATCCATCTGTCTTTGCCTCCCCAGAACTGGCTTGCATTAAGCCTATAATGTCCAGATTATAAAGGTGGGTTTTGGAGTCAAGATCTGGACCTGGTATTTGTTCTGCAAGCACTTTATTAACTGAGCTATCATCCCAGATTCCTGATATTCTCTTTTATATGTTTGAGACCTATCTTAGTGTATCTGGTATCACTTCTTAAGTTGTATGTGTTCATAGTTACATTAAAACTGTCTTAATGACATACAGAATACTATTTTGTAGAAAACTATATATTTGTTCATTTCAGAATTCACATGAAGTACTCTAATATCAACATCTTTCATTTGCTTTCAAGTGCTTACTCTTTGGGAAATAATTCTTAATGCAAAAATTAATTTCTATATAGTATATCATGACTACAGAATACAAACAGATTTCCATGGTACATTGTTGTCTCACACAAAATATAATTGCTGTCATTACCAGTACAACATTCCATATGTGAATGCTTCCTGAATATTTATCTATAACTCCGAATTCTGTTCTGAAAGTTTGGTTCTAATTTATTAACTGCCTGTGGGAAGCTTTGGAGGATTCTCTACTCTTAATGCCTAAAATCAAAACCCTTAAATTTCCTCCCCGTTTGTTCTTCTCTATATGCCGTGTTTCTATAGATATCATTTATAGGCTTTGATATTTCTCTCATTCTCTTAATTTGGCAGAAATGTGGGACTTATTGCTGACCTTTTCCTTCCTTCACCCTGTATTGCAACAACTCCTTTTTCTCTAGTTCCTTGATTTTTCTTTTCTCTTTTCCTACCTTCCATCCTTTCTTTCTTCTACCCTTTCTATCATTTCTTTTCCTTCCTTCCTTCCTTTCTTTCTTCCTTTCTTTCTTTCTTTCTTTCTTTCTTTCTTTCTTTCTTTCTTTCTTTCTTTCTTCCCTCACTCAATCTAGTCCCCCACCTAGTCCCCCACTGCCTCTTCTCCTCTGAGAGAGCATAGGCTCTCCCTGGGTATTCTCCACCTTGGCACATCAAGTCTCTACAGGGCTAGGCACTTCTCCCTCTAAGACCAGAGAATACAGCCATTGACAAGCAACAGCTTTAGGGATAGCCACAGTTCCATTGTTCATGACCTACATATATGTAGGGAGTTGAGGGTAAGTTTAGATCATGTATGCTCTTTGGATTGTAGTTCAGCCTCTGAGACATCCCCAAGAGTTCAGGTTAGTTTTCTCTCTTGGTCTTTCTTCGGAATTCCCATCCCTTTTGTGGCCCTCAATCCTTCCCTCAGCTCTTCCATGAGAGTCCTCAAGCTCCATCTAATACTTGGCTCTGTGTTTCTGCGTCTGTCTGATTCAGCTACTAGATGGAGCCTCTCAATGTACAATCATAGGAAGGCCTGAACAAGGATGACTAAATCTCACTTAGAAGGGGTAATTAAATAGTTGTAGGAGGAAGATGGAGGAAGAGAATTGGATGGGGGAGGGGATGGGGAGGGAATGGGGGAGTTTTTCTCAATCAAGTATGGGAAGAAACAGGGGAGGTGTCCAGATGTCCATGAGAATGAATGTCATCTGCAGCTGGTGGGGGTTGGGGTTTGAGGGACATCTGAAGCAGGTGCCAGAGACCTGGAATATGGGAGCCTACTAAGAATCAATGTGAGTGACCTTAGCTGAGTCTCACAGGAATCTCAGTGAAGCAATAGGGACACAAACCCACCCACAAAAATTTGACCCAAAATTTATCCTATCTACAAGAAATGCAGGCACAGGGGATGGAGCAGAGACTGAAGGAATAGCCAAGAAATAACTGGCCCAACAAGAGACCCCCTCCCATGGGCAAGCACCAATCTCTGACACTATTAATGAATTCTCTTTTTAAATCTTGGCTTCATATACAAATTGGGAGCCATCTGCAAACATGCATATTGATCATGACTCCTATTTATTCAAAGTTTTCAGTGACTCACTACACTGAAGAATAAGACAAACTAGATAGGTTTCTCTGTTCTGGATACAACAGAAATCACTTCTCTAGCTCACTGCATGGCCATGTCGCCTGCACTCTTCTTTCCCATTTATTTGTCATTCTGTAATCCCTTTTGGATGTCTTTCTAGTCCCTCTAGGGCCCAAGTTCTTTTTGCAATTGCGGTCTTTATTGTTGAAAGTGGGGTTGCATTTAACTTCTTGAAAGGCTTCCTTTAACATTCAAGTTAAAGCAGATTGAGCTTTACTATTTGTCACTAAACTTAATTCAGTATCTCACTGTGTACACTGCTTTGCCTACTTATGTCTAGTAATAAAAACAAAGGCTGTAGATTTTTGGTTGTCTGGTGCTCCTTCTTTAGATAATAGCATCAGACATCCTGGTAATATAAAATCTTGAATAGAGGTCACATAAAATTATTTTTTCAAAGTAGTTGTGTCTACATGTGTATCTGATAATGTTTTTTTTTTTTATCAATGTTACCTTTTTGAGATAAAGAATATATTACCACACATATAGTCTGTCTCTTTGATTATGTAACTCTATGCTTTGTATTCTAACTCTTCAAGAGTTATCATGTACAACAGATTAATCCCTTAACATTCTGATTTCCATCAGAGCTGTACATACAAGCCATGAAGGCTTATAAAAGTGGCAAGTCAGAAAGAAGGAAGAGAGAGCTCTGTCCTCTGGGAACTGGACATAATCTAGAACAATGATCATCTGTGTACAGCTTTTAGGAAAAGATTAATCCATATAAAAATTGATCCATCCCTTAGGATAATTTAGCCAAGAAATTTTAAACAGTGGTAAGTAATGTTGGTCCAAGATCTAAATAGCATTAACTAGGATTGAGTTTTTCTAATACACATGTGTATTTCAATCTGCTAAAAAGCAACATAAATATATAATGTCTTCTTCACCATAATTATCTTAGTCACCATTATTTTTTGTGGTGTGTGTGTGTGTGTGTGTGTGGTGTCTGTCTGTCTGTCTCTCTGTTATATACTCTGTGGTTGTATGTGGTTGTGGTGACCAAGAAGGAAGTTAGCTGTCCAGTTCTATACCTTTTCACCTTATTTTTTTGAAATAAGATGTCTCACTGAACTTGGAACTGTTAAGGAGGCCATGACCAAAAGGTCTCCCTGTCTCAGCCTCTCCCACACTCCCCAGCCTCAAGGCTAGAGATGTAAGAATATACAACTTTCCACAGCTATCTCATAGGTACAGAGAAGTTGAAAGCAGGTCCTCATGTTTTCACAGCAAGGGCCCATGACCACTGCCCAACTTCCCCAGCCTAAAAATATAGATTGGTCATAAAGTTATTTCTGAAACCTCACTATTACATAATTGTCTCCTCTCATAGCAAAGAGCTTCTGAATTTACAGATAAATGTACAATTAGTGTACATTGTTTTGAAAGTTGACATGGCTTGTGTATCTAAATAACACTGAATAGTCTTGTATATAAATAATATATGTAGAATAATCATTGTTGGTTGGATGTTTATAAAGCCTAGGAAAATGAGTTTGACTAGCTTCAGTGATTTTATGTGACCATTTGAGCTTTAAAAGTATATTTAAATCTAAATGTGGTAAGGGGCCACATTTTTGTTTACAAGATGAAACTTTATCTTATACATGAAATATTTTCATTAAGTTGGTTGCAATATAATGAACATGTGTGGGTTGGTAGATGACTTAGTAAATCACAGAGACTGTTGTTTAAGCATGCTGATCTACGTGCAGGTCCTTAGAGTTCATATGAAAAACTAGGGGTGGTCTTAAGGATACCTGTAAAGCTGCAGGGCTGAGACAGAGATATGGGTGGAGTTTCCTGACTGACTATTCACCACCCATTTCATAGAAAGGCACTGTCTCAGGGAATAAAATGGAAAAAAAAATTAGAGCAATGCATCTGGGTCCTCCTCTAGCATTCAGCATCTGTGTAGCCCACCAAACATACATATGCACTCAGAACCCACCAAATACATATTTACATGCATGGAAATAATCCCAATAAACATACAAACACACACACACACACAAACCCCACAAAAATTAACATGTTGCTTTAGTTTTATTTTGTTAATTTATTTTGAAGCAAAGGTACAATTAATGCAATGAAATATTTCCCCTGTGATGTGATTTAATAATTGTTTAATTTCTACCTTTTGCTAATATTAGCATTGATTCACAGTTGTGCATGACCTGTGCTTGAGACAATGAAAGAAAAACAACTATTAATTTGCATATTTTAAAATAGTTTTGTATTTTAGAGGTGATGATTAGAATTTAATCTTTCAAATAAAATAATCATATAATATTGAGCAAATAATTACCCAGTAGCTAATAAGTGGAATTTTATTAAATGAATATGTTAATTTAGTTAGAGATGTGGCTCATAATACCCTGGCCACCCGGAGGAGCTTAGGACAAGTGAGAAGAACTGAAGAAGAGGAAATAATTATCAGCAATGCTATGCCCCCTCCAGGGAACAGCTTTACACTCAGTTCTGCAAGCTCACGTGACTCTGATTAAACTCAGTGAGTTTCAAAGTGAAAAGTCCTGAAATTGGATGGAGGAAAGCTGTTGATGGAGGTGAGAGGAAGCTGGGGTTCATTTGGAGGGGAAGAAGGTAAGAGAAAGAAGAGGGATAAGAGGGATGAGATTGTATTATCAGCACTATGAAATTGTCAGAGAATAAACTAATACAAATTAATAATTGTTATTTTTACTGGTGCAATTGTGTCATCTATACAAAACATTGCAAAAAAACCCCAACATTCTCTTCACTTCTCTTCTCATTATTTGACTGTATAGATCAGTTCCCAGTGGCTACTTTAGTTGTGTGTTCTGGGGTGGGATATTTTATTGAATAAACAGAGGGTCACACATGGTGCATACACCATTGGTATGGGGACATTATAAGTGAATTGAGTATGTCAGCATGGTCTTGCATGGATCCTTACTGACTTTCAGGAACACTTATGTCTCCAGTTCCTAGTATAGCTCCTGAGAGCTGCATAGTTAGTCATGGTCACTTTGTAGCTGAAATGGTGGTATCACTTCACAGAATGAAATCTCCACCTTCCTCTTTTGTACAAACAAAAAATCATTTGACAGGACTCAATATAGGCTCCAGGATTCAGTGAAAATAACGTTTGTTCAGATTGTCCCCTGACTGCTGAAGACTAAGTTGAACTTAAGTAGGACATGAGCAAGCCTTGAGAAGAGCCACTGAGAGTCAGGATGGATATGTCACCCAGGTTCAGCTTTCCCATCCTGGTCCATACATATCTCTAAGTAGATAATAATATGGAGTAAATCAGAATAGCAACTGTAGACCTGAAAAAAAAAAAAACCACTTCCTGAACTGGGAATTTTCATAAATTTCAAACAAAGGCCTGAAATAAACTCAAGAACTGTTGAGCATTCATTCTTGTTTCATGATTTCATGAGTCTTGTTTTTGAAACAGAGCTGCTACTTAACTTTACTAACCCTGAAGTCATTATATTTCTGAACCTGGTTTCAAAATCACAGTCTTTCTGCCTCTGCCTTGAAAGTACTGGCATTTCAGACTCAGGACACCAAACCCACATTCTCTTCTTCTGTACCTTAAAGCATTCATTAAATATTTTCAAAGCTGATAAACCACATGGCTTAATAAGACCCAAATTAAAACCTCTTTCTGCAACAATCTTCTAGGGAAAGCACAAAATTTGTAGAGGAGCCTCACATGCCACCTTTATCATGAAATTTATTTCATGTGTTTTAAGTTAGAGGTCAGGAATTTAGCCCAGCAGTAGAACCATGAGTAAGATCCTAGAATTAGTCCATAACACTGGCAAAAATAAATGAAAACATAAAAATTGGTATTCAGTACTATCATTTCCCTCTCTAGATTGTAATTGCCTCAAGGTTAAAGATCATATCTTTTGTATTATTGTGTGCCCACATTACTTAAAAGAACATCTGTATACAGCCACTTCATCATTTATTTACAAAGGTAAATGCATGCCACTTCTGAATAACAGTCTATAATGGGCTTGGGGATCAATACATGTCCATCTAATCAAATTGAATTTTGTTACCAAGATACAGAAATGCATCATCATGTGAGGAATACATCTGACTAGGTTGCACAAGGACCAATCTTGGCTTCATTTGGACCCTAGGCATTCAAGAATATTCCATTACTGTGGAAGAGACAAGAGTCAAATGTAAGCTAAGAGGGGAATGCCTTAGCTCAGGAGGATAAGCTGAAAACATTTAACCATCAAGGCTTGCAAAAACCAAGATTATCAACCAATTTCATTGTATGTAAAAAATTGTGTCTAATCTTGTATCATCCATTATTTAATACCAATGAAACAACTACAACTCAACAAAACCACAGTCATCTGTTGATTTGTTAGTGTTTTTATAATCATCCCAAGACTACCTTGCTTCCCTGATTGAGCACAGCAATAAATGCAGTGGTTTTCCAGTGCCAGGATTAGCAACACATTCATTTTCGGTCCATTAGGGTGATGAATGCCTGGTAGGTAGACAGCAAGGAAATCCCTGGATTGCTGCCTGATCTTCTTGCATTGCTGGAATTCCAGTTAGTCCCCTACCACAACCCTCCACAGGTAGTTTGGCTGCCTTCATCTGCAAATGTTTCATGTGGATAGCTCCACAGCAAGCATTGGTACCTGAACTCTGAAGAGCTATGGTGTTTACATAGATACTGCCTGGCTGAAGATCCAAACTTGGTTGTTGTTTTCATTAACAGAAAAATAAAATTTGAATTAAACTTTCCTGAAAATTATGAGACAATAGTAAAACTTGTGAGTACATCCAATGTTTATGTAAAATAATTTTAATGTACACTTATAATAAGTGAGTATATCTCATGTTAACTTAAAATATTCATGAGAAGCTTTTTCTTATGTTCATTTGGCAGCTTGTTACAAAAATAAATTATGTCAAGTACAAATTAATTGTGGGTTTCTACCCCACCTTTGATCTTTCAGTTCCCAAATAAAAGACACAAAAATTTTAAATATATAATAAGCCTTATATTATTAGAGCTGGGCAGATATTAACCTTCTAAGCTATTTTGTCTACTTTGCTGTCAATAACTCTGTGCTATAAGTTGCTATGATCCACCTGGGTTGCTCTTACTCTATCTGGCAGGCCCTCATGACCATGTTCTCATGATGCACCTACCCTATAGCATCCTCTCCTCTCTTCTCCTTTCTTCTCTCTTCCTCGTGGTCTCTGCTTCATATTCCAAGCCCAGCTACCAAAGCTCTACCTACTTCTCTTCTGCTCAGCTATAGAATGTGGGAATTTTTATTCAACAAATAGTTTTAAATTAAGGAGCAAGGTTATAATTCATCAACTTGATGTACAGAACTTTCTCATCACTAAAGTTTTTCTCACCCGAGACAACTGCATCTTAGGAGCCAGTATTTAGCATTGCAATATTTAGCAACAGACTAAACCTCAGCAATCATATATTGGCTTAAAATATTAATGTAATTTATCAACTTATGACTCAAAACAAATATGGAGTTGGTATGCTAAATGTCTTAGTCAGGGATTCCATTCCTGCACAAACACCATGACCAAGATGCAAGTTGGGGAGGAAAGGGTTTATTCGGCTAACACTTCCAATTGCTGTTCATCACAAAAGGAAGTCAGGACTGGAACTCAGGCAGGTCAAGGAGCAGGAGCTGATGCAGAGGCCATGGAGGAATGCTGCTTACTGGCTTGCTTGCTTCTCTTGGCTTGCTCAGCCTGCTTTCTTATAGAACCCAAGACTACCAGCCCACAGATGGTACCACTCACAAGGGGCCCTGCCCCCTTGATTGACTAATTCAGAAAATGTCTTACCTCTGGATCTCATGGAGGCATTTTCTCAACTTAAACTCCTTTCTCTGTAATAACTTCAGCTTGTGTCAAGTTGACACACAAAACTAGCCAGTACAATTGACCCCTTGTCAACTTGACACAGCACATCACCAATAAACCTAGACCCTTACTTCCTTACTCATCCCCAAGATCTGAATGACTTTAATAGTCCCACTGTCTTTGCAAATTCTTACATATTAACATGTCAGTCCCTTTTAACATCCAATCTCTTAAAATTAAAAGTCTTTTAAAAATTCAAAGTCTCTTAACTGTGGGCTCCACTAAAATACCTTATTTTTTGCATGACCTCTTCAGTCCTGGAATTGCAACTGAGGCTGCACCTTCACCAATGGCCTTCTGTGGCCTTCCACAGTGCCCAGGCCTCAGCTGCTCTTCGTGACTCTTTCATGCCTTCAAAACCAGTACCACCTGGGTGACACTTACACATTACCAAGTCCTGCCACAACACAAGGTACAACTTTGGCTATCTCTGGAACATAGCCTCTTTTTGCTCTCAGAAAACACTTCCCAGAAGATGTCACCTCAATGAAGCTGCTCTCTTTTTAATCACCACTAATTTCTTCGCTCCAGCTAACCAGCGTCAATAGTCCCAGCAATACAGTGGTTGTGCTTTAGTTTTGGTATCTTGTTAATCACAGCTGATTTCTTCAGCCCCAGCTAAACAAAACCATGAATCTTAAATCAAACTAGCAATGGTCCTGAGAAGAGTCTTTAATCTTCCCTCTGAAATTTCACAAGCCAGGCCTCCACCTTCTGCACTGTTCTCAACATTATCTTCCAAGCTACTATAGAACAATCCACAGAGCTCTTACATCCCAATGACTCTTCTAGCTCAAAGTTCCAAAGTCCTTCCACAGTCCTCCCCAAAACATGGTCAGATTGTCACAGGAATACCCCACTCCGCTGGTACCAATTTTTTTTTTAGTCAGGATTTCAATTCCTGCACAAGCTTCATGACCAAGATGTAAGCTGGGGAGGAAAGGATTTATTGAGCTTACACTTCCAATTGCTGTTCATCACAAAAGGAAGTCAGGACTGGAACTCAGGCAGGTCAAGGAGTAGGAGCTGATGAAGAGGCCATGGAGGAATGTTTCTTACTAGCTTGCTTGCTTCTCTTGGCTTGCTCAGCCTGCTTTCTTATAGAACCCAAGACTACCAGCCCACAGATGGTACCACCCACAGGGGCCCTCCAACCTTGATCACAAATTGAGAAAATGCCTTACCACTGGATCTCATGGAGGCATTTCCTCAAGTGAAACTCCTTTCCCTGTGATAACTCCAGCTTGTGTCAAGTTGACATACACAACTAGCCAGTACACTAAACTAAAAATTATTGCATTCTTGTGCCCACAAGCATGCCTTCTTCATCTAAATCTAAGCTCCTTGACTTCAGATTCCTCAAAGTTGTAAGTAATTTCTAGAATGTAATGAATTTGTGCTGATATGAAACACATGTATTACATTCTAGTCACTAGAAAGCATTTTATAAATGAAGCAGTTGAGGATATCACACAACATTGACATTTTCATGTACTGAAAGAGCCAAGGACACATAGAGCTCTCAGTTGTAACCAATATGAACTTGTCTGAAGATTAACTTAATGTAGTTATGTATGCCTTTCTTCTAAAGAAATGAAGGCATCTATGTGCTTTTTATACATCAACATAATGCTCTTTTAACATAAAAACAAAAGAGACACTTGTTGTGTGCCATTTGCTCATGAAACTAAACCTCAACTAGCTCTAACAGTTTCCCAAGTCAAATGGTGAGGAAGATAATGGGAAGGAACATTTTTACTCAGAGCTTTTTTTGAAACTCCTTTACAGCCCATTGGAACATTGGGGCAATCCAAAATCCCCTTCGCCATGTCTTCAGGACAGTGTCCCTTCCTAAATGACATTCAATCTAATTTCCTAATCAGCTTGGTGAAGCTGAATAAATTCCCCCATTGGGCACTTAAGGATAGTTGTGAATACAGTATATGTGTGGACAGGCACGTTCTGAAAACCTTTCTGTGATAGGCTATCATTCAGTTTTGAGAAGCCAGAGACCCAGGTGCAGAGGTGACACTACACCATTTCTCTTACTGTTAGACCACATGAGTTCTCTAGAAATTCCTCAAACCTACACATACCTGTCTCCTTAAAGGGATGGCATTTTATTTTATCTGCAGTTTCTCTAAAAGTTAGTTCTTTATATGCATTACTATTTTACTTTCTTGTGTGCTGTTGCACTATATACATACCTGGTGCCAATGGAAGCCAGAAAAAGACATCAGATATGGTACTGGAGTTATAAATGTTTGTGAGATGCTATGCAGGTGCTGGGAACTAAACATGGGTTCACTTAGGAGCAACAACTGCTTATAATCCCTAAGGTATCTTTATAGCTCCTTAGTCAGTAATTAAAAATCTTATTTGGATAATTAACTGATTGTTGATTGGAATAAGGCCTGTGTGATAAGAGGCGTTCCTCCCCAGTCCTGTAGTCCTCTTGAAGGTCCATGACTCAGAAGGTCATAGACACTACTGATATAACTGCTAAACATTTTAGCAAACGTTTGTTTTGCTGAAAGGTGTTGTCCAACTGCCACTTAAATCATAATGTTTGTAACTATAGACTAGTTCAGGTCTCATCTTAATCAAAGAATCTGCTCTTTAAAGCAAATTGGCTAATGAAGAGATAATGTTTAGTCAAAATGTTAAGAAATGATTGTCTAGTGTTCAACATTAAAAAACAAACAAACAAACAAACAAACAAACAAAACTATATCCATCTTCCTTGGATTATGAAGCAGGATTATGAAGCTTGGATTAGAGAAGAGAGACAAAAAGTGCCAGGGCAGAGCAATAGGTAGGAGGACCATGAAATATTCTCTTACAAGCATTGCATGGGCTTGGGACTCATGATCTCACAACAGATAAGGTTGCCTGAATAAACCCCACACCGACTAAGCCAATGAGCATTCAATCATAGATGGAGAGTACTTCTGGAAGAGAGGAAGTCTTTAGTAAGGTAGCTATTGATAAGTGGCTCATGAGTTGCTCATTGGATAGCATTACCTATGCCCACAGGAGTGCCACAAATTAAATCCAATGAGTCACAAAAGAAAATAAACTTGGCTAAGAAAAAGACAGGTGTTTGGCCAGGGTAGATGAAAACATGGGAGTATGAAGAAAATAGTATAACCATATATTATACACAAGTATAAAATTGTCAAAGAATAAAAATAAAATCTAAATTAACTCAGGGATGGAAGTAGAATACCACATGTGTTTTTCTATGAATCCAGCATCCTCTAGAGAGAATGCATCTCTTGGACCCCTTTCCTTTACTAATGACAAAAGCAAAGATTCTGAAAAGAGTGAAACTTGGCTGTGGAAGTCCTTCACACCAAATATACCCCTCCTTACCTTCTAATCATCACTTAGTTTGGCCTCTCATGTTGGTTTACTTGCCCTTTAACTTCCAGTTGTCATCTAGCTGCTTGACATACCTTTCCAAATTAGTCTGCACCTAGGTTTTAGTCTTCTACACTAGGATACCATGTTCCTTTGAGAACTGAATAACATAAAAGGCTTTCTTCACCAAAGAAAAGGGATTTATAACTAACAGTATAGCAATGAAGAGAATGTATTATGTTCTAAGATTTGGTATTAATTAAGATTGAATTCAAAAACTTTTGCTCAAGGTATTAAATATTTGCCTTTGAAAAAACTAAAACCAAAACTAGGACTTTTTGATTCCAGAAGCTTGTCTACTTATTTGCTATGTTTAACACAATGGCTTCATTTTAACGTTTTTGACCATCTATTCTATGTAATGCTCTAGACATGGAAATTTACTGAGATTTAACATTGTACAGAGGGAGATACTTCACTGCATAATGGATCTTATGATTTAAGGAGTCATTTATTTTTACTATGAAACATCTGTTAGCCTTTCAAGATTAGAGAATTAACTCTTAAATCACAAAGGACACTCAACGTATAGTCTGTGAACATCAAGGAAGGATGAGAATTGTAGTGCCTAGGTCTGAACACCCCTAGGTCTGAGAGCAGATCTGAAGACCCCAGCAAACTCCAGTAAGATTGCTGAGTATGGAAAATGATAATGTGTCATGGTGCTTCAAATCTCCTCTTGATAAATTGGAATGCATCTAAACCATTCTTACACATGGGATTGAAAAAATCAAACCAAATGACCTGACCATGGGGAAACTATCTTGATTTAAGTGTGATGTATTGTGAGCTCGTTTGTATTCTAAGTGGTACAAATATCAGGAGTGTGAATGATCCACAAGGAAGTCCTTCGAGTGATGTTCAGGATCATCAGAGATTATGAAAATCATTGGGGATACTGTATTTCTCTAACTGAACTAGCCTATGGGGGAACAAGTTTTCACAGCCTATGTTATAAGCTCTTGCCCACTCTGTTTTGCTATAATTCTAGGTTTTTTGGGAAAAAATATTTAATTTTGGAACTTCATGAGTGATTGTGACTGTTTTTTGTCTCACATTTCATTTTCCTGTTGCCTCCAAATCACTGTTAAATGTTTGACTTCAATATTGGAAGTGGTAACTCTGTCATTCACATTAATCAAATACTTTCTGAATATGGTCCAAAAAAAAATCATCATTACTAATATCCACCTATGTATTAACTACATTTACAGCTGTGTCCAATGCCAGCTGAATAGATTCTCTTCTTCACTTTACAGGTTGAAAATTCCCCTGACAGCATGAGCCACAATCTCAGTCTCCTGCTCTCTTGGACACTTGTAGCAGACATGCAGTCTTTACTTCACCAGGGTATGGTTGTTAGTTTTTCTTTTCTCCTTTCTTTTTTTCTTCTTGTTTTCTTTGATTCTTTCTTTTCTATTCTTTTTTTATTTACTATTGTTTCTCTTGCCTCCACTTTCCCTTCTTTTTACTAATTCTGCATATGCTTCTCAAAAAGAGTTCAAATCCCTGGAGACTATGAATGGTACCACTTTGGAGATAAACTTATACAGGTATGATTAAGAATTTAAAGATGAGGAAATGACCAATATATCAATTGCAATGAATAGCAATGAAGCATAAATATATCACACATGTGTGGAATTTGATCATATGTTGATCTGGACTTCAGAATGTTGAGAAATAAATGTTTAGTGACCCCGCTTCTTTGTCTGTGGTATAGGCCCTAGCAGCAGATCTAAGACACTTGATTAACTTAGTCTATGTTTGCAAGAAAAGAGGTAGAACTAGATGATAACCTCAGCTCTACAGTGTTTTGTTTTGGTTGTTACATCTGTTTAGCAGTCAGATCCATTGTCAGTTCTTGAGAAAAATACATATTTGAGAATCCTTCACTACCTGGAAGCATTGAGGACTTAGGGGAGTGATAAATAATGAAGAAATTGAATGACTTTGTGACATCTAGTGCAAGAAAGTTCTTTGGGGGGGGGGTTGTTTGTTTGTTTTGTTTTGTTTTGTTTTGTTTGTTTTTCAAGACAGGATTTCTGGAACTCACTCTGTAGACCAGGTTGGCCTCAAACTCAGAAATTCACCTGCCTCTGCCTCCCAAGCGCTGGGGTTAAAGGTGTGCACCACCACTGCCTGGCAAGAAAGTTCTTAATGTATATGTGCTATAGGCTCCACATTTAGTCAAGTAGCATCACTATTAAGAAACATTTTTAATTGTGTACTTTCTGACACATTAAAAGGCTTTAGGAGTGTTGGGCACTGAAGTTCCAAGCATTAGCAAGAATAATATTTAGCTTCTACATGATATGTTTAAGATGTATAGAGTAGTTTTTGAAGAGCTGATCAATATTATTATAGTGAGTGTCTGGTTGTATGCTTGCAAACAAGAAGCTTTAAAGTTTCCCAATGAAGACGCTCTCGAATTTTTTTCAATTAAACTTTGCCATATGTGAGAGGAGGCAGTGCCTCAGAAGCAGGACCTAGAATAATAGGACCTTGGCTCACCCTCTTACACAGCAGGCTCACCTAGGCAAAGGAATCAAAATGTTCAAATGAAATATCCAATGGCTTCTTTTGTATAATCAGTTTGTTCTATGCTGACTACAGTCTAGTGAACCCATCCTGACGATCTCATGAGAAACTTGCAATTTCCTCCTTTCCCCTAGGAAGCCCTTGATTTTTCAACAGTTGGACACCCAATTCACTTAAATACATGAGCAACACAGGCATAAAACTGAAGCTATGATAGAAATCAGAAGTGGTGAATGTCCAGTTTAATTTCCATTATGCACATGAAAGACTAGTCTTCATATGGGTGCACAGCTTCAAAATCTAACATTTTTTGATGAAAAGTGGGAACAGACTCTTTTAAAGTTTTCTTCATTAAGCCAGCGAAAACTGTACAAAACCTTAAAGTGGAAACCATGGTCAGAGGGTTCACAGCAGGATGAGGACGCCAGTCATTTTCTGACATGGTTCCATTGATGAAAGTGAAGGAAATGTTTGACATATCTTCTGAAAAAGACACCAAGCCTCTCACATTACTATTTATCTCTGCACAATACCATGTGTAGGGTATTTATTGATAATGAAATATACAGGCAAGTTTCGGGCATCCTAAAGATATCTTTAAGAAAAAAATAATTTGCACATTTTGGAAATATATTTCGGTAAGAAACTTTAATTCAAAGATAAAAACTAAACTTTTTTTTTTAAATGAGTATGAAAAAATGACATTTTGGAGAATGAACATGGCATTTGATAAAAATATTTCTTCTTTTAATTGAATTTTGAACACTTGGAGATGTGTCTCAGGTTATCCACTGATAAATCACTTTGCTACTAATCATTTTCTGAGTATCTCCTATTTATCAGATGCTAACCAGATGTTTGCTATAAGTATACTAAAATATATCAGATAAAGTACTTGTCTTCTTTCCATTCACTAGAGACATCTTAATGACATGAAAGAATTATGATTTTACACAGTGGGTAATGGTGACAGAAGTGGAAACTGTTGAGAAAGAATATAGCTATGTTCTAATGGCCAGGGGGAAAATGCTCCCACAGAGAGGAAACATTCTAGGTGAATCTTGAACATTGCTCATAGGAAAGCTGAGAAGATGAGGATAGCAGGCCTCAGGCCTTAGGAAACCAGAGGAAGATGAGTTAAGGCCGGTAGTGGGAGTGCTTATTGCATGTGTGCAAGATGAAAACAGAATATTGATGATCCTGGGCAGAGCCAGATGAGCAACATTGTAGCATATGCGACCAAATGCAGGCTCTACTCTGCCAGAAGAATGTGTAGAAAGCTGCTAACATTAATACACCATGAGCTGATGAAAGTCAGAAGCACACAATGAATGGGTAATGGGTAATGGACTTGACAGGTCTTCAGACACTTTGATCCCCATGTCTGTGTCCCTCAAACACCATATAACAGTTCTTTTCTTTTATAGACCTTACATGATTTAATATTCATAACTAGCTGAATATTGTCTATGTGTCTATGTTAGCTCACAGACAACTCTTGTTTCTAGTACATTCCTCTAGAGTTTGATCTTTCCTTTCCTCTCAAATTTCTGCTTTCTTTTTATATGCCTCTTGTTCAATAGAAGTGATTGTTTAAAAAGCATTGAAACAACATTTTTGCTGACTAAATATAGCCTCTCTCCCTCTCTCTGTCTCTCTCTCTCTATATATATATGGAAGGGAGAGAGATAGATATAGATGATAATAGATATAGATATATGTATGTATGTTGAAAATCATAGTTAAGATAGCTGAGTAAGAAAAGCAAATTTTTTAAAAAAATCTTAAAGTGAGGGAAATAATGTGACTATGAGTATATACTCAGTTAAAGTCAGTGACACTTGAGTCTAAAGCAAAAGAGAAAAAAATAGTACATTTCCCTCTGTATGTACATGTTTGGCTTTTTCCTCACAAACAAAAAGGCAAGAGCCATTGAGTATCACTTGTATCACTATTGGCAACATAGGATGGCAACTATGTTATATTGTGGGCAAAATGTGAAATCCAGGGATAGAAAGACGGCTCAGTGATTAAGAGCACTTGCTGCTCTTCCAGAGGTCCTGAGTGGGGTGACTGTAATTGATGTTTGCTTGGGAAACACTGCCTTTAAGTCCAGCTCTGAGGCATGTCACACCTACAAAAGGCTCACACAGTTACCTTCACTCACATTCACATATCATCCATGTATATACATGTACTAAAAATAAATTTTTAATATATCATTTATCCATAAAAGAATTCATTGTTGCACTGGGCATGTTGCCATTTCCATGCACCTTAGGAAAAAAATGAAAATATACATTCTGTAATGAAATAAATGTCAAGTTTGATAAATCTGCATGTGTCTTAATTCCATCAATATCTATATATTATAGCAGCTGATGAGTATCATAAAAGTCTTGGAGTTTGGGACAAAGCTATTTTATTTGATTCAGAAGTAGAACTATTGTATTTGCCAACATAAAGTAAATCTTAAAATTAAAACAAAACATTTTCTTTTTCATTGTAATTAGCTAGGAACATTTCCTTGTACAATAAGGTATAACAATAATCTTCCCATCAGCTTCAATGTTTTGTAATGGTTTGCATCATGACTAGTGTTTCAGATATCTCTCTTTATTTGTGACCCTTGAATTGGTTGACTTCTTACAGTTGCTATTTTGATAAAAAATATGGATGAAACTAACATAAGCAGCAGCAGCATATGATTCTAGCAGACGCTTTCCTTAGTGAACTCTAAGACCAATCATTGCATTAATGCTGAAAACTTAAATCAGAAAAGGAATTTACACACGTTTATGATAAACAAGCTTTGCCAATTTGGAGTTCAATATAGCTTAAAAACTTCTACTTTACAGAATTTTGTTTATTCTTCTAACATTTCTAAGGTTGGAGTTGTAGAAATGACTCAGCAGATGGGTGCCTCTGTTTGTACACTGCACCTGAGGTTAATTCCTCTACAGATCTCAAGGCCCTATAACTATTTGGTGCCATCTTCTGGTCTTCTTTCATAACTACACCACACATATAGTACACACACACACACACACACACACACACACACACACATACACACACACACACACACAACTTTAAAGTCTTCTAATTCGCTTGTGCCTTATTATTTTTAAATGTGTAATTTTATAACTGAGAAGATGCTCTTAGCTTAAAAACTCTTTTCCCAGTTAAAAAAATAATTTATTTATCCACTTTAAAGCCCTATTGCTGCTCCTATTATTCATGGTTCAGTAATGGGCTGGCTAGGATGATTCCGTTCTCTTACTAGCTCATTCACATCTCCTCAGCTATTCTTTGTGTACAAATCAAGGGCATGTATATCATCTACATTTTTGATACCAACTTTCTTTGCAGAATTTAGTAGATAATTTTAAGTTAAATAGGGAGAAACTTCAAGCAATCAAATTAAATTGGGTCAAAACTATTATAGCATTCTGATTCACAGAACACAGCTAATATTCTTCTTTTGGACTCTGATTCTGAGATGTTTATAGGTGATGGCAAGTTTATTATTAGCCAATGGGAGAGTATAGACTAGCAAATTATAAATAGTTGAAACAAGTTTTGAAAAAAAAAACTGTTTATATGTACTAATAAAAATTACACATGAAAAGGTAATGTTTGCATTAGGATTCAATGCCTATGATTCTGGGTTTACTGACACACAGCTATTAGATATTTTAGCACCTAAAAAGAAAATAAAATTGTTATAATATTTTTATTTCAATTTTCTACTTTATAGACAAGTGTATTCCATGTTGTAAGTTCTAATAAGCTAATTGCACTGAGTTACAGGACATGTGCAATGACAGGCAATAACCAGCCTCATAGGAAAAAGGTTGTAGAGTAAAAAAATCATGAGGTTCCATCCTCATGGTGGGAGATACTCTTTAGAAACATTAATTCATTTACTCATCAAGCATTTTCCGTATATCTTTGATCAGGCAGGCCACATTTGTCTGCAAATATTTCTTGGAGATTTTCAGAGCCCTTAAGCCTAGAGGTAATTTTAAAATATTTGAAAAGACTGAACAGGAAAGAGGCAGTAATATGTAGTAAGGTAAGTTGAGCTGGAGGCAAGGTGACTTGAGAGAATTGAGCAATATGAATACAGGTAGCATTTATTGGGAAGATAATGTATGAGCAATGACTCTAGAGGGAAGTTTATCAAAGTATAAGGTCCCAAAGAGGAGGATGAAATAGATACAGCCCTAAGATTGAAATAATCATAGCATTCAAGACAGTGGTTGTTCTTGTTATGACTCTATAAACAAATTACCAAAGCACATTGTATTAAATTGGATGATTGTATCCATTCTCTACTAATATTTTGAATGTGGAGCCTCACAATGAAGTCATACTACAAGTTGACCCTTATAAACACAATTGGTATCCAACTCAAAAGACTTGGAAGCTTATTGTATGTCTCCACTCTACGAGGTGAGGACACAGTAAGGAAGCAGGTTTGTGCAAAACAAGGAGGAAGGTGGTTGAAAGATGTTGGATACCTTTGCTTCTACTTCACAGCCTCATTCAGAAAAATAAGTTAAATGTCAACCAAATAAGACACATAATGATTGGAGGCCTTTAAATGTAGCCTGAACTCCACCAGTATTTCACTGAGACAGATACAGATACTTCTAGCCAAGCATTGGGCTGAGGGGTCAGGGACTCCTATGGAAGAGTTAAGGAAGGAACTGAAGGGGTTGGCAGCCTCATAGCAAGACCAACAGTGTCAACTCACCAGGACCCCTGGGAACTCCCAGAGACTAAGCTACCAGCCGAAGATCATACACAGGCTGGTCTGAGGCCCCCAGAATATATGTACCAGAGGACTGCCTTGTCTGGCCTCAGTGGAGGAGGACTTGATGCCCCAAGAAAGGAGGATGCCTGAGGGAGTTACTCTCTCAGAGACAAAGGAAAAGGGGGATGGGATGAAGAACTCTAGATGGGGTAGATGGGGGTCAACATTTGGGATATAAATAAATAAAATAATTAATTTATAAAAAGTGGCTTGAAGTGATTAGAACAATGCTACTGTTCCCTAGGATCTGGTCTGGATAAGGGAGGAGACAGACAGAGAGAGAGAGAGAGAGAGAGAGAGAGAGAGAGAGAGAGAGAGAGAGAGATTGATTTCAGAGGACTCTGTAATCAAGACTTTTATTAACCTCAAAATTAAATTGATACTATCAAGTCCACAGAAATGGAATTTTCTTATATGTCTGCAATTTGGGACTGAAACTCACATCCTTCACATTGCATTTTAATGCACTAGGTCTTTAGAGGTGGTGAATGAGAGCAGTTTAGCTATCATCTATCAGCATTTTGAGTATCTGGAGCATGGCTTTAATTTTAGAGTAGTTGCATAACCTACCATTGAATTCTGATCTCTCTAAAAGGTCATAGGTATTTTTGTATTTTTTAAAATGTAATTTAGCAGTTAAGAGTACTACAGTATAATTCCATGATGTATTCAAATAGAAGTGTTCATGTTTGGGAATTAATTGCTTTCATTCCCATTAAAGTTAGTTAATTGTCGACTATTTGCCTTGAGTTGAGTCCCACTGAGAAAATACGTTCCCTTTCTCCCCGAATTGAACCTCTAAACCAAATATAATGACCACTTCAATCTGGAAAAGAAGCTGGTGGAATAATGTTTTTCCTCTCTCATCATTGTATCACTTTGAAATTGTTTCAAAAAAAAAAAAAAAGAAAGAAAGAAAGAAAAAGAGAGAAATAATAAAACCACTCATCCCTAAATGAAGGAACATGAAGCTATAGCTTGATTGTATGGTCATATGCTCAGTTTTAAAAATGCCAATCTTGAATGAGTCCATGGAGAAGGCAAGGGGCTCTGAATACTGCATGGAGATAAAGAAGCCATGCTGGAAGCCAACTAGAGGGCTTGCTGAGTAGGCCTAGCTCCTCCTAGATCTAAGTGCCACACTCAATGTTGGATACCAACATTAAAAGGCAAGCTAGAGGTACAAAGGACCAGGAAATCAAATAAAATTATGTAGCAGTGGGAGATGAGGAATTGGGGGTAGTCACTGGAGTGTCCCAGGCACCAGGAAAGCAAGAGGCTCCCAGGACCCAACATGGATGACTTTAGCCGAAATGTGCAGCAAAGGGGAGATAGAACGTTTAGAGACCACCTCTAGTACATAGGCATGGCCCCCAATCGAGGGATGGGGATGACCCACCCATATTAAAGTTATCAACTCAGAAATGTTCCTGTCCAAAAGAAAGACAGGGACAAAAAATGGAGCAGAGACTGGTCCATCCAGGGACAGCTTCACCTGGGAATCAGTCCTGTCTGCAGACACCAAACCCAGTCACTGTTGCTGTTGCCAAGAAGTTCTGGCTGACAGGAACCTGGTGTGTCTGTTCTCTGAGCACCTGACCAATACAGTTGCGGATGCTTGAGCCAACCATCAGACTGAGCTTGGGGGACCCTTGTGGGGGAGCTGACAAAAGTACTGAAGGAGCAGAAGGGGATTGCAACCTCATAGGAAGAACAATGTTGGCTGGCCTGACCACCCAGTGCTCCCAGGAACTAGACCACCAACCAAGGACTATACAGGGAGGGATCCATGGCTCCAGATACATATATAGCAGAGGATGGCCTTGTTTGACATCAATGGAAAGGGAGACCCTTGATCCTGTGGAGGTTTGATGCCCTAGAGTAGGGGGAGGATGGAGCAGTGGGGCTGGAAGTGAGTGGGTAGGTGGGTGAGCATTCTCATAGAGGCAAAGGGGAGGAGGAAGAGGGCAGATGTGGAGTTGGGGGGTTGTGGAGGGATAACCTGGAAGTGGGATATCATTTGAGAAGTAAACGAATGGTATGATTAATAATAATTTTTAAAAAGGCAAGCTCTCACTAAGACTGAAGCAGCACCAGGCATATATGAAACTGACTGATTTTTGTTTCTTACATTTAGTAAATGAATAAAACAATAAGAACAAGAATATACATACGATAATGCTTATGTCCAAAGTCAAATTATTACTGTATCTAGACAACTTAGAGTAGTGAATAACTCGGTTCTTAGTACTGATCCTAAGATGAATAAGGATTTTACAGGTGAGGAAATAGTAGGATAGAGAAACATGATAAACCTCAGTAACGAAAGTGTATTCAGTCTCCAGCAACGAGGAATGGGTAGGATGAGGACTCTCTAAGCACTCTGTTTTCAACTGACCACCTAAACGTGCTCATTTTGATCAGAAGTAAAAGGATTTCTCCCTTTATCTGTTGAGGTCAGATGTAAAGCCATGAACAGTACTACACAGCCATGCCTCAACTCCATCAAACCTCCTGGGGGTAGAAGAAAGTTATTATCAGTGGAAATCATAGGAGGGAGAAATGAGAATGTATGGGGATACACTGTCATGTTTCTCTAAAAATACTTACTATGGTAAGTATTGACATTTGACACAACTTAGAGAAACCTAGAAGGAGGTTGGCAACAAGGAGGGATGGTGTACATTGGTTTGGCCTGTGGGCACTTCTTTGAGTGATTACTTTCCTTATGTTAGCTGCTTTGAGGTAATTCTGCTCAATTAGGGCAGCACCATGGCATAGAAAAAGGGCCTTGAACTATGTAAGAGTAGAGACAGAGGAGACCACTAGCAGACATTCAAATGTAAGCACACATTGACTTCTCTCTGGTCTTGACTGAGAATGCAATGTTAAGATCTACATATAGACCTGCTGCCTTGACTTCTCCATATTAAAATCTACAACCTGGAATTATGTGGTAAAATAAACTCTTTCTCCCCTTCATTGCTTTTTTGTCAGGGTATTTTATCTAAATACTAGAAATAAAACTAAAACAGTGCTCTAGACTTAATTCTCCATAGAGGATAAAGCCATGGCTCACAGGGTTTTGGGGAGAACAGAGGCAGCTTCCATTATTTCCTGATTTTAGCCTGGCTTTAATCAGACTAGTGTAATGAAGCTGTCAAAATACAAAGAAACAAACAGACCTCGCAGGGTTAGGTAGGTTCATTTACAAGAAGTGGCAACATTCCAAGGATTAAATGATATTTTCTGTACCTACATGAATACTGAGCAACAATCTGAGAGAGAGCAGCCTTTCCAAGCAGCAAGTGCCATTCAACAGAAGCGTCTCTTCTGTCCTTACATTTTTTTAGTGTTGCCTGTAAACATCAAATTAAATTAATGCATTACCTGCAGTATGATAGACTTTACCTCCAAAAACTCTGGAACCAATTAGGTCATATTGTCTAATCTTCTTAGATAGGAAGATTCTGAAAATTATGGTCTGTGGAAATAGTGAAAAAAAATATAAATTATTTATATACATATATATGTGTATATATGTGTGTGTGTGTATATATATATATATATATATATATATATATATATATATATATATATATCACACTTAGACTAGGACTACCTTCTTACATTTCAGGTATGTGTGCATATACACACAATTGAACAAACACACCAACACACACACAATAGGCATATACTTTAATTTTAATTTCACTTCAGCTTGATTTTATCAATTACGTTTTTGATGCTACTACCACTTAGCTCATTTGTTGAGAGAGAGTATTCCTCCTTCTGGTAAAACTACACAGCTGTTCCAGGAGGAAAAATCCTTAACTCTCAACTCATTTCTATTTAAAGAAATTTTCTCTGTGCTTGGATTTCCAATTAGTCTTAGGCCACCTTTTAGATGCTGATAAGGCTTGATTTCAACTGTCTCCAAAACACCATTAACTGGTTCAGAATCCCTTCATTTTAAGTCCTGGCAACCAGATAGGAAGAGCATGGATTACGGATTCCAGGTATCACTGTTAAAAAGTCAGAACACTTTGATCCTAAGTAGATGGATTAAGGTTTAGTGAATGATTTATCTCATTAAAGGATGTCTAATATTTCCTATGCTTCTTTAAAAAACTGTTGTCTGCTTCATTAATTGCTGTAGATGGAGTACTGCTAAGTATAGAAATTGTTGTACAAAGCAACAGATGTGTATTTGACTTCTTGCTTCAACACTGTGATAATCACTTAATGCTTAAATTGTGCAATTGCAAGTTCCGTTAGGATACAGTAAATGGAACCTCACTGTATTTTAAAAACATCTCTGTAAACCAAACACTGTAATGTTACTATAATGCTTTTTATGTGGACAAAAAATAAACAACTAGAAGTGGTCTCTGTTACCAATTTTATTTTTAAAAAAGAAAATATGAGGAAAATATAATTCAAATAAATCCCAGGATTTGGATGCAATGTTTATTTTAAAATAGTGGGTGTGTACAGGGCCTCATACCAATAATTGTTGTAATGATAATGACCAAAAAATTTCCTGAAGGAAAATGCTTATATATGCATTGTTAATTTCACATGAGCATGAGAGTGTGTCCGCTTATATTTATTTAAAGACTAGAATGTGGAAAGGCACTACATGTTGTTTGTTGCTTTTTTTTTCAATTATGTCAAGATCTCATTAATGGGAACTTCTCACAGGGATTAAAATTATAATTTTACTTTTTTTCATCAGTGGATGTAATCTGTCGTGCCTAAGAGCGCATTTCTAATGAGGAAGTATGACTGCTAAATGACATTGATACAATGAAGAGAATTCATGATAAAGAGCAAAACCTGCCTCCTGATCTTACCCATCTGCAGCTGCAAAGCATCAGATACTATCCAGCTTGCTCTCAGATGAGCATCTTATGTGCTTACACTATCTCACCTCACCTATTTCATGACTACTATTCATCCACATAAAATATAAACTAGGAATTTAGTGAAACGTAAGCTGGCTCGCTTGGCACAAAACTCAATTTAGGAGGAAGGGCCATAGTTTTCTTTTCTTACCTTCATAATCCAAATTTTGTCCTTTCTCCTCATTGTCTGTCTTCTGAGCCATGCTTCTCAATGTTTAAGATGAGGCAAATTCCATCCTATCATCTTATTCTTTTACTATGTTTTTTTTTTTTCCTTTGCTCTTGACTGTGGATTACTGCTACACGCTGAGAATAATGGCACAGATGCACCCTGATTGTTTAAAAGGCATCACACAGTTAAGGGCTAGAGAGTGAAAAATTGTTTTCTCAAATTGATTTGCACATGTCCTGGGAGAGACATCAGCCAGCACGCTAGGAAGTAGCTGCCATGGATCGCTGTGTTTACACTCTGCACTTGAGTTCAGTTAAGTGCATTATTAATAGTTTATGTGACTCCTTGATGTTAGGAGTGTTTTTGTACAATGGAAGATGCTAATGTGATGCCGTTTTACTATGATGTTTAATTGCTAATTGCTAAAAAGAAAATACACCCTTCCCTTTAGACTCAGCTCCTTTGTGACTCAATGCTGTCCTTGGTTATCTTTGGAGTAGGTCAGATTATTCTCATTTGGCTCTGTATTCTGTCCTATCTATTTTCATATTTTATTTGTTCTTATAAAGGATATGTGCTTCGTTTTGTTTACAGGGGTTCCTTATTTTACATATATATCAATGGTACTGGTTTTATTTCTAAATAAGAAGTTTTCCAATACGGAATCACATTTAATTTAAGACCATTTAGTTTGGGTCTAGGTTAAGTCTCTTTTTCTTAAGTCATGGGGGGAAAAATGAGAATGAGACTGTCATGCAAACATTACATAGTTTATTATTTCATTCTCAGAAGTTCATCACATATTGTTTTGAATAGATTTTAAATGCAGAAATTTCCATTGTAATCAAAGTGTATGGTTGCTGATATTCCTAATTTATAAGCACACAAGGACCCAACTAACATTTGCTTCAGTTGATAGCAAACTGGAAGCAACTTTTCTTAAATATGCATTTGGAAGTTTCTGCCCCTGAAACACTCAAAATTTATAATGTGCAGTTGCATGGGATTGCAAAGACTATTAACATTATAAGGATTGTACGCTGCTAGGAACAAGTGAAAATTATTAGGACAGGATAAAGGATGTAAAGTGTCATAGATGACTTACTCAGAAGCCCTGAGGAAAACTCAGTTTCCCACACCTACAAAGAGACGCCACAAGACTCCTGCTATATAATGTTTTCATTTTCAAAGTTCTTGACAAGTAAAAATTTAAACTACTGCCTCTTATAATTTGGCAATATCTAATACTAGAATTCAACACTTTTAAATGAACTTAAAACACTGCAGTATTAACTGTAAACTGTTTATACATGGATGTAGCCCTAGATGGTTAACACCTGCTGAATTGTTCGATCCACTTAAGGACTTGTTTTGCTGGTAGGAACTTCAGCCATTGAGTTTATTAAACTTCAGAATTCTTGGTGGTATCTTGCCTTTCTATTTTTGGATTTTCCTTACTTCTATTCCCTCTCTTTCTTTGCTTATAACAAGTAGCCAGTGAATTTGAAATTAAAATTAGAAATACAATTTACAGTTTTCTTAAGAGATTTTCCTAAAGTTTAAAATGTAAAAATTCAATAGTTGGACCGTGTTTTATTTGAAGAAACACATGAAGATGTAAACATTATGCAAAATTTTCATAGTTAAAAATCTCAATATATCCCTTCATTTTTAGGAAATGGTCTCAATGGCGAGAGTCAAAACATTTAATGAATATCACTGCCATACTATCACCAATAAGTGAAAATAATTATTCACATTAGAAATATATTGTCCTTGTTTTCTACTCAATTTTCCCCCAGACTCTACCCCATAATATTTCCCACCATGTTAACCATGAGTAGTCTTCCATTTTATTCTTTACTTTACAAGTGTAAATCTTCTAATGTTTGAGCATGGTGTAGTGGAACTTGCTTATGTTGAATACTCAGAAGGCTGAATTCAAGGTCATTATTAGTTCAAGAAAATATAAGCTATTGATCAAATATCAGAAACATTTGCAAATGAGCAAACAAATAAAGAAGCAAAACCAGGATATGTTTCCTTCTTCACTGTGTTGGAAGTATATATCCTTATAAACTATGAGTAAATTTTATGATAAACTATGGATAAACTATTATTGTTAATTATTTTTATTGACTTGCTTTATAGTCTTGAAAGCAAGTAAGATAAGAATTTTTTAAAAATTGTTCAAATGTAAGGTCAAGTGATCCAATAGCTGTTCAAAACAGTCAACATATAAATAGCTCAGAGGTCTCCAGCCCATCATAGTCTCTCTTTCAGTTCTATTATGATGAGACTTAACGTTAACCCCCTCTCTGAGAGTGTGCACAACTAAGGCCATGTGTCACTTAGATGTATGCCAACTGTGTTTGAAGTTAATTAGCCTAAGGCACACATGCTATATTAGGGTGTTCACCTGCCCCTTTTAAAAGTATGGCATGTGTATTGCTAAACTGAAAAAGCAGACCACTGCACACTCCTGTGTAATTGTAGTTAATGTCATATATTTCCACTTTTAGGATATTTGCATTGGTGTGACAGAAAGAACTACATTTTGAAGCATAGATAAAAACTAGTTAACCTGGCAACATTAAATGTGACCTTGTTGGTGGACTTCTGCCATTAAAAAGATGTGTTATTTTCTAATTTTAAAATTAATAAAAATCCTAATGAAAATCTTATTTTTTTTCAATACAATATTTATGAAATCCTAAACTCTCCTGTAAATACCTGCTGAGCTGTGGTCATCCCAGTGATTTGAAAAAGTACTCAGGATACAAACTTAGTTACTTATAGAAAAAGAGAAACTGCCTAAGAAAATCACAAGATTAATAATGTTAAGAGAATAGTTATACTATTCATCCCAGTCCAGTTATGAGTCTTTTAATCTGTTTGCCTTCCTCGAGAACAAAACTACATTTTTCCCTTCACTGTGGGTAAGAATCTGATAGAATGCGACAGCTCCCTGATATTCATGGGAACCTTTAATAAAGAAAGAACATCGTGGGCCTAATGTGCATGCCCACTGCTAACCATTTATGCTGGCATGATCTGAAAATGAAGACTGAGCAGACTGTGAAACATATGAAGTGTCTGCCAGACAGCGATTCCTGTACTAGCCAAGTATTTAAATTAAATTTGGTTATCTGTCTCTCTGTGTGCTTAGCACATACATATTTTCTTTAGGCCATGAACTTCCCCTTGCTGATAAGTAGAAACAGTCTCCTTTGTTACAAGATAAGAAAGACCGTGTATCTTTTAGCTATTTCACTTTTCTTATTGAGTGTTAAAATGTAAAAAGCATAATAATAATTGCATAACAAGGATGAAGAGAGTGGCATTTAGTGCAGAGTATGGTTCCATAATTACATAATTATAACTACATTTATAAACTCGTTGCTAATGCTTCATCAAAGCACAGTGAACATTCTTTCTTCTATTTCAATTGATGTTTCCTACCTTTTAAATATTTACCTAAAATTTCTCATTAAGTTGATGGGAAAACTGGTAAACTTCCTTAATTAACATACATTTATACCTGGTTCTCCTCCTGTAATTAGGTCTTTAAAGGTGTCTCAATAACAAAGTGCACCAATTGGATCCAATCCTGAAGCTAATTTGATTATGAGGGAAAGGACTTGAGGGACTGAGCTGCAGATGCCTATGAAGGAATGAGGAAAAGTCAAAGAAGACAGTGTAGATGGAAGGAGATGAGCAGTTAATGGTTGACCTGATTAAGCTGAGGTTTTCATGCAGAGCTGTTGAAGAGAACATGACTGAGAAATCCAAACCATATTTAATAAAACCGTAGTGCAAAGAATAGAAAAGTTTACAAATATCATATTTAAACTTAAGTAAGTTTGCATTCGCAGACAACACAGTAAAGTTGTGTTACCTATGAAAAATATAATCACATTCAAACAGACTCAAAGATTCCCAATATGGTTAGATAGTCTTTATGATTGCATATGTTTGTTTGAATGTGTATGGTATCCAAAGTCTTACCCTCCTGCCCACTAAAGTCAGGCTACAACTGGAGATTTTACAAAGACTAGGAAGTTTATTTTATATCATATGCAGGCACAGTGTACCATTTTTGTGAAACTCAAACATGCATATGTAGTTTGTTCTTAATTTATTTGCTTCAGAATTTCACCTGTTGCATAAAAATTGCTGTCTTATTTTTCAAATGCTGCCAGCCAGCCTACAGCTATGTGTAAAACATACTACCAAGAAATATATATTAACTCTCTATTTCATGAATTGTAGGCTAGTCTGGGCCAAATTATGACACCCTATCTGGAAATGAACAAGCAAACAGACAATTATTCAATGGTAGAAAATTCCAGTCTCTACAACATCAAAAATTTCAATGTTCACAGAGACTGGCTTCAGGTCTATGAGTATATAACAACCTAAACAGAGTCCTCCTTCTATAAAAGATACAGCATTTTAACATAGCCTATCAACATCCACTGAAATGTTTTAAATTGGCTTCATGTTATTGTTTTTGTACTCAGTTATATACTGAAAATTAGTCATCTCTTATGTAAAAACACAGAAGACTCAGTTTTTCAAAACCAGACCTATTTTGTTTATTTATTTTTAATGTTTTAAAATTTATTTTGTGTGTATGTGTGTGTGTGTGTGTGTGTGTGTGTGTGTGTGCGCTTGTGTGATGGCACATACATTTAAACATGTGGAGGCCAGATCAATATCTCAGGTATCTTCCACCATCACTCCCTATCTTTATTTTTGATATGGGGCAAATCTCTCACTAAACCTAACGATCATCATTTCATCTAGATTGACTGACTCAGCTGGGCTCTCCCAGTCTATGAACCCCATAAAGATTATACACAACTCTTATGTTATAGTTGGTTGTTTTACTCAGATCATTTATTTTCATGGCAGTTATTTTAGCAACTGATCAATCTTGCTAGCTATCTCACAAGCTGCCCCAACTATTTTGAAGTACTCATTCTGATAAGCCATTGGTTGAATCTGTTGATGTGAAATCTTTATGTAGCACAGGGTTTTGTGTACAGGTAAAGACTCAGATATCTTTTCTTTAAACTACAAGATTCTGGTAATCCTGTATGGTTGGTGTAATTATCAAAGAGAAAAATACAATACAGGGACATGCTATGGATAAAGAAAAGAGCTGAGAGTTGAAAAATATAAGCCTTTGAAGCACTATTAATACCTACGCTATCATTAAATGTTTGATTTTCTTGTCATGGCTTGTATAGTATTTTACGTGAATAGCAGAGAAAGAAAGGGTATAGAATTAGGTCTCATGTAATTTTAGGACTTAATTTTATGAATTTCTTGTTTCTCCTCACTTGCTTCCTAATTTATAAAGATAAATTCAGTATAGCTCATTTCCTGGATGTATACTTTCTCAATGGTCTTATATATGAACACTGAGGATAGCTCTTGTTTCAATATTTAGCTTTTATTCCTAGCAAAATGTTGTTAAAACATGTAAAAGATAAAACATACAAAGTAATTGTATTATAATAATGCTAGGACAGAACATTGGGCATATTCTTCTTTGTCCCACTACAGACTATCCTGTGAAGATGTAATCTCTGTATATAAATCATTCTATCTTTGGTGGAGATGGCTAATTATAATTGTCTTCTATTGCTGACACGTTATTACCATGATCTCATTATAAAAAGGTGGATCTAATTAATAAGTTATTTACATTACAATAAGTCATAACTTGTGTTGTGTATTCCCAACTAACACTGAACTGTCTAATTTCATTAAACCAATAAATATTGCCAGAGGGCTAATGTGTGTGATTACCATCCTGATTTTACCAATTTCCCAGCGACAGCCTGTATCTTTTAAAGAACCATGTTAAGAAATGTGTTATTTTCCTCGTTTAAAAGTTTCATTTAGATACTTGGTGAGAATTAATTTCCTAATTATGTTTCTAGTATGACAATTTACTTTTTCTCCCTTAAGGGCATTTAAAGAAAAATCTTTATTACTGTAATTTTATTAAAAAGCAGGATCTATTATTGCCATTGCTCTATTTGGACAGACTAAGATAGTTTGGAACTTTAAAACCAAGTACCATCTGTGTAAGAATTACAGGAATACCTAGAAATCATTTAAACCAACCAGTGCACTTTCTTCTATGCTCATTCCAAATAAACTGATTTTGAAATCTTCCCCTTTGTGCTCCAGATCTAGCAGACTGTATTGAAAGTGACACTCTCTGTTTACACACTGTGAATATTACAAACCACTTTCTCACAGTAACCTCAACCCCAATATCTCTACTTAATAAACAGAGATTCCTTCTTTCAGGAGAGTAGAACCTGCCTGCAGTCCAGGATGTTTCACTGAGGTCATCAGGATTATTTTAATGTGCATAAAAATAGCACACTGTTTCATTTTGAAGACCAGGCCACACTCTTTGAAATCGATGCATTCCTTTTTAAGATGCCTTTTTGGTTGAACTGACAACTTCTGCATGGTGAGAGTATGTTCTATTTGTAACTAAAAACGAATGTTAAGACAAATCCACCTCAGGAAATTGAGTCTCTAACAAAACCACAGGTAAGCCCCCAGCAGTACCAGTGTTTCCTCAGCACCAGTAGGGGAAGAAATGAAGACCCATTATTAAGCTAGAGTGATGCTTCTAAAAGAAAGGCTGCCTAATTCTCAGATAAAATAATCCATAATTCAGCTCTCCAGACCTAGTAGGTATAACACTGCATTGTTATATTCAGATCACCTGAGGTATACAATTTCATATTATGGAAAAAAAACGTTATCTTCTAACCTTCACATGGGCCTTCTTCATGGCCAGTTAGGAGGGGTCTTTCTTGTCTTTCCTTCTCAGTGAATTACTCGGTTGGTGTTCATGGTAATATTTTCAGATCTGAAACACTATTTATGTGCACACACACACACACACACTTCTAGAAACAGCTAGTTTCTATCATTTCCTAGAATCTTTCACAGAGTATTCTATATTGTTATAGGATAAACCTGAAAGCTGTGTTGACTGAGGTTTTCAGTCAAGTTTTCATTATTAATGGAAATATTAAGATATTTGGGATTTTCCTATGAGTCTAATCTTTCGTTGTTGTTTCATGAAGCACTAACTTTGAATATACATATACATGTACACACACATATACACACACACACATATATATATATGGATGTACACATGTTTTTATGCTACATATATAATGAAAAATATTATATATATTTCTAAAATTGTCTAAAATGATTTGTGTAAGTACTCAAGTTCTATATCTTATTTATAGAGTCAACAAATATTTATGGCTGAGAGCTTATCCTCCTCTTTCTTATAGATACAATTTCCTGAAGAGGACTTGTCTTAGCAATCATTCTTAGTTACAAAGGAAATTGATCTATTCTTAATAAATAAGCTGTATGCTCAACTAAAAAGGTATTTTACAAAATAGCTCCATATATGTATGCATCTATATATGTATGTATGCATGTATGTATGTATGTATGCATATATGTATGTGTTTCTCTCTCTCTCTCTTTCTCACTCTTTCGCTCTCACTGTGTGTGTGTGTGTGTGTGTGTGTGTATCTCTTCTTTATTCTGAGAAGTTTCTTGATAAATAATATATTGGGTAAACAAATGTATGAGGAACATGATTATTTCCTATATCTCAGACACAACAGTTTGAAAATACTGAATGAATGACGACTCGTTAGTTGAAAGGAACAGGAGCATGATCTGTGGGGTTAAGATGACTGATGTTTTACAGTTCTTGATAGTGGCTCTGAAATATATGAATCATCTGAATTTTACTCAGATATTACCCCAAACGTAAAAACATGACATAACAACCTTATTATAATTTTCACTAACTCATTTAATCAATAAGCCACCATCATAAGCAAAAGATAATTACAAATTCTACTGGAAGCTTTGATTCTTCTAGACTGAGCATTTAAGCACATTACCATGTATTTTTAAACATTTTCTCTTTATAAGTGGCACATTAAAATACATACAGTCCAACCTTCGTTTCACTATTTTTAAATAGCATTACAAAGACCTGTAAGGCTGGA
Organism: Rhynchomys soricoides; assembly: GCA_019843965.1. Taxonomy (NCBI): domain Eukaryota; kingdom Metazoa; phylum Chordata; class Mammalia; order Rodentia; family Muridae; genus Rhynchomys; species Rhynchomys soricoides. The sequence goes on from JADRCH010000044.1 coordinate 10,725,424, forward strand.
AATCTCAAGGAATCAACTCATTTTTATTCACCTGATGAGCATTATTCAGATGAATATTATTATCTCTATTATTCAATAGTTCAGTTTATGCAGTAATTCACAAGACTACACAGAATACTTTCACGTTTTTGGGCATTGCTCTATGACAAGTATGTTGGAGACAAAGCTTCCCACGCATAGAGAGCATACATACAGGTGAAAGAAAATAATAACATACTGTGAAGCAAATGCCTGTGAAAAAAACCCACTCATTCTCCTGGTTCATTATGTAAAGCATAAAATATCATGTTTACTTTTCCCAGAGCTAGAAACACAGTAAGTCTCTGATAACTTGTAAGGAGTAAGACAAAGTAATTTGTAATAAAGCAGTAGCCTATAAAAAGACCATTATTTCAGGTCTAAGTGCCTCTTAGTCTGCCTTACATCAAAAAACAATGAGTAAGAACTGTCTCTGTGTTTGCTTACAAAATAAAGGTGGTTCAAAATGAGGATTAAGTGTTCAGATAGTCAAGGGTTTTAACATCAGAGAATCTGGCAACATCAACCAACAAACTCTTCAGCATTTCCTTCTGTACCCTTGTAAGAAAAAATATGGCCATAAGGCAACTTCTAGGCTGTCCCACACAGGTGGATATAATGGGCTTGAGGACATACACTCACCTTAAAATAATACTGAACTACTATCTCCCTCCCAGCCTCATCCCATCCATTGTATTTCTATGATAAGAGGGCAGTTGAAATACATTTACATACTTCCTAGTCCTTGAAAAGAAATATTGTTTTCTAGTCTCTTATTTTGTTAAAATATTCTCATAATCATTGAATACTCTGATTGCCAAGTTCAGGTCTTGGTTTTGGTCTGAAGAGCAAAATAAAGGGCAATCTAATTTTGAGACCTATCTACAGTTTCACTTAATATTCCCTTTGCACAAAGTCAAAAGATTTAGAAGAGAATTATAATTGCCTGATACTTAAAATATTATTGAAAATGCAGTGGGCTGAATTTAAAATGTACTTGGAGGTTCAGTCTACTGATTCTAGGGAAAAAAATGTCAAGTTCATTTAAAAAGTTGTGTTGAATTCTTTTCCTAGGGTTTACTTAGCTATATTTAAATAATAAGTTTAAAAGGTTGATATCAGCTCAGGTATCCAAGGCCCATACCTAACCATAGTAAAAGCAATATACAGTAAACCAGTAGCCAATATCAAACTAAATGGAGAGAAAATCAGGGACTTGACAAGGCTGCCCTCTCTCTCCCTATCTATTCAATATAGTACTTGGAGTTTTAGATAGAGCAATTAGACAATAAAAGGAGGTCAAGGGGATACAAGTTGGAAAGGAAGAAATCAAAATATCACTATTTGCAGATGATATGATCATATATTTAAATGACACCCAAAATTCCACCAGAGAACTCCTACAGCTGATAAAGAACTTCAGCAAAGTGGCCGGATAAAAAATTAACTTGAACAAATGAGTAGCCTTCTTATACTCAAAGGATAAACAGGCAGATAAAGAAATTAGAGAAACGACACCCTTCACAATAGACACAAGCAATATAAAGTATCTTTGTTTGACTATAACCAAACAAGTGGAAGATCTGTATGACAAGAACTTGAAGTCTCTGAAGAAAGAAATTGAAGAAGACCTCAGAAGATGGAAAGATCTCCCATACTTGTGGATTGGCAGGATTGATATACTAAAAATGGCCATCTTGCCGAAATCAATCTACAGATTCAATGCAATCCCCAAAATTCCAACTAAATTCTTCAAAGAGTTAGAAAGAGCAATTCTCAAATACATTTGGAATAACAAAAAACCAGGATAGCAAAAACTATTTTCAACAATAAAAGAACTTCTGGGGGAAATCAGCATTCCTGAACTCAAGCTGTACTACAGAGCGTTAGTGATAAAAACTGTATGTTATTGGTATAGTGACAGGCAAGTAGATCAATGGAATAGAATTGAAGACCCAGAAATGAACCCACACACCTATGGTCACTTGATATTTGACAAAGGAGCTAAAACCATCCAGTGGAAAAAAGATAGCATTTTCAACAAATGGTGCTGGTTCAGCTGGAGGTCGGTATATAGAAGAATGCAAATTGATCCATTCCTATCTCCCTGTACAAAGCTCAAGTCCAAGTGGATGAAGGACCTCTACATAAAACCAGATACACTGAATCTAATGGAAGAGAAAGTGGGAAAAGTCTCGAACACATGGACATAGGGGAAAAGTTCCTAAACAGAACATCAATGGCTTATGCTGTAAGAATCTACAAATGGGACCTCATAAAATTGCAAAGCTTCTGTAAGGCAAAGGACACTGTCAATAGAACAAAATGGCAACCAACAGATTGGGAAAAGATCTTTACCAATCCTACATCCAATAAAGAGCTAATATCCAATATATATAAAGAACTCAAGAAGTTAGACTCCAGAGAACCAAATAACTCTATGAAAAAATGGGAAACAGAGCTAAACAGAATTCTCAACTGAGGAAACTAGAAGGACTGAGTAGCACCTAAAGAAATGTTCAACATCCTTAGTCATCAGGGAAATGCAAATCAAAACAACCCTGAGATTCCACTTCACACCAGTCAGAATGGCTAAGATCAAAAACTCAGGTGACAGCAGATGCTGGTGAGGATGTGGAGAAAGAGGAACTCTCTTCCATTGCTGGTGGGATTGCAAGCTGGTACAACCACTCTGGAAATCAGTTTGGCGGATCCTCAGAAAATTGGACATAGTACTACCTGAGGACCCAAATATACCACTGCTGGGCATACACCAAGAAGAGGCTCCAACATGTTATAAGGATACATATTTCACTATGTTCATAGCAGACATATTTATAATATCCAGAAGGTGGAAACAACTCAGATGTCCCTCAACAGAGGAACGGATACAGAAAATGTGGTGAATTTACACAATGGAATAATACTCAGCTATTAAAAACAATGATTTCATGAAATTCACAGGCAAAGGGATGGAACTTGAAAATATTATCCCGAGTGAGGTAACCCAGTCACAAAAGAACAAACATGGTATGTACTCACTGATAAACGGATATTAGCCCAAAAGTTCAGAATACCCAAGATTCAACCACAGACCATATGAAGCCTAAGAAGAAGGAAGACCAAAATGTGGATGCTCAGTGTTTCTTAGAAGGGTGAGCAAAATACTCACAGGAGGAAATATGGAGACAAAGTGTGGAGCAGAGACTCAAGGAAAGGCCATCCAGAGACTGCTCGACCTGGGGATACATCCCATATATAGCCACCAATCCAGGACGTTATTGTGGATGCTGGGAAGTACTTGCTGATGGAAGCATGATAAACTGTCTCCTGAGAGGCTCAGGCAGAGCCTGACAAATACAGAGGTGGATGTTTGCAGCCAACCATTGGACTGAGCATGGAGTCTCGGATGGAGGAGTTGGAGAAGGGACTGAATGAATGAAGGAGCTGAAGGAGTTTGCAGCCCCATGGAGGGAGCAACAGTATCAACTGTCCAGACACCCCCCCCCCCCAGCTACCAGAGACTAGAACACCAACCAAAGAATACACATGGAGGGACTCATGGTGCTGGCCATGTACGTGGCAGAGGAGGGCCTTATTGGATATCAGTGGGAAGAGAGGCCCATGGGCCTGAGGGTGTAGATGCCACAGTGTAGAGAAATGTTAGGGAGTGAAGACAGTGGGTGGGTGGGTAGGGGAGCAACCTCATAGAGGAAGGGGGAGGGGAATGGGATGGGGGTTTCTGAAGGGGAGACCTGGAAATGGGAAAACATTTGAAATTAAAATAAAAGGTAAAATTAAAATTAAAAGAATAAAAATTAGGTTGATCTTATCTGCCCAATGGTGAATGTCAGTATTTCTTTTAGTTTAAGTTACTTTACAGTGTATCTGTATGACTTATAGAAATCAGTAAAGAAGGTCTGGGGAAGTAGTTCATACAGTAAGTGATAATTGTTAAGTTATAAGGACCCTGTATGATCATAGAAGTCACCTAAAAAAGGGGGTGATGATATGGATTTATAAATTTAGCACTGGGGTATCAAAGATCCCTGGCCTCCATCACTATCTGGCCTAATGATCTTGGTCAGCTGGAGATCTTACCTCAAAAAAAGAGGTCCTCTTGAGGAATGCCACTTGAGGTTGACCTCAGGTATCTGTGGCCACTGTGATCACAAACAAATAAATATGTGTGTGTGTGTGTGTGTGTGTGTGTGTATGTGTGTGTGTGTGTGTGTGTGTGTGTGTGTGTGTGTGTTTTAGTTAAGTTTACTATTGCTATAATGAAAAACTATGGCCAAAACAACTTAGGAAAGAAAGGTTTTGTTTGGCTTAGGCTTTCCTATCACTGTTCATTATCAAAGGAAGTCAGGGCAGGAACTGAAACAGGGCAGGAGCCTAGAGGTAGGAGCTGATCCAGAAGCCATAGAAAGGTGCTGCTTGGATGGTTCATCATCATGGCTTGCTCAGCCTGCTTTCTTATGGAATTCAGGTCCACCAACACAGTGATAGTAGCACCCAGAATGGGGTGGACATTCCTACATCATCAATTTCTAATTAAGAAAATGCCTTATAGACCAATCTAATGGAGGCAGTTCCTCAACTGAGATTCCCTTCTTTCAGGTGAGTCTAGCTTATGTCAAATTGAACATAAAACTAGCAAGTAAAAAATATATGAACACAAAATACCTGATGTGTTGGTTTGAATAAAAGTTGTCCCCATAGGTTCAAAGGGTTTGCCACTATTAGAAGGTGTTTTTTATTGGTGTCAGTGTGGTTTTTTGGAGAAACTTTTTCACTGGGTAGGCTTTGAGGTTTCAAATCCTCAAGCCAGGCCCAGTGCCACTCTTTCTTCATGATGTCTTCAGCTACTTCTCCAGCACCATGTCTGCCTGCATACCACTCTGCTTCTGGACATGATGACAGTGGACTTAACACCTGACCTATAAGCCAGGCCCAATTAAATGTTTCCCTTTATAAGAATGTTCATCCTCCTGTAGATAGGCATGGCCCCTGGTCATGGGATGGGGCCACCCACCCATCTCAAAGTTTTAATCCAGAAATGTTCTTGTCCAAAGGAAGAGCAGGGACATAAAACTGGAACAAAGAATGAAGGAAGGGCCAACCGGGGACAGACCCACCTGGGGATCCATCCTGTCTGCAGACACCAAACTCAACACTGTGGCGGTGGTGGTTAAAAGGCACTTGCTGATAGGAACCTAGTGTGGCTGTTACTGGGGAGGTCCAGCCAGCAACTGACCAATGCAGATGAGGATGCTTGGAGCCAACTATCAGACTGAGCTCAGGGAACCTGTTGTGGGAGCTGGCGGAAGGACTGGAGGACTGGAGGAGCAGAGGGAGTTTGCAACCCCATTGGAAGAACAACATAGGCTGGCCTGACTACCCTGTTTTCCCATAGTCTAGAGAATGTACCTGGAGGGATCCACAGTTCCAGATACATGTGTAGGAGAGTATGGCCCTGCCTGGCAGCAACAGGAGGGAAAACCCTTGGTACCAGGGAGGTTTGATGCTCCAGTGTAGGGGGATGCTGCAGAGGTGGGCAGGAGAGTGTGGGATGAGGGGTTGATGGAAGGGTAACCAGGAAATGGGATATCATGGTATGGGTGGTTTTTGGAGGGGGTAAACTGGAAGTGGGATGTCATTTGAGATGTAAATGAATGGAATGATTAATAATAATAATAAGAGAGTGATCTTAGTGTCTCCTCAAAGCAATATAAAACATAATTCACACACCTGGTTAAAAATAAACAGAAAACACAGAAATGGATATTAGAAAGATGCTGTGATCCTGCCCACCTAGAGAGTTACTATGTACCCCTGCCTTATAATGCTATATTTTTCTCCCACATATAACCTGGATCTATTACTTGTGTTCTTTACATAAAATTCCTTTCATGTTATTGGATTGAAAAGATGCTCTAAATGCACAAGCTCAAAAATGACAAATGATTCTGAAATAGTAAACACATTTCTCCAAGTTGCCACAAATATTTTCTTTCTTATCTCCCCTTTTTACTAAGGTATGATTTCTATTTTTTCCTAAAAGCACACATATTTTAGCAAATATGTTCTGTGGGCACATTTCATATAGGAAGACTATTTCCAATATTTATTTGTTTACTGACCACATATTTTAACTTATTGACTCCAACTAGAACATTCATGTCACTTTAGGTTTGATGACTATAAGTACATCAATTGTGTAATTGTTGCCACTGCATTTTGAGTTACTTAAATTTAGTTTTTTCATTTTTCTTTGTTTTTATTTTAGTAACTTTGCATATGGCATGCAATCAGAATTGAAGGCAGAATTGAAGTACACTCAAAGGGTAGCCACAACACAGTGTTTTCTCATCTCAAAGAGTCATTGTGATTTATTGATTCTTTCCTTCAAGATTACACTCTTTACTTAGCTGCCTGAAAGATTAGATTAGGTTTCAGTTGCAATGAGAAAAATGATTAAAATGTGGCCAGAATTATGATGATGAGCTACATGGGTGGCAAAGAAAAGAAGAAAATCATACCTCAAAATACATTTACCCTGAGGGGAAAGGGGCATAAAAGACTCCAACAATTATTCTGTAGAGTAACCCAAGAAATATTTGTCATCATTTGGTAGCACAAAAATGCACATGTGAACACATAAGTTAATTTTTCTCTCAGCTGAGTTTAGTGGATGAAATCATTCTGTCAAAGTTCTTGGTCTGAAGTCATTGTTGGTAGATCAACCTCTTATTCAGAAATCAGAAAGTCATTCATCTGGGAGTAGACAGCTGTGAGTATTATCACACAAATGCTGTGAATTGGGAGGCTGGGAACTGGTATCTGGCTACATCATCCAAATTCTACAAATATGGAAATCTCATGGTAGCTAAGAAGGGATGGAAAGAAAGATGAAAAACAAAATTTTGTTCTTGACCAGATTTTTACAAAAGTCAGGGTTTTAAATATAACTGGCTCACAAAGTTCTTGCCTATAGACTAAGCATTAGTAAAAAAATACTTCTAATTTGACTGAATAATTATGTCAATAGGCATAACTGAATGAACAGTTATGCCTGATAATATGGGAGCATCTGAGGGTCTCTTAAGAGTACTCTGAGCAAAGGTAATTTTTAGAACTTTGGGTAGAACACAGAGGAAAATCTGGAGCTCAGTAGGTATGAGGCCATAGCTTGAGCACTCAACAGCAAAATAATTATATATAATGAATAAGTGCTTTACACAGGTTCATTCATAGATGTGTCTGTCTCACTGAACTTGTTGGTTTTATGTGTCAGCTTGACACATGCTAGAGTCATCATAGAGGAAGGAGCCTAATTGAGGAAATGCCTCCATGAAAACCAGATGTAAAGCATTTTTAAATTAGTGATCAATAGGGGAGGATCGAGCCTATAGTGGGTGGTGCCATACCTCCACTTATGGTCCTAGGTTCTTTATAAGAAGATATGCTGAGCAAACCATGAGAATTAAGCCGGTAAGAAGTACCCCTCTATGGCCTATACACCAGTTCCTGCCTCCAAGATTCTGCCTTGTTTGAGATTTTGTCCTGACTTCCTTGAATAATGAACAGCATTAAGTAAGTGTAAGCTGAATAAACCCTTTCCTCCCCAACATGATATTTTATCATGATATTTTGACACAGCAATAGATAGCTAATGTAAATATCCCCTTAATTTTTAAACTATTTTTTTTTAGTTTGTAGTTTGTAATCTTGTTACTTGGCATCATAAATAATTATTAATTTGCAATTTTTTCTAAAGAATATAAATAGAAATAAAGAGTTCTAAGAAAATGAGAATATTCATGAAAATTATTCATTAAAACAGCATATATATTTATTAAAACAATATATGTGTTTTATAAATATATATTATATATTATCATAATATCTAGTATATGATATATAATATACTTATATAATAAATAATATATCACAAACAATATAATACATGTAAATATGTAGATATATAATATATAATATAAAATAATATATATATAACATTTGATAGAGAGATAGCCTATGTGTATTGTTTCTGTGTGTATTTCAAAATTTGAAACCTGGATAAACTTTTGGGGCACCTGCAAGTGAGGGAAAAAGGTGACATCTATCCAAAGCACTAGGTGCAAGGTAAGAGAATGCCACATGATGCTGATGTTCTCTTAGGACATTTGTTGTTTGGAACCATGTTAATGATCTATGATAAAGGCAAACATGGAGGAGTTCTGTGTAACTGTCTAACAGCTGGCCTCAGTTGTAGTCTCAGCTAACAACCAACTTTAGTCATCTGAAAGATCATCATAGTTTTGATTTATGTGAAAGATCAAGTGAAGGCCAGCTTTCTACCTTCCTTAGCTGAGCTCTCTGTGGCCATCCAGGTAGATTTCTCCAGAATGCTTACTATAGCTCAATAATTAGTAAAAATGGAGAAATTGGTAGTGAATTCAGTGGTATCATGTGCTGGAAGATGTTTGAGAGGAACATCTGTATGTGGTTGCTTTTACCTCCAAGACACTTTCCCTCAGTGTGATGGACTCAGAAAACTAAGACATCAGACAGAGATGTCCATGAGTGAAGCAAAGGTTGCATCTTATTTCTAACCTATCAACGGAGAATACCTTTATAATCAATTGATTAAGATCAGATCCAAAGCTCTCCAAGGACAGAGTACATGGAGGAGTGTCAAGGACACTTAAATGAGGACATGTGCCAAGATGAAAATGCTGCCACTGTCTTTGGAAACATCTTCTCTGTCATTAATCACACTAACAACTTAAAATCTAATTGGCTCCCTCTGGGCACATTTGTTTTCGTTGAGATTGGCTTTGTCCCAGTTTCTCAATTGCCATGATGTTTTTCATCATCTAAGCATTTACGAAGATTCTTTTGATGGGGAATTTCAATGTCACAGAGGGAGTGATTGTAGCCATGAACAATGTTTCAGACCCTTTCTTGACCTTCACAAAGTTATGAAAATGAGGTCTTCTGAGAGGACAGGGTAATCAAGAAGTGACAGGAATATCTGAAATTTTTAATCAAAAATGGGACAATAATTGAGAAATAGTGCATAACTTTACTACGATACTTTTTCTTTCCCTTTATGCAAGGTGACTGTCTACCTTTGACAGCAATGTCCATTTTATACACACCTTTTTTTGATTTTCAACATTCTTGCAGTTACATTTGCTTATCAGCCTTTGTTATGCTTCAGATTTTCTTTGGTAACCACTTAACTTCCTGTGATCAGGAATTAAATTTCAGATGCATCTGTACTCATGTTACTTGAACAAGGTTCATGTTTTTATAATGGATATATTGTTACCTATGAATTCTGTGTAGGTACTGCTAATTCAAGAATTCTGAAAAGCCTTGCTGATGACACAGCCACTGTACAGTCCTTTAACCTCAATTCTACAACAGCCAACACAATTGGGAGCATTTTTCTCCTACTGGGCTGCCATGTTCAGCTGTGACATAAGGATTTATGCACTGTTTTATTATATCTTGTTAGGTCATAGTCAATGGATAGCCCTGGGAGGCCTCAAGGCCTGCTTTGTATTTTTGCTTTTGTTTATTTGTTTGTTTGTTTGTTTGTTTTTCTCCTTTTCTTTTCTTTTCTTTCTTTTTTTTATTTTTAAGAAACTGAGTAGGAGTTGATCTGAGGGAAAGGGAGTTAGGGGAGGGCCTGGGAGGAGTAGAGAGAAGGGAAAATGTGGTCAGGTCAGGATGTTATGCATAAGTGAAGAATAAACATTCTAAAGAAGAAAAGCTACCAACAAGGCTCCGCAAACTATTTAATAAAATAGGAAGGAAAGAGACATTACCAAAATTCTTAAAAGAATCAAGAATTACCCTGATACCAAAACTAGGTAAAGGCATAATAAAAATAGAAGAACATGGAAAAACTATTGATGACTACACAGGAAAATTCTCAATTGCATCAACAGGCTTTGTCTTTATTGCTTTCTTCTTTCTCCCAAGTGGGATTGAAGCATCCTCACTTGGGCCATTCAGCTTGTTAACCTTGAATTCTGTGGATTGTATCCTGGATATTCTGTAATTTTTTAAATAATATCCACTTATCCACTTATGCATGTCCTTTTGGTTCTGAGTTACCTCATTCAAGATGATATTTTCTACCAATCAAGGGGGGTAGAGGGAGGGAAGAACATGGGTGGGACAGAGCAGGGGGAGGGGAAAAGGGAAACATGATCAGGTATTCAGAGAAACAGGAGTGAAGCAGTGAGGGCCATCAGAATGAATAGAAACCTCAGGAGGTAGGAGGTGGGGGGACTCTCTAGAATGTACCGGAGACCTGGGAGGTGAGAGACTCTCAGGACTCAAAGGGAGGGACCTTAGATGAAATGCCCAACAGTGGGAAGAGGGAAATTGTAGAGTCCACCTCATTAAATAGACTGGGCATTAACTAGAGGGATGGAGTTGCCATTCCACAGTTATAAACTTTATCCCAGAATTGTTCCAGTCTGAAAGAACTGCAGGGACAAAATTGGAGAAGAAATGGAGGGAAAGGAGGTCCAATGACCTGCCCAACTTGGGATCCATCTCAAAGGGAGTCTCCAAGGCCTGGTACTATTACTGATGTTATGATATGCTTATAGGCAGAGCCTACATGGCTGCCCATCGAGAGGCCCAACAAGCAGCTGACCCAGATAGATATAGTTACTTACACCAAACTAATGGACTGAAGTCAGGGACACCTGTGATTGAATTAGGGGAAGACTGGAAGAAGTTGTGGAGTGGGGCGACTCCATAGGAAGACCAGAAGTTTCAACTAAACTCACTGAGCCACCAAGCAGGCAGCATTCACTAGCAGGTGAGAGGCTCCAGACACACATACAACAGAGGACTGCATGGTCTGGCCTCAGTGAAAGGAGATGCACCTAATCCTTGAGAGACTTGAGGCTCCAGGGAGTGGGGAGGCCTGGAAAGGTGGAGTGGTAGGGTGGGGATATCCTCTTGGAAATGGGGAAAGAGGAATGGGATGATGAACCATCGGAGTGTGGACTGGGAGGGGGATAATGACTGGACTGTAAAAAAATAATTTAGATTTTCTTTTCTTTAGTCTATTACCATTCTGCAGAGGGATTTTGTGTTCTATATTATTATAGCAAAAGTGCATGTTCTAACTGCTAATCCGATTTTATTCCTAGACATCAGTAGATGTTCCCAGTCACAACTCACATTATCTGTGATTAAGATACCCATACCCCTCCTGCCACTGCTGTCTTGATTCCTCTGACTCCTTGCACTTAACATCCTGGGCTCACAGTTCAGCCATGTCTTAGCTTCCAGTTCATTTTCAAAAGAACTAATATAAACACCTTATTACTAGCTTGAATAGTAGTGGAAGATGATATGCAGGTACCTTCTGGGACAGTAAAGTCATCAATAATCTTATCCAGCTGTGAACCCATCAAGATACAAAATAACACACCTGGCAATATATCCCTTTGGGTTCAATAGAGGCATGAATGCTATTTGGTTACCAATTACTTTCTAATTGGATTTAAAGTGGGAAAAACATAACTGTTCATTTAAATCTGGCCTACGATCTCTATCTGGAGAGCTCATAGGCACCAAGGTTGAACCTTCTAGAATCATTTTACTAAATGGTAATTTAATGGTAGTATCAAACTGCCTTCTAAATCTGTATCTTTATATCCATAGATGAGTGTATCATTCACTCCTTATCAGAGGAGCTTCTTCGTAGAAAGCTGGTCAGTTATAGAAACTCAAAAATGGTCAAAGTACAGAGAATATCTGAAGAGTGTTTAGGTATAAATGGGGCATATTTGTCAAACCACTTCACTCAAAAGCTCAGGGAAAATCATAAAAGAGGGTGTACAAAGATTTATGAGTCACAGGTTGGGTGAGGGCAGAGAAAAAAAATAGTGCCTCTGAATATATTGCCTCTGAATATGACATGGCTGCTAAATAGACTCAGGGAGATGTTCTCTGACTGCCTGAAAGGAAGTATACCAGATTAAGTCAGATTAAGTCAGAATAAGATTCCATCATGGAAGAAGGAGTGTCCCACACTTCTAACTCTGAAGGTATGAAGAGTTGTTGGCTACTAGGGAGGGGATAATCTATCTATTCTAATGATGTGGTTCCATACGTAGATATTCCTACACACATGGGTATATGCTCAGCACAAACTGAAATTGGTGGGTTATAAAAACAATAAACAAATTTAAAATAATATTCGAAATTTTAGCATTGATGCTATGGAGTTAGAGAAAAGAATGATGCTGAATTTGAACAAAAGCATTGCATATGTGTGTTTAATTTTAAAAAAGAATTTTTAAAAAGGAGCAATCTTGTCAAGACTCTTTAGAATTATCTAAACAGCTCCCATGATTTCCAAATTGTTGTCTGTATTTCCATAGGAGATTTGGGCCACATTTCCAGACATCTGGATTCCTAATTCTGAACTCAGCCTTTGTATGATCAGAATGCCCACCTGTGTGTCTTCTACTAAGCTGCCTTCCCTCTCACCCATAGATTTTGGATTTCACTCCTACAAGGTAAGATATGATTGTTTTCCTTCCCCTTCTGCCACTAGAATTACTATTTTCAGCTTTCCATTCCTTCTTATACTTAATAAAATTGTTTGTCATGTTTAAATTCTAATTGGTAATTTGGCTGTTGTCACTATTCATACAAGTGATAGATATTCCTATATAACTACGGTGTGGTTTTCAATGTTGCTGCACAAAGAATTTATTACTTTTGAATAAAAGATTTCCTTGGTAGAGACTTTTGCTTCTAAACCCCTGTATCCTATAATAGTAGAAAGGTTTCACTAAATTTTCAGTCATTAAAGTTTACATTTTAAATGCTTAACAAAGCATACATCTATTAAATGCATCCTGTATGATTCATTTTAATAGGTAACATACACTACAGGTCTGTAGCTCTGACCTATGTCAATTTGAATTGGCATTTAAGTGATTATTTGTGTAATTTAAATATACATTACATTTATGAAATATTGTCCTTCTGCATCACAGTGTACTTTTTCTACTTTCTCTGTTGTCAGTTGAACATTTCATGCATTTTCATTTAATTGACATAAACATTTCAATTATTATTATTTGAAGTAGAGATTTGAAATATAAATTTTTCAGCATATCTAAAGGCTCCTTTAAACAAAATGTAGCAGGTTATTTAGAGTACTTTTATTATTAAATTATTTTATTCAAATATGTTTCAAATGTTGCCCCCTTCTTACTAGTCTGCCCTCCCAGAGTTCTTCACACCATCTCCTCTGCTCTTTGCCTCTGAGAGGGTATGCCTCCCACACCTATCCACTCCCTTCCCCACATCACCTCCCCAGCATTTCCCATCCTTGGGGCATTAAGTCTCTACCTTTAGGTACACCCTCTCCCACTGAGACCAGGCAAGGCAGTCCTCTGCTGCACATGATTGAGGCCATGGACCAGCCCATGTATACTCTTTGGTTGGACTTAGTCTCTGGGAGATCTGAGAGTATTATATTTTTTAGAGTTCTCCTTTCTATATTCTTTTCTTTTCTCTTCTTTTCTTTTCTCCTTTTCTCCTCCTTCCTTTCCTTCTTCCTTCCTTCCTTCCTTCCTTCCTTCCTTCCTTCCTTCCTTTCTTTCTTTCTATTGTTCCTGGCAAGGAACTGTGTGCTTCTGTTTATAGTTATTTCCTCTATATTAAATACATCATCTTTCTGTCTTCTGATGTGGATTCTGTTAGCAAGCACACTGTATGTGTCTTCTTCCTCAGTTAGCAGGATACTTTGATGATCTGGCTCCTTTCAGGATTTGCTGTTTGCCTTTGGCATTTTGAAGCTTGAGTGTGGTTGTGCAGAGGTGTGTAATTTCTTTTAATGTGCATGTATTTAAACATGCTTGATGTTTTCTCTATATTTGGGTTTCTTTTATTACTGTCAGTAATAATTTTGAGAACCTCAGGCATTCGCACTTTGATATTATAACTACTGTATCCTTTGTTCTCCTTGTGTGTCAATTACAAATATACCTCATCTTTTGAGTCCCTCACTTCCCATTCCCAGTTCTTAATTAGTATCTCCTGTTTTTTTCATTTCACTTTGACATGCTTTTCTGTTTTACTTATTTAAATATTACATGTATGTGAGTGTGTGTGTGTGTGTGTATGTTGGGGGTTTGATTTATGCTTACATGGGAATTCACACATCCACTGCAGGTCCCTGCCAACAGTTTTTTGTGTTGTTTTTTGTTTTTTGATTTTTTTTTTTGATGGATCAATAAAAAGCCAACTGTTGGCAGGGAACTGCAGGACTAAGTTATTTAGCACTGAGGAAGATGATATAGATTTGAAAGAATGGTTTTCAGATGTAATATAAGTTAAAGTCAGAACATACTTCAGGTAAACTCTTTAAGTCAGGATAGATGGTAGAGTACTTTATCTAAACTGACAAATATGATAGAGTTGATATTAATTATATATTACATTTTATAATTTATATAATTGTTATGGTTGTGCTCAATTTATGTCTGAGAGAAAATAGCCCTTTTATTGGACAAAAGGGGTGAGATGTTGGAGATTTGATTTGTGCTTACATCGGAATTCACACGTCCACTGCAGGTCCCTGCCAACAGTTGTTTTTTTTTTTTTTTTGGCAGGTCAATAAAGAGCCAATAGCCAATGGCTGGGCAGAGGGACAGAGCTATGACTTTTAGAATTCCTGGGGAAGAAAGGCAGAGGAGAGAAGGGCAGAATCACCATGATGAGAAGCAAGGAGATCAGACTTAAAAGAGCCTATTGACATGTCAGAGTCAGGAAAGCTGTCCAGGGGCCACTCCTCCAATTGACTCTAGGGTAGCATAGGTTTAGCAAATATTAACTGAGAAATATTGGAGGGGAGTGTCTTAGCCACATGGAGGTTCAGGAGTGGTCTAGTCATTGAGCTAGTAAGGCATACGTGTGTGTGTGTATTTGTGTGTGTGTGTGTGTTTTCATTCATGAATCCAGAGCTTTTCTGCACGTGCACCCGAAGGGAGCATAAAGCAGTTTTTAAATAATTATCACAACACACACACACACACACACACACACACACACACAATCAAAAAAAAATATAAGATAGAAAAAATCACATTGAATTTGGACAAGTAAAACCAAGAGATGCCAAGATAGGCACAAGAATCAAAAATCCATTTATTTACACACTTGAATCCCATTATAAAACTAAACTGAAAGTGACAATATATACACAGAGGACTACTAGTTTATTCTAGGCTCATTGGTGCCATTTTCACTTGTCTCCAATCTCCTGCTTAAAGACAATCTTCATTTGTCTTATGGTTTTTTCTTCATTTCCAACCTTTATCTTTAGAATTTTCATGTTTTGCTTGTGTACCAATATATGTTTACATGTTGCTATATCCAACTTAGAGTTTTACATTTTAATCATAGGTGTGTTAAATTCACTGATCAATCACCTTGTGTCTTGAGGAAGTGTTTTGTTTTTCTTGATGTTTTCATTTTTATTTAAAGCTAAGCTTGGATTAGCTGAGGAAATGAGGTTGGTTTGAAGAATTGCTTTATTCTAGGTAGAATCTGGGTTTTATTTCGTGGTAAGTTCAGATTAAGATGCCCAAGTCTTCCAATTTCTCTTGGGTATTTGGTGGTCTCACTTTAAGAAACTGCATTTTTACATATCATATCTGAATTCACTCTTGGTGTGCTAGTGACCAGTAGAGGTAGACAGTGGTTTGCACACACATTTTACACTGTTACTGGGTTTGTGCCACAGATCTGTGACTTAACATGGCTTAAGGCTTCTCCACTTTAAAGACAGGCATTGGGATGCTATATTCAGTATATGCCCTCCCCACAACTGGACCAAGCTGTGGAACAATATTTTCTCTTGATTTTAGAAGTTATTTTCTTGAGTGATCCAAACGATGGATACCAGCTCTTTCTCTTAACAAAGTCAAGGAAATCTCTGTAACCTACAGCTATCATAACTGGGAGTTTTCCATTCATACCCTGGTTAATCAAACAGCCATCTAACCATAGTTGATTTTTCTATGTTATGTCTATAGCACCAACTGTCCAAGTAAAACCACCCTCCTGTGAACTTTGCTTTTCTTTTCAGCCCAGTGTAAAACGATTTGCTCTAGAAACTTGGCTTTCCACTAAACCCTAGGAAAGATATTTGTAGTCTATCATAAAGTTTTATCTTATTGTGAGTTACAGCAATGACTTCCAAGTTCCTACTTAGATTGACATACTTTTCAATGCTAATTACTTTAATCAGTTAAAATGTTTTGGATAATGCTGCATGCTTATATATCAAATTTATCATTAATTTGGTTTTTAAATTGAGACTAAGTAAAAATTCCCACTCATTTTCTCAGCTAATGGAAATCTGTTCATGTCCATTATGAGTTTTTCACTGTTACCACCTTTGCTGTATTTCCACCCCTGACGTAGGTATATATGTATCATGTAGGCTTGTGTATGCTTGCCTCTGTGTGTGTGTGTGTGTGTGTGTGTGTGTGTGTGAGAGAGAGAGAGAGAGAGAGAGAGAGAGAGAGAGAGAGGTGTATGTACATGGGTGCGTGTATGTGTGTTTACATATTTGTTCTTATGTGTAAGCACATATCAGTATGTAAATGAAGAGGTCAGAGGTTGACTTCCAGCATCTTTCTCAATTGCTCTCCATCTTGATGATGATGATGGTGATGATGATGATGATGATGATGATGATAAAATGATAAAATGTCCCTCTGTAAACCTACATTTCACTGATATAACTATTTGGTCAATGTTTCCTAGGAAGTCTACCTGTCTCCTGCTCCTCAATAATGGAATTACAGCAGCAGATAACTGACGCTTGCTTTTACATGATTGTCAGTCCGCAAGTTCAGATCCCCATGCCTGCACAGCAAATACTTTACTGACTCCTAATCTCCCTAACTCATGCCAAATCTTTCTGTTGCAAATACAAATTTAATTTTACAGAGAGAAAAATGAATCTGAGGCAATAGATTGTCCAAGCTCACAAAATGCAAGAGACCAAAGGTGTGCTTCTACCTCAATTTTGTATTCAATTCTAGATGATTTTAAAACCTAAGTAATATTTAGGTCTTTGAAAACCTTGAGCAAGAACAGAAATATCAGCATGTACATAAATTGAGCATCCTGTGTTAATTGTGTTTGCATGCTCTTACCTTTTCCTGTGTCCTCTAAATGTAGAGATCATGCAGATTTCTTGCTTATTCAATTACTCCCTCTAAAATATTCCCTACCTCCATTTTCAGCATCTAAAAAGCATGCAGTAGGACACACCTGACAGTATGAACATTTGATAGACATATTAAGTATTTTTCTTTTTCACAAAGCCAGAGTCAAGTGAGAGATGATGATTTTATTAGACTGACTAATTAATTCATATTTAAAGAATATCAATCAATTAATGTAAACTATTTTTCCTTGTGAATATGATTTCCAAAACTGTCCAAATTTCCAGCACAGGGTTGAAGGAAGACTTTTATCTTGGAGGATTTGACAACATATTCTGTATCCTGGACAGGGAAAGTAATGAGATCAGTACGTAGCATATAAGTCTTTAATCTTTTCGTATTAATCCCCATTGGTACCTAATCCTACCATAATGGTAATAACTGTTTTCCTATAGGGGAAAACCCCTTTTATTCAAACCAGGAGTTTAAGTATATTTAATTTTCTTGGGGTAAAATGTCACAGTCCAACACAACGCCCCACTTCCCAAGGTAAGCCCACCTGTGTTAAGGAAACCTTTCCTCTTAGTGTTTACTTATTCTTTCTTTATTCTTTACCTTTCACAATTTAGAAATGGAAAATGCATAAAGTAAAAGTTAATTTATCAGTTTGTTAGACCAACTCCAGAGAGTCACTAAAGTAAAGGGATTTAAGTGGTACTTTCTGGATGTTCTGAGTTTATCTGAGCACAGGACAGTTCGCATTCTATACCTGAGAGCATTTCATAAACATCAATTAACTGACATAACAACCTGGGAACTTTGCTTCTATCACATCTACTTTATAGATAGAATAACAGCAACGTGTAATCAAGTGACGTGGTGTGATATATGGGTTGCTTTCCCATAAACAGGGAGACAGAGTTGCAGGTTTTGACTAAACGAAATATAAAGAAGTCTGATTGGCACTCACTCTCATTTGTGACCCTTTTATTCAGTAAATATTAATTTAGATTTTGGTATTTGCAAAGCACTTAGTCCAGCTTGGTTCTCACACAAGCTACTCTCTGCTCAACCTTTTTAACCCTTATGCAGGCACTTACCACCCAGCTGGATCAGTAGATCTGCTTTATTATGGATTCAGAAACAGCTGCTGCTTGCTTTACAGTTGCCTAATTTATTCTTTGCACAGCATCTGTCTCCATCCAGATGTGCACACTTATGAGGTCAGAGTATATACTTGTTTCTTGTGCTTGAAGTGATCCCATCCTTGCCTGACTCCTCAAGTGGGCAGTTCCTATACTGACACATTGTCTGAAGCCTCACATGTCAACACTTCTATACCTATTTCCTTTCAAACTTTTCCACTTAAAAATCACCTTCCCTGTCTTCCACTTGCTGTCCTATTATCCCATGTTGTCAATACCAAATCCTTCTATAAATGTTTTTAAATCTACTGTGGGACATTCGTCTATGACTTTTTTTTTTTTTTTAACTCTAATACCTTGCAAAGTCCCTTGAGACTATCATATTAGTTTCTCAAGAACATTAACACACAACTCACTTGTCTTCAGGTCTTTACAAAGCTAAAGGCTTTTGAATGTCATAGAAATCTCTTAAAGAACTTTCCACTTATAATACTGTTTGAGTCTTTTTTGAGTTCTCATTTTCTGGATCTTCTTGACAACATATTTTCTTCTTGACTCTATGTTTTCTATTTTCCCACTAATTGCTACTCCTCCAGAACATTTGTAATTTCATTTTTTACTTATACCTGCATTTTCATTGAGAAAAATTTCTCTCTCCCTGCCCTTATGAATTGAACTTGTTTATCTGTATAAGTACTTGATGTTTGGTAAAGTAGTTGCATTTTTCTTAATTGTACATGGAGTGTTGTAGATAAGAAAAATATGTCCATAATTGCAGTGCTCTAGAAATGTAGTTGTGAAACCATTTTTGTTTCCACTAAAATGGTTTTTATTCATATTTTGAGAACCAGTCCAATTAACTTTGGTCATTTTGAACTTTAATGCATAGCTATAGTTTTGAGGCTTAAGGTAGTAGGTAATCCAACTCTCAGGACTCAAAGGGAGGGACCTTAGATGAAGTGCCCTATACTAGGGAGAGGGAACTTATAGAGCCCACTTCCAGCAGGAAGACAGGGCATCAAATAAGGGATTGGTTTGCCATTCCACACTCAAAACTCTTAGCCCTAATTGTTCCTGTCTGAAAGAACTACAGGGATGGAAATAGAGAGGAGCCTGAGGAAAAGAAGGTCCAGCAACAAGTCCAACTCAAGAGGAGGTCCCATGTCCTGACATTATTACTGAGGCTATGGAGTGCTCACAAAAGGGGACCTACCTTGACCTCACTCCTGAAGACCCAACAAGCAGCTGAAAGAGTCAGATGCAGATATTTGCACCCAACCAATGGTCAGAAGCTGCTGACCCCTGTGGTTGAAAATATGTGGGAAAAGCTGAAAGATGCTGAGGAGGACGATGACCCTGTAGGAGGACCAGCAGTCTCAATTAATTTGGACCACGGAGATCTCTCAAACACTGGACCACCAACTAGGTAGCATACACTAGCTGATATGAGGCCCCCAACACATATACAGCAGAGGACTGTCAGGTCTGGGTTCAATCAGAGATGATGTACCTAACCCTCAAGAGTCTGGAAGCCCCAGGGAGTTTAGAGGTCAGATGGAGTGGGGGCTGGGGGTTGAGGACATCCTCATGGAAACAGGGTGATGTGGAGGAGATATGGAATGTGGAAAAGTTGGTATGGGGGGGAATAAAATCTAGAGTGTAAATAAATAAATAAATAAATAATTGAACATCATGAAAAAAAAAAAAGATCCTCAAAAGAAGACATGGTGAACATTGATGAAATCTTTTATTTTTAATTTTTAAAAAATTATTTTCCAAGTCACCCCTTCAGAAATGCCCTATTCCATCCCCTCTCCCCTTGCCTCTATAAGGATGCTCACCCACCCACCCATCCACTCCCATCTTACCTCCCTGGCATTCCCCAACACTAAGGCATCGAACACTTTCAGGCCCAAGGGCCTCTCCTCCTGGCATTGATAAAATCTTGACTTCACTTTGTGAGAATTATACACGTTGATATCCTTGGAAAAAACAGGTAGACATTAATTTGTATTATGACCATAGTAGGATGCAGTACTTACTAGAAACACATTTTGTACAAGTTTCTTAGGAGCTATTTTTTTTTTTTTTGATTGTTATCCCCTTTTTACTATACTGGCCTCATAATCCAAACTGTGCCTCACATCATGAAATGTGCCATAAATTTGAATTAATGAAATTCTAGATATTACTCAGGCATGCCTATCTAAGCCAGGAGACCTACTCATTCCCCAGCCTCCATAGGAGAAGGTTCCAGTCACCAGTTATCTTACCTGTGATATTTCTGCAATGAATGAACTGAAACGAAACCCCAAAGGGTCTTGAATTTGAAGTACAAAAGCAGAATACATTTAAACTTATATTTTTCTTTTTATTATATTTAAAACCAATTTGGCCTAATGTTGTTACCAGATACAGGATGGAAAAAGAGATGAAGCAGAATTCATCAGAAAGACCACTGAGGTGTGTGAATGAAAACAAAGGGAAAGCCTTTGTCATTATCCACACTCACATGAACTTGGTTTTGATTTAGATAAAGAACCAACCATTTCTGGAAGGTGATCACTGTCATATGTGAAACAACCTCTATGAGGTTCTGTGTTCACATTCTGTTGCTATGACAATCAGCATAACTAAGGCAGCATAAGGGAGGACTGCTTTATTTCATTGAACAGGTTACAATGTATCCTTGAAAGAAGTTAGGACAGAAACTTAAGCAGGAGCTTGACACACATACCATGGAAGAATAATGACTCCTGACTCACTTATGACCTCATGCTTAACCAGTTTAAGGAATGCTACCTTCCTTGATAGGCTAGATCCCTTCAGTTCAAGTAACGATCAAGACAATCTCCACAGACATGTGCAGAAGACAATCTGATCTGGGAACTGCTTTAATTGAGACTCTTTTCTCAAATAAATATGACCTGTGTTAGATTCATAGTCAAAAACTAAGTATGATAGTAATTTTGTGACACAGGAAAAATGAAGAATAGAAAAACACATTCTCATTCATAGTTTCAAAGCACCCACATCATCATGTATAAGACATAGCAGTAAAGCTCAGCTCCAAGAAAGAGAGCAATGTTAGAACCAAGGGCTGAGAAAAGCCCCAAGTCACAACCACAGGGACTGATTAGTGACATCCATTAGTTGGAATCTACATTTTTGAGATTCCATATCCTCTTAAATGTCTGCACTAGCTAGTGAACAATCATTAAGCAACTGACTCAGACCAATGTAGACACCCACAGCAAAATAGTGGATGGACCTTAGATCCTATTATGGAGGAATAAAGGGAAGGATTACAAGCCCAGAAGGTGAAAGGAACTCTATAGAAAGACCAACAAAGTCAACAAACCTGGACCATTGGGGCTCTCAGAGACTGAACCAACAACCAAATGCATAATGGGCTGGACCTAGGCCCCCTGAAAATGTAGCAGATGTGCAACTTGGTCTTCATGTGGGTCATGACCAATTGAACTGGGGGCTATCCCAAAACCTGTTGCCTACATATGGGATATGTTCTTCTGATTTGGCTGCTTTGTCTGGCTTCAGTGGGAGAGGGTGTGCTTAGTCCCACAGAGTCTTTATGTGCCAGAGTGGTGGCATACCTGGGGCAGGGACACCTTCTCAGAGGAGAAGGGGATGGGGAGAAGGATTGTGGAAGGGGGTGACCAGGAGGTGAGCAGTGAGCAGGGTATAAAATGAATAAATATAATATAATATAATATAATATAATATAATATAATATAAAACTGTTTAGAACATTTCAGGTTCAAGCCATAGCATTGCATTTTGGTCATTGAAGTCTCCTAGTCATCTCTTAATGCAAATTTATTGAATATAACTTCGAACTCTTAATCGTTTTAACACTCTCTAAAGTAATCTTTGACATTCATTGTAATTTCTTCATTATAAGTATCTGAAAAGCTAAACAGATATTTATAAGCTCCCTTTATGTCACATAAAGCAGTCTCTCTCTCTCTCTTTTTTTTTTTGTTAATTTATTTACATTTCAAATGTTTCCCCCTTTCCAGATCTCTCCTTTGGAACCACCCTATTCCCTCCCCTGCCTCTTTGGGGGTATTCACCCACTCACCCACGCTCGTCTTCCCTCATTGGCATTCTCCTATACTGGGGCATCTAACACCCTCAGGCCCAAGGGCCTCTCCTCCCCCTGATGGTTAACAAGACCCTCCTCTGCCACATATGTGGCCAGCACCATGGGTCCCTCCATGTGTATTCTTTGGTTGGTGATCCAGTGTTCAGGAGCATCAGGAGGTCAGGCCAGTGGACAATTCAAGTGGGTAAGGTAGCAAGAAGATAGAAGGTAGTTTTAGAATCACAGTAAGACTGAAACTAGAAGAGCAAATATTACATTTTTCAGCCCTGTGCCCAGCATCTATAGCTTATGATGGCATCACTAATAGTCCAATTGATTGGATAACCCTCTGCCTCCTGCCCTGTCATTTTCAGCAGATATTTGCTCTCTCAGACTAGCTACACTGGAGGCCTGAAACTTTCTTCTGTAACAAGTGCATTCTGGCCAGTGTACTGCTGGTCTTAGTAAAAAGTGTTTTGTTTCTCTTTGATGCCATCAGTCTATTTAACATGCATGCCCTCCCTGTCTGTAAGTTTAAACTTAACTCTTTATCTGGCCATGCTGCATGATGTCTAAATATTTCCATTTTCTGCTCATTGATGCCATAAATATAGTCAAAAGTAAACAGCAACATATATGCCATAGCTTGAATGTTAATTACATATCAATATCCATGCCATAGCCTGAATGCTAGCTACTTAACCAGCAATATACATGTCATAGACCAAATGATGTGTAATCAGCAGTATGTACTCCAGAGCCTAAATGCTATATTGCTCTACAATTCTCTACAATTTCTCCCACAAACTGGTTTTAAAGGCTTTAAATCCCCACGATTATATTTAGTCAGAGCAGTGAGCACTCCTTGTTGCAGATGTCAGCATTAATTTCTTTTGTGTCAAGATGACCACAGTGACTTCCAGAAACTACTTAAAGAAAGATTTACTTTGTCTCACTGTTTCAGATTGTTTTAGACTGTCATACAGGTAAAGTACAGTGGATCACTTCAGTTCATGGGCAAGACTGAGCAGAGAAAGCAGAGAGTAACAGTAAAGTGAGGATCCATTTATAATGTTGAAGTCCCCCGTCTAGTGATCTACCAGCTATATTCCATTTCCCAAAGATTTCCTGTTCCTGAATATTGCCAATAACTGACCAAAGTTTTAAGTCATGAGTTGATGGAAAATACCAGTTTCAAGCCATAACATAAATTCTGTTGTATTTTCCCTATGCTCGTTCATCTTAATTTTATCAATTAATCTACAGGGCTTTAGAAAAATAATATTTCATACCCAGATCAATGTGTTTTGATGTCATAATGTCCCTAGACTTTACACCCTTTTCTCTGCAGTACATGGGAGTTTTCAGAGATGATGCTATATGGTAGCTAAAGTGACTCTTTGTCATAATGCCCATCCCATTTGTCATTACAGCTGTATGGGTTAAGATGGGTTCCTTGACATTCTCTGATTCTCTTTTTACCAACAGGCGTATATAGTTCTAAAATATGAACTTGTAAGAAGCACTGAGTAGAAAATGTAGAGGTTGGTGCACAAGAAATATCCAAAAAGTGTTAAGCATTGACCCTGAGGAAACACTGGGTCTTAATAGAGTATTTGGCACATGGTAAGTATTGAAAAGTCTTTGAAGTATCATCACTTAAATAATTTGAAAAACAAAACAGGCTCCATTGAAGACTCCTCATTAGTAAATCAAATTCTCTGCTATTTAAATACATTTTATGTTTGTACAGTAGTAATAAAAATAATTTTTATTTCATTTTCATTAGCAATCAAAGAGTTTGCATAAATTCAATGATTGATCTGGTTGTATATAACCTCATTATATACAGTAAGTGCCAGTTGCTTAGAGATGTGTACATTGTGTTTGAATTCTGTCTGCTGTCAGGTCCTTATTCTGCTTGTCTTACCTGGACTCACACATGGAATTTCTTCATCTGGGAGTTTTCTTGGAGGCTGATGTGGCTGGAGAACTTCTGTGGAGAGACTTTTTTGGCCTTAAGTACTCATGAACTCTCTGTTCTACATGGCATTGGCTCATTAAGGGTGTCCTTACTTACTCCTTTGGTGGTTAAGTTCTCCAACAGTGTGTTCCATGGAGTAAGTGATTATGATAATTCTTCTTGTATCTCACTTATGAATACCCATTGGTAGATGTTACATGAAGGAGACAGAGTTACTGTGGGAGAGGTCTGAATAAGACATGGTATGCTTTGTAATTTGATTCAGTGACTGATACCAATGGTTACCAACATGAAGACTGTGGTGTTTCACATGATGTGACATTTGTTCGTCTGGGAACTATGCCTCTCAGAGACTCTACTGCCTTATACTGTGACAGATTGTAGTACAGTAAAAGATAGTGTGCTTAAAATTAGAACTTGTCAGTATAGTAATCACAGTTGCTTTTGCTAAAGTTAGAATAGTAGTAGGTCAATACAAAAATGCCTGATATAATGAAACATTCTGACCAAAAGCGATTTTGGAATAAGAGTGCTTATTTGCTTTATTTGATTCATTTCTATGATTTTGAGAATTTCTTTTTGGAGTTATTTATTTATTTATTATTTAAAATAGATTCTCCTCGCATATAGTACACCAAAATGAGAGTTTCCTCTCTCTCCATCCCTCCCAACCCCTCTCTTCCCCTAATGCATTCTCCTTTTATTTCCTTTTCAGAAAACTACAGGGCTCTAAGATATGACAGCCAAACCAGACTAAACAAGACACAACAATACAAGGCAAAAGCCTTCATATTGATGCTAAACTAAGCAATCCAATAGGAAGAAATGAGTATCAACAATAGGCAAAAGAATCAGACATATGCCCACTCCCACTGTTAGGAGTTCCACAAAAACACCAAGTTAAGAGCATAACAATATGTAGAGGATATGGTATAGACCCATTAAGCCTACCATAGTTGCTGCTTTATTTGCTATGGGCCTGTACCATCAACAATGTGGAGAGTGTGTATCAAAGGGTTTCTTTCATTTTTAGAGGTTACTTTCTATTGACAGGAAATGCAGATTGGAGCTCAAATCAGTAACATGATGTTTGAAACAAAGAAGAAAACATTGAGGATTGCTATTTACTTAACCACACTAAAGCTCATTTCAACTACCTTTCTTATAGATCATCCCTGAGGTGGTACCACAATGATTGATCTCTCCTATAATAATTAGCAGTCAAGAAAATACCCCCAAAGAAATGGTCACGGGCTGTCTGATGCCAGTATATCATCTTTTGAGGTTCCTTCTTCCCAAGTGTGTCATACTGACAGCAAGGATTAGCCACATAAACATTATAAAAATAATAATTCATGAGCAATTGTAAAATATACAAGAATGTAGTCATTTTCATTTCCATTGGTCAGGATTCCAGGAAAAGAAAAATTATTTTGTTTGTAAAGGTAAGACCATGATGTACTTGCTTGCAGGCCATTTTCATTTATTTCATATTTAAAGTTATCTAAATGAACCTTATTTTCTAATTAAAGAATTCTTTCATGGTCAGCAAATTGCTCTCAAGTTTGGCCTGTAAGTCTACAAAATGTCCCCATCATATTCTGACTCAAACATAATAAAGTAAATTTCTTTATTCATAAGAAGAATGTTTTTTGTCCAAAATTGCTTTTGATTAGTGTGGGGTTACATTACTGGGAAAGAGCCCTGAGTGTATTTTTTCGAAGTGCAGTAATTGTACTGGAAATAAGATGGCAATGGCTTTTGATTGCTTTGACTTTAATGACTGTAAAAGCCATGGGGAAATAGACTTTGTGCTACTTTTACACAGAATAATGACTGCTCATTGCATGCCACCGTTGTGCTCTTGATTTGGGTAAGAGATAATGCTGGGTGTGTACTTAGGGACTTTCCATTCTGGAGCTCTACATTTCCAATTTGAGTGTGCTGCCAGTGTATAGGAACAGTCGATGAAGATGGCCTTGACCTTCAGTATGCATATCTAAATGGTAAGAAGCATATTCAGGGGGCTGAAACACAGTTATAAGTTCAATAATAGGCAGCTATATAATGACACAAATCACATTCCAGCAAAGCTTCTCAGCATAAAATGTAGCTCTCTCTTGCTTTATCACTACACACTCAGAATACCATTTCTATTGAGTTTTTGTGTCTACCTTTATTCTTCTAAAGAATATATGTGTTTCCATTAATGGGAAAGTTTGTAAAGGGGCTACATTAACCATGTACTATGAAATCTATACTTAAGGAAAATTATGATTTTCATTAAATTATCTGGGTTTATTTCTAAAAAAATGACCAGGGACTCTTCCAATTTCTCATCTAGTGGCATGTTTTGAGTATATATTGGCCCCATAGACTTTTAAGACTGTGGTTCCAGTGACTCTTTTATTTGGAAAGTTATGGAACCTGCAAGATGGAGCCTACCTAGCAGAAATGGGTCACTATGGGTAGATCACAATATCTCTAGCCTTGCTCTACTTCCCACTTAGCCTCTGGTTCTATAGTTTGCTGTAATGAAAAAAAGCAAGCTTATTCCTTCTGTAATATGCCTTTCCAACTGCCATTAGGTCTTCTCCATAATGAACTATGTCCCTCTGGACTATAAGCCAAGAGGAACAATATCTGTCTTAGCAAGGTGAATAAGACTTAGTAAGACTCACTTTGCCCAAACACACTTACTTTATCACTGGAAGAAGGAAGTATCTAAGACATATAGGTAGTTCAAAATGAGTAGCTGTTTTAGAATATTAAAACTAGATTGAAGCTTGACTGACAAAGGAAATAGAGAAAAAAAAGCATTAGAGCAGCTGAAACTACTCATAAGATACATGAAGTTGAGAGGTTCAAATGCTATGTTCCCCAATACGTAGTGAAGTATAAGAAAGTGAAGGGTAGTTGACTGACAAGGACCATCATTAGGGATTCCTTTGGTAGATAACGTAGACAACCTAGTACTGTCCCAGGAAAGTATCAAATTCAGTCATGATTAACTTGTCGTTCAAATATAATTATCAGTGTTTTCAGTTTAATCTGAAAATTGTTCAGTCAAGATACCACTCCTTAAAATATAGAAATAATATTGAAATCAAATTACAAGTCATCCTGTATATTAGAAAAATTCAAGTATCAAACACTCTAATGTGCTTTTTGGATTACTGTTGTTTAATACCAGAATTATCTCAGATAAAAAGTTATTTTACAATTAATTTCATGCAAATGAATAGATTTGTAGAATTTCTCAGAGGATTGGGTTTCATAGTTTGGATTAGATCTTCAGTGTTATCCTGCAGTGATCCATTTTCATTTTACCAAAAGTTATACACTTATTTTAAGAGATGTTTTTAATTTTCATTTTATGTATTTCAAGTTTTGCCTACATATGTGTGTGTCTACATGTGTGTGTATGTACAATCTCTGAGTGTACATGTGCATGTGTACACGTGTATGTGTGTGTGTGTGTGTGTGTGTGTGTGTGTGAGAGAGAGAGAGAGAGAGAGAGAGAGAGCGCCCAGAGGCCCAAGAGTAGGTCAGATCCCCTGGACTGGACAATCAAATAGTTGTGAACAGCCATGTGGGTGATGCAGTGTTCTTGACTAATGAACTTTCTCTTTATTCTCCATAGCTAATTCTTTTGAACAGAGTTCTCTTCTGTTGATAAAATATAGCACAAATGATCAAAAGTATTTTCCTTTATTCTGTGGTTAGGTAAGTACTCCCTAAATGAATAATCCCTAATGGATTAGTTATTTTTTTCATAATATTTTTATTAATTAGTTGTGAGTTTTACTTCATGAACCACAAGCATATGCACTTTCCAGCCCTTCCAGGTCTGTCCCCATGCATGTGGCTTCCCCCCTCAAAAAAGAATGAGGAGGAGGATGGACAGGAGGAGGAGGATAAGGAGGAGGAGGAGGAGGAGGAGGAGAAGGAGGAGGAGGAGGAGGAGGAGGAGGAGCGCAGAAAGTGGAAGAGGGGGAAAAAAGTACAAATTGTTATCCATATACTCACTGGAACATGATCAAATCTCCTATGTTCATCCCTTTAAAGAAAACTGAGTCTACCAAAATCCATCAGTTGTGAAGAACTACATTTGCATCCACATATTAATTTTTAAGAGTTCTTTTTGGTTGCTTTCTGTCTAGGCTGTTACCTTTTTTGTTGCAGTGTGGGTAAGGGTTGTCACAGTAGCTTTCTATGCCTCTCTTTTGTAATCTTCATTACCATGCCAAGAGTAGCTTCTTTGCCATTTACAGTCTCTGTCTGAGACCATGTTGATGTATCGGTACATGCTGCTTCCCAGTGCCATGTCTGCCTGTATAGGCCTACTGCCAGGGTCTGTGTTCATGTTTGTAGCCAATGTTACCACCAAATACTATGTCTTTGGTCTGTGTTGCAGCCTGAAGCCATGTTGATTTTGGGGGGTTATTCTGCTACAGGAGGTTTGATAGTATTTGTGGAGTGTGCAGCAAGTAGCAGAGAACTGTGTCAATGTCCTTGCTCTGTACTGCTACCAACGACAATGCTGAGTTCCATAGCAAGTGCTGATGCCAGAGACCATGAGGATCTGTGAGGTCACCATAAACCATTTGTAAGTCCACAACACAAGGCTTATTTTTAATGTGTTACCATTACAATGTGATGAAATCTCTGTGGAAATTGAACTCATGAGAGGTTGTTACATCATTAGATTGTGTGTTAGAATGGGACTAGGAGAGCCTAGGCATTCACACTTTTTCTGTTTCCTTGATTGATTTATAAATAGTTTGCTGTGCTACAAGTTCTTCTCATAATTTTCTGCTTTCTTCAGAAGCCCATGTACTGGCTTCTATATAACTAGAAAATAACTAAACACTTCTCCTCATAAGTTCACTGAATCCAATGTTTTGTTATAATAATATATATTTGAATAATTTTCTAAATGAGAAAAAGACATAGTAAAATATGTGTGTGTGTGTGTGTGTGTGTGTGTGTGTGTGTGTGATCTGCAATTACAATTCTAAAATAAAATATATTTTCTCTTTTTCTGCTTTTAAGTACAAGTTTGGATAGAATTTAAATTTAGTTATTGGTTTCTTATTTCCTGTCAGTGTGAAATCAGTGTTGGAATATTCTCCTACCTATATGCATTTCGTGCTAAGGGATTACACAATTTAAAGGAAGGAATGACCATCATAGAATGTACATTGCCTTGAAAGCTAACATGTTGGCTAAAGGCAAGTAGGAGAATAATTTTAATACCAAGAGTGCAGCATTTTTTCTTTCTTATTCTTCCTCTATTTGGGTGATAGTAATTTATTAAATATCAATGCACAATGATTATCAAACATAGCTAAGATTTTGTTTTTAAATAAGTCCAATTTTTAAAGAAAAATATGTGAAGGGAATAAAGCAAATTGTTGAATTTAAAATAATACTAATGTCTATTACTCATTAACTGCTAACTCTGAACTATCAATTTTACATCCAAGCATAAGTATCTGTCAACAGAACTTGTTTAGATAGTACTCAGAGGCTTGGGTCTAAGTTATCCGCCCAACATAGAGAAAAATGTAGGTACAGTTTAAACCTTGTAACCATAGCATCAAATCTCAGTTCTTTTATTACTATGGACACAGTTTCACGTAGGATAGCTTTCTCAAATAACAACTTCATAAACATTTAAATGTTCAAAACAGAGAATTCTAAATATCTCTAGATATGTGTCCAAAAGATGTTATGCTTTATGCTTATAAAATCACTTTAAATTTCAATGCTTGCATACACCGCATTTGTGAAAACTACACATTATTAATTAAATTGCTTTTTAACTGAGAGTAGTAATAAGATAGTTTAAACACATAGAATAAGATATTCACATGCTTTAGCCCCTACTGTGAGCTGGCTTCAAAGCAGATACTAATGAGTTTACTTGTCTAAATCACATGGAGACCACATCAAACAAATATATATTTTATCTTCTTCATCAGCATCTTACCAAATAGAAACCTCAGAAACAAAGAGGAAAAGGAAGTTGTGTATTGTCATATAAGTAGGAGCTATTTTGCAGACCCATGGTTTCCATATGGATAGTATAAAATCTTAACCACTTGACCTAAATGCTTTTTTAAATAGCATTTCCTGTAATAAAGTTAACATGATTAAAGAGAATTTAATACCACATTTCCACCTACAGCAATAGTACATTAAACTCAAAGAAAGACATGTTTACTAAATCACCTAATTCCAAAATCTAGTTGGGTACATCAGTCACTACTGCTTAGTTTGACAGGAGGTCATCTGCCATTTGGGGGCAATAATGATTTATTAATTAATATCGAGATACCAAAGTATGCTGATATCACTATATTTGTTTAAAATTTAGGTTGTATAAATTATTTTTAGTAATAATTAGTAGAAATTCTGAAATAATATTAGTAATAAAAACACAATGGTCCTGGAATATGAAGACCATGTACTGAACATTGAAAGAGAAAGAAAGAAAAAGAAGTGAAAGAGATAGTTGAAGAGGAAGAAATGGATAAAGCTGGCAGATTATTGGGAAGAATCTGTTTGGCCTTCAATGTTTTCTCAGGTACAAATGTCCTTACTCTAGGCAGTGGATTCGAGAGGATGAGAGGTTTGGGAAGGAGACCAAGGAGCAGAAGTGATTTTAGAATGAGTAAATTCCTATGAAGGTTTGTCAGCATAGAAAAGTTTGAAATCATAAAAGATAAAGAAAGAAATGGAGTGTAAACCCAAGGCAGAAAGTAAAAGACAGAAGACAGAAACTTGAAGACAGTGACATGAAGTGTCAGCTACAAGTAAGAGTCATCAATTAAAGACTACAGTACATGAAGTCAAGAGGAAAACTGTTATGATCTTCAGTGTGAAAGTGACTAGAGAATTTGAGTGGCAGCTGTAAGAGGTTACTTGGTAATACATGTAAGTTATGGAGAGGAGAATCCAGTGTGTGTGTGTGTGTGTGTGTGTGTGTTTGTGTGATATCTGACCTCTGGGTGTGTGCATGTATAATGTTTATATAAGATAAATTAAAATTTTGATATTGTGTGCTAAAGTCATGAACTATGAAGCCATTTACATATATTTGCAGTGGCAAGACACACAAATAATTATAAGAACACATAATCTAATATGAACAAAAAAATGTGGCCTTTAAATGACAGTGGCATAACTCAGTCACACTTTATCTACTTAAAGCAATTATTCCAATTTATATGTCTCCCAATATAGAGGCCACCCAGTTGCCACATTCATAAAATGAAATTAAGAACAAGAAAGAACATTTGACTCTGTACCCATTACTTACCAATGCCCAAGGCCTTTTCACTGTATGAATTACTCTTATTGTCACTAAGTAAGGTTTAGACGAATAATGCCCAAAGAATCATCTTCACAAATAATGAGTTCTTAGAAATGCATGTGGCCATTTGCAGAAAAATAAACATTTTGTTCAAAGATGCTGTTAAGCTCATGAGATGAAGCACTAGGGTGTCAATGTTGTATCTTTGGCACTTTTTCTAATGATAGAGCCCATCACCTGGGTCTCTGACCTAGGACGTACCATGTGTCATCAATTGTTTAATAAGGTTCACATGTAAAAGCAGGTAATGTTATGGATCTTGGTATCATCTTTCATCTGTGAAAGGAAGAAGTAAAAGCAGAATTATTAAGATGAGAGAACTGGAAAGAATATATAATTCCTGATTTGATCTACAGGACACTATCTAGTAATGCATGTCCAAGTTAACCATTCAATCTGGAATAGAGGGTACAACCTTGTATAGAACCCCAGCAGTTCACACCTGTTTCTCAATATTTATAATTCTGAGATTTCTCAGAGGCTTGAGTCATATGAGAAGAGCTAACAAGGGTTAAAGAAAATACTTTGAACAGTAAGTATGAAATACAGATGTACAGTATACATCTTTTGTACTGGAGTACAAATAGGTCAGAATCCGAGTAGTTCATATATGTAAATGCCCTTACCAACCTCAGTGAGTAACTTTTTCAGTCCCAGAATCACAGCTTTGACCAACTTCAATTAAAACCTGAAATTGATCACAGCTTTGTTGCAAAGCTAATCAGTCTTTGATCACTGACATATAAACAATCACACATTGCATGTGCAATGCTCAGTGCAGCTTGATGTGATAACATAAACTTTTGTTAGTATAATAATTACAAAATAAACACATATTCCTTTGTTGGAATGAAAAAAAAATTGTCCAAGGCAAACAGTTAAAATTTTACAATGAATACAGAGAAAAATACCATTCCATACTAATTCCCAAAACATGTATCTCAGCTCAGAACTCTCTGTGCAATTAAGTTTTAGAACTGTCACTGCTGTGACTGAGGTATGAACAGGCTGCTGTTTTTCAAGATTCTGTATTATAGAATTTCTGTTTCAAAGACCTCCAGATGTATGCCTTTTCTCTTCACAAATAGAAATGAAGGAAAATAAGGACAGGTGCCTGGAAAACAGGTCTCCAGACATTTTACATATTGAATGTCACATGGTTGACCAAGCACAGATGAAAGGTGATGCCCACACCAGGTTTCAGCACAGGGACGTGTTTAAAAGTTTTATGGAGTAATGTGACCTGAACCTCAGACTCTAGATTTATGAAGCATAGCCCCTTGATTTGTCCTACTGGTATCACATCAGAAATACATCTATATAAGGACATGAGCCTGTGATTTATTAATGAGGCAGAACCTACAACTATAAGGAAAGAAGAAAAAAAGGATTCAAATGAGGAGCCATAAAGAAGTCTGGCTAATTGAAAGAATGTGAGAAAAATTACCAGCACTGGGATGAACATTAGTATGTCCATGAATAAACCTTGGTTCCTCACACTATGAGAGTTGAACTTCACATTTGCTCTAGAAGCGTTTAATCTCTGAGCACACTTAATGAATTATGGGTTAGCAACACAACTGAAGCAGATGCTGGTGATTGCTGCCCGTGTATCCCTTGGATGATACAGTTTCTTCCCACAAACTAAAGATCTGTTGTTCTGTAGGGGAAGACATATCCCTCTTACTGGAATCAGTCTTGACTTTGAAGGAACTCCCTGTGCCAAAATGATACACTCACAAGGTAGTGAGTGAACCATGTCCGATGACTGGTACACATGATCCTGTTTGTTTACTGCAGTTTGGTATGGTTCCTCATGAACATCTGAACTCTTGAGGGACTTTCCCATGGTGGCTGCTGCATCCATCATGTTTTCATCAATTATTTTTGACCCACACTGCTGTTCTGAAGATGAATCCTGGGTTACCTATAGCTTAGGAGATTTCCTAAAGTTACCTCTCACTGAGTGTTTATAAGGATCATTATTAAACTGCAACGTTTCCTCGCCTTGCAACTATTGTAATGAACTATTTTTCTATAATTTTTATGTTTTGTAAAAGAATGTCATAAACAATAATTTTAATGTCATTAAAATATTTTTAAGATCCTTGCAATGCACAAATTTAAACCATTGGTTTTGTTTTTTCATTGATTTGAGCTTCCTGTGCTCGATTTCCATGACAGTGTATACTGTCACTAGTTTTGAAATGTTATTGCTGTTTGACAATGTATTTTAATCAGGACTTGCAAAATATTTGTTTGTCCTTAATATTATGTTGAATAAATTGTACATTATGTGTTAGTTCATAGAAAAATAGAACAATTAAGCAGCCAATAGCAGGGTGACATTTATCAGACTATTTTCACTGTGAGTTTAAATGACAACTGTGGAGTAATCCAATTTGTGTTTCCAGCAGCTTGTGGAAGCATCAAGGTACCTGCCGTGCTTGTGAATGAGCTGCCAGTATGAGGCACTGATTCTAAAAGGCATTCTGCTCAGATATCAATTTTGTACACTTTCCCAGATCAAATCAAGCTATTAAGGAATGCAGCTTCTCTAGAATTAGCTGCAAGAAGCATTAAGTAAAGCACAGCTTCCAAGCCACTTGTAGAGAAAAATGACCAGGAGAACATTGTTTAAAAGCATCCTGCTCAACTGGAGAAAGTATACACATAGTATTTTATAAATTTCATCACAGCATCCTGTTATAAGAACAAGGGTCTAAGGAGATAGAAATGAAATCAAAGAAAACAACTAATTCTACTACAGATTCTACTACTTGATCCCATGTGTCTGCAACTTCACATCATTGTGTTTTGGTTTTGGTTAGTTGATATTTTTATTGAAATGGTTTATTTTCTCATAAACCATATTTTGATTATACTCCCCCACCTCACTCCTCTCAGTTCTCCTCCATCATCCTTACTGTCTGGATCAACTTCTGTTCCACCTCTTATTAGAAAAGAATAAGCTTTGAAGAAATAAATAAACATGACAAAATATAATAAGATGAAACAAAAATGTTCACATCAAAGTTGGGCATAGCAACCCAACAGGAGGAAAAGTACCAAAAGCAGGCAATAGAGTTAGAGACCTATTCATATTCACAATCAGAAGTCCAATAGTTACTAAGCTAGTATCTATAATGTACATGGAGAGGATCCAGTGTAATTGATCTTAGCCTTTCTGAATGAGTAAGATAGAATATCAAAGTGGTTTTGCCTTGCATTTCATAGATGACTAACAATATTGAACATTTCTTCTTCAAGTGTTTCTTGGTCATTGGATAATTCTCTATTGAGAAGTCTTATAAATTCCTCCCATTTGCTCTCCTCCCCTTCTCCTCAGAAAAAGGAAGCCCCCCTGGTTATTACCCCACCCTGGGTTTTCTAGTACCAATAGGACTAGGCACACCCTCTCCTACTGAATCCCAACCAGGCATTTCCAAGTAAGAGGAAGGGGACCCAGTGGCAGGGAACAGAGATTGAACAGCCCCCACTTCACTTGTTAGGAACCCACATGAAGACCAAGCTGTACATTTACTCCAAGTATGTTGGGAGTCTAGGTCCAGCTCCTGCATGCTCCCTGGTTTGTAGCCTTGGCTCTGTGAGACACCATGGTCTCAGGTTAGTTTACTCTGTAGGTCTTGTAGTATCCTTGATACCCACACCTAGTTCACTTCTATCCTCTACTTTTCAACAAGATTCCCAGAGATCCCAAGATTGCCTGATGTTTGGCTGTGGGTCTCTGCATCTGCCTCCATCTGCTGCTGGATAAAGAAAGACTCTCCGGAGACAGTTAGGCTAGGTTTCTGTCTGCAAGCATAGCAGAGTATCATTAATAGTGTCAGGGTTTGGCTCTCTCACATGGATGGGCCTCAATTTAGGGATGTCATTGGTTGGATGTTCCTTCAGTCTCTGCTCCATCTTTATCCCTGCATATCTTGTAGGCAAGACAAATTTTGGGTTGAAGATTTTGTGGGTGGATTGATGTTCCCTCCTATCTCCTCCGGAAGTCCTGCTTGGCTACAGGATGTGGCCATTTCAGTCTCATAGCAGCTTTATTTATAATAGCTAGAAACTGGAAACCAACTAAATGCCCCTCAACTGAAGAATGGATTAAAGAAAATGTGGTACATCTGCACAGTGGAATAGTATTCAGCTATTAAAAACAAAGGCATCATGAAATTTGTAAGCAAATTAATGGAACTTGAAAATATCTTGAGTAAAATAACCCAGAGCCAGAAGGACACATCTGGTATATACTCACTTATAAGTGGACATCAGCCATACATACAGGATAACCAAGCTACAGCCCACAGACTCAAAGAAACTGGGTAATAAGGAGGTCCCAAGTGAGGATATATGAATCTCACTCAGAAGGGGAACATAAATATTCATCAGAGGTGGATGGAGAGAGGGAACTGGCTACGAGATGGGGTAAGTCCTCTAATGGATTTGAAGTTGAGAAAA
Organism: Rhynchomys soricoides; assembly: GCA_019843965.1. NCBI lineage: Eukaryota > Metazoa > Chordata > Mammalia > Rodentia > Muridae > Rhynchomys > Rhynchomys soricoides. The sequence goes on from JADRCH010000044.1 coordinate 10,761,773, forward strand.
ATCTTTTCCCATTCTGCAGGTTGCTGCTTTGACCAATCATCTGAGTTTCCTGGAGTGCTATTTATTAATTATTGATCTTAGTGCCTGCACTATTGGTGTTGTGTTCAGAAAGTGATTTCTTGTTCCAGTTCATTCAAGGCTATTGCCCATTTTCTCTTCTATCAGATTCAGTGTATCAGGTTTTATGTTGATGTCTTTAATGCACTTGGACTTTACACTTGTGCAGTGGGATAAGAATGGATCTATTTGCACTCTTTTACATGCAGACATCAGTGTGATCAGCACAATTTGTTGAAGATGCTTTCCTTTTTCCAGTATGTATTTCTGGCTTCTAAATCAAAAATCAGGTGTCCATGTATGCTCAGATTCATGTCTGGGTCTTCAACTCCATTCCATTGATCATTATAGCTGTTTTTAAGGCAATAAGATGGTTATTTTTTTAAACAGTTAGTATTATTATTACTATAGCTGTGTAGTACTACTTGAAGTTAAGTATAGTGATACTTCCTGCAGATCTATTATTGTTCAGATTTATTTTAGCTCTCCTGTTATTTATTTATTTATTTATTTATTTATTATTTATTTTTGGTTTGTCCTTATGAAGTTGAGAATTGTCCTTTCATAGTCTATAAACAATTGTGTTGGGATTTTGATGGGGATTGAATTGAAACAGTGTGTTGCTTTTGGCAGGATGGTCATTTTTACTACTTCTACAGATCCAAGAGTGTGGAAGACATTCTTTACTTCAAGTTTTTATCATACAGGTTTTTCACCTCACCAGCTTGGTTAAAGTAAAAGTAATATAAAATACCAAGTACACCATGATATTTTATATCTTTATTTGAGGCTATTGTGAAAGGTGTTGTTGTTTCCCTGACATTTGCTATTTTTGTATAGGAGAGATACTGATTTTTAGTTGCTATTATTGTTGTTGTTTATCTTATATCCAGCTACTTTGCAGAAAGTGTTTATCAGCTATAGGAATTCCCTGATGGGATTTTTATGATCATTCATGTATATTATCACATCATTTGCCATTATATTTTGAGTTCTTTCCAATTTATATCATTTTTATCTTCTTCAGTTGTCTTACTGCTCTAGCTAAAACTTCAAGTACAGAATATATACAAGTGCTAGAGATGGAGAGAATTGACAAACTTTCTCCTGATTTTTGTGGAATTGTTTTAAATATCTCTTCATTCAATGTTATGTTGCCTATAAGCTTGTTGTACATTTCCTTTATCATGTTTAATTTATTCCTTTAATCCATAATACCTTCAGGACTTTTATTAGGAAGGGGTACATGTTTAGTGGGAAAACTATGGATCTATTTGAACTCCTGTATATATAAAGATATCCAGTGAAACTGGAACTATTTGTTGAAGACACTTTCTCAAAGAAACTTGTTATTGGTTAAACAGCATGATATTTTTATATTATGAATATAACACAAATATTATCATTTGATATATTAAGATTAGTGTATTTAGCTTTCAGGATTGGAAGGGATATAATTATTAAACTAAAATCAAGTCATTTCAGAGTTCAAAATTCTGAATTTTTTTCTTTACTCATTCAGCACATCTCAGGAAGACTAAAGAAAAATTAAAAAGCAAGTATATAGGGTAAGTGTAAGTGCAAACAAGACCTCCAAAAGTGGAAGAGAGAACTTAGGGTTTAGTGCAAGCATGCTGTTCTAACTACCAATGCTACTTACCAATAGGTTTTTATTAAATTTACAAATCAAAGTTCTTTTATGGGCTAAATACTGCCATCCCAGAAGTCTAGGTTTAACAGTCCATGGTAATGTTCCTGTCCACACTCAAATTCTGAAAATAATAAAATCTCGGAATCCCTCAGACTTCTTATTGCTTAACTAAAGTATGTGGTTTTGAGTCAACATAAATTTCACTGACAGCATAGATTCCAGAAACTATTCATAATCATACAATGCTGCTGATGCAGCTTGCTTGATCGTGACAATAAATGAGAAGTTCTTGCTATGTTCAATAAAAAGCGTGTTCTTTTATTTCTCTGATAATTTAGAAATAGCTTTACTTATTCATGGGTATTTTCCGATATTTGTAAAATGATTTCATGTTCATCTACAAGTACCTTCCTTCAATTCCTCAAGTATCCAACCACATCTGCCTGCCAATTTAAGGTCTGTTCCTTTTGTTATTACTAACTTTTGAAGCCCAGTTAGTCTTGCCTGTATTTAAATAAGCATTTGGACATCTACTTATAAATATACATTTAAAATGCCAAATATGGGGGAGGTGAAGAGCACTAGCTGTTCTTACAGAGGACCTGGGTTAAATTCTCAGCACCCATATGGCCAGCTCACAGCTGTCTGTAACTCCAGCTTCAGGAAATCCAGCACCCTCACACAAACACACATGCAGGAAAAATACCAATTCACATAAAATTAAAATAATTTTTAAAATATGAGACAGCTGTGATATAGGAAAAACAATGCAGAAATTAATTTATATAAAAGATAATAAGATATATTGTAGATAGATATATAAATGATAGATGATAAGAATATTCACATATTATATAACTAAAATATATAAAAGTACAATTTACTTTTTTCCCTGCACTTAAGGTGGTTCTTGAATCTATTAATAGCAGAAAATCATCTAATGCTAGGTCAAATCCAGACTTAGATGGGCTGTGTCATTTGATTAACCAGTTTTCCATTTCTGTATTCAGGGGTAGAAGTTGGAGGTGGCTGTATATTACTTGGTGTTTGCTCACATTTAGGTCACTGTTGACAGGCTGGTATTCTGATTAAGGCTTAATTTCTGAATCAGTCAGAAAATATAGAACATATCTGTTGTTAGCATGATAATTCTCTTCAATTATTTAATTAATTTACATACCTAAAATTGATTAGCATGTGGTAAGTGATGGCAGGACCTTGGAAAATTTCCACTAGCTTCTTTTGCAAAATAATTGCCCCAATATCCTTGTCAGCATATTGTTTTGTTTATATATATGATATCTTAGATGTCTAAGTCACTTGGTGTACCCAGATAGAAACCCTAGTGTCATCTTTGTGTACTAGTGTGCCTCTTAGGTTTGTGATCCCTTGTGCTTACAACATAATTAAGATCTAGGGCCTTTTCTACGCAATCATTCCCACACTTCCACATTGATAGTCCTGCTGTCACCGCACATGTTAGAAAAGTTAGAAACAAGTTCTTTGTCTTCTGAGAGTCAACTAAAATTGTACCTAAAGATTACATCTTTGTATTTTGTCTCCTGTCAAGTTTTTAAAACTTTCAGAAGGAAAAGCACAGCCCCTCTTTGCTTTGATTGGCATCAACCATGTTCCACATTAATGTTTGACAGTATATCTGGCTCCTTTCTTCATTGATCCTGCTACTCAGGAGATTCTGATGGGTGGTTAGAGGATGGTACTGGGTTGTGGGAAGGACAGAATTGCTTCTCATGTACATTCTTCTCAATATCTGGTTTGTACACCTGCTCTGCATTCTGCTGTATCCTGAAATTCTTGCTGATCTTAGAAACATGTATGTTTTAAATGTCAAGTATTTTCACCCCATTCATTATCTATAGCAGTGAAAAATTTGACTTAAAATATAAGACATTCCAGTCATTCAGGTTTTTTTTTTGATTCTTTCATTCTTTGTTATATATTTACCTTAAAGTAAACAGTGGATAAGAAACTCTAGCAAAGAAAAGGTTTAAAAACCAACCAACAAATGAAAAGGATAAATCAAATTTTGTGCTCTTACTCAAAAAAAAAAAAACAAAAACAAAACAAAACATGGCATCTATTTGACTTTACTCATTCTCTGTTAAAATAAATTCATATAACCCTATGCCTACATACAATGGATGTGAAAACAGGCACACAATCAGATATTCTATACGGATGTTTATTGAAGCACTGTTCACATGTATGAACTCATTGAAACTACACACATGCTTTTATCAGATTAATTAATAAAGATATATATATATGTAAAGACACATATAAATAACTACTTTTTAAGGTCTAAAACTAAAATATTGATATATGGCACATTTTGGTTGAATCTTCATTTTAAGTGAAAATGCTAAGAACTAGGGTGACATGTTAAATGAATTCGTGCACAGAAACATCCAGAAGAAAGAACTGAAATGTGCAGTTATCAAGAAAGGAAAAGTGCAGGGACAAGGAATCGAGTCTTAAAAGGTATAAAGTATCCACTTCGAGTGAATAAAATGTTTCTTCTTTTTTATTGAACATTTTAAGTTTTTATATTTCAAATGTTATTCCTTTTCCCTGTTTCCCCTCTGAAAACCCCCTAAATCATCCCCCCTCCCACTGCTTCTATGATGGTGCTCCTCCATCCACCCACCTAATCTTGCCTCCCCACCCTGGCATTCATTACTCTGGAGCATCAAGCCTTCACAGGACAAGGGCCTCTCCTTCCCTTGATGCTTGACAAGGCCATCCTGTGCTACAAATGTGGCTGGAGCCATGGTTTGCTCCATGTGTACTCTTTGGTTGGTTGGTTAGTCCCTAGGAGCTCTGGGGAGGGGGGTGTCTGGTTGGTTGATATTGTTGTTCTTCCAAAAGCTCAGAATATTCAAAATATAATTCACAGACCACGTGAAACTCAAGAAGAAAGAATACCAACGTGTGGATGCTTCAGTCCTTCTTAGAAAGAGGAACAAAATACTCATGGGAGGAAATATGGAGACAAAGTGTGGAGCAGAGACTTAAGAAAATGTTTCTTAACTGAAGGATAAATGAATTAACAGCATTACCTAAGCAGTTATTGTCACTGAATTAATTGTCCAGTATAAAGTTGCTAAAATAGTAAAACAGTGTCTTCTCTATGTTATCATAATAAAAATGAAGAGAAAACAAATACATATTCCTTTGAAAATTTCAGATTATTCCTACATGTTACTTGTGAAGTTGAGGACATCACTTCTCTTCTAGGATTTTGCTTTCAAAATGCTGCAAATACCCTTCTTGTGCCCTGAAACTTTGCTGCCAACACATGACAATGCTCTCCTCCAGGTATGTGCCCACCCTAGCTAGTCAACTGGACTCCTCCCCTCTGATGAGGATGGATAACTATTATGGTAGAATATATTGCTATTCCAGTAACTTCTACTTTGCTTCTTTACATCGTAGAAGGAATATAGTCTTAGATTAAAGGATGGCCATGAAGTCACCATTAATATGACTTTATGTGACCTTGAACATGAACACAAGGCCTTCATATTTGAGTGGTATTTGTTGCTATGTTAAAAATATGCATAGTCACATAAAACAGGTGACTTGTTGTAAAGCCCATACCACAGGTGATTTTTGAGCCTTGGGTAGGAAGACAGAATCAGCTTGGCCATAATGGCAGCTACAGACCAGTCTACTTTCTCATACAAAGAATACAGAATAAGAAAATGCTCTATAATTTTTAAAGAAAACATTAAGGCAAATTTGCAAAATAGTTGTGAGGTAGAATAGAAGTAATGTCTGAAGGAGAAATTTAAAATAATGTGCTTGAGAAAAAACCACCTTGCTGGTTATTAACATTGGTGAAATGATGTTACCAAAGAAGAATTTAAGGCCTGGTTTTCTGTGAAGGAATGGTTCAAGTCAAATGAAACAGCATCCTGGGGTGGGAGAATGATAAATAGGGAAGACTTCATAACTTAAAATAGGAGATATAAAGAGAAGGACATTGGCATCAGGCAGGAACTTGCTTGAAATTTGCTAGAGATCCTAACACTCTAACATTGAGTCTGGGAGGGTCCAAGAATGCCTAAAGATCCAAAAGACCTAATCTTTTCTCAGTGCTCTCTATATGATGAAGGCCCTAGACCGCCACTATGAGTTTTCAGTCTGGAATTTAGTTAAGTTCTGAGGAGGACTTGAGGATTTGTTATTAGTGGCATGGATCATCGCAGGTTTTTCAATACAAGAGACTCAAAATCTGACCATGGGGATGATTTCAACTGCCTTGGTGTTTTTATAAATTCTAAATGAACACCCAGAAGTGATTAGCTAGGAGGCTGATTTGTGAGAAGTGGGGGGCGGGATGAGACTTCTGGTACGTCCTTAGAATTAGACTGTTCACATCTTTGTGTTGACATTTTCTGAGCTTCTCCAGTAACGCACACCGACATAACCATCATTACTACAGGTTTAGACACTTATTTTGTATTTCCTGCAATGTAAAACTAATAGAGGAAGAAGAAGAAGAAGAAGAAGAAGAAGAAGAAGAAGAAGAAGAAGAAGAAGAAGAAGAAGAAGAA
>JADRCH010000044.1:10768070-10946717 GCA_019843965.1 Rhynchomys soricoides
AAGAAGAAGAAGAAGAAGAAGAAGAAGAAGAAGAAGAAGAAGAAGAAAATATAGAAGGCACCTCTTCCTGCTATTAACTACAGAATACTGTATAGAAATCTTTCTCATTCTGCCTCTCCCAATAATTTTCTATGTGCTTTTAAACTAAAAATCGAAAAGCTTAATATTTGTAGGATTCAATGGTACTGTATAAAGACTCTCATTTGCTAACCTTTTAAAAAATAATTGCTTCGATTTAAAGGCTTTTATAAGAAAAAAGAGACATTAAAAAGGACATTTCATATTCTTATCTTTGAGTAAATAAATTTTGTTCAGCATGAGCATTATAAAAGGTACTAAAGTTAAGGCTTACCATTTCCCATAGGATTTAAACCATTGGAGTCTGGGGCAACATTTATCACTAGGAACAAGAATTTTACTGAAGAGGAATAAACACATTTACAATGTGTCTAAATAATGTCTGAGGCCAGTTTTCATTTGCATGCTAGTGACCCCTTCCACTCTTTCTTACAACTTTCCCTTCAACTGCATGATGTTTATTGGTTCATTATTTGTAAAATAGTAAAACCTCAGCTTAAAAAAAATGCATTGTGTCTTTAATTTAAAAACCACCTAAGGGCCCTATGGGGTATATTAAATCTGTCTCTTTGCCGTATATCTTGATGTACATTTTACTTGAAACCAGGTGTTTTGTATATTGAACTTTTTAACACTGCAGGGAGGTAAGTATTCACAGCTGGAGTTTTATGCTTCGCACATTTTCATGTTTGAGAACAAGAAGGAACCCCTAGGAAAAACCCCTCCAGCCTGAAGAGAGGCCAAACAAAGCGCTTCTGTATCTAGTGGCAGGACATGGATATGATGAAGTCACTGATAGCAGCCCTGAATGCAAAATAGCTGCCAGGGAAACCTAGACAAAAGTTTCACGGAATCCAAACGCACAGGTTCTCAGATCAATCACAAGTGAGGAGGTTGTCACTGCAGAGAGCCACTAAAAGGCAGCTTCAAAGGCTTAAAGAGAGGGGAGAGAAGCTTTTGTCCAACAGGCTTTTGTCTTCTCAACCAACTTTGGAAGCCAGCTCCCATCGACTGAAAGGCCAAGTTAATCTATTTCTAGTGAACATTGTTCCTCTGTGTTTAGTTAGCCTCAAATCATTAAAGAAAAATAAGTAGGTTGGCATGAGTCAAAAAAAAGTCGTGATTTTCCAGTGGGGTACATTTGTATATATTGAATATTTTGCATATGTTCTTGTGTGAAAGAGAGTAAGAAGTGCCTCACCCCACAAAACAAATGTACTCAGCCCAATGCTTCTTAGCCTCAACCGTGAACTTGGTGTTTGCAGATCAAGACATGAGAGGCTAGTTTAAAATTCAAAACATTGCAGTAATAAACCATTCTTTTCTAGATCTAGTTTCTTCTCTGAAGTCTTTTTAACAATCTTACAACATAAAAGTGTTCGGCCATTGTTTATTTAGCCTTCCCAGAGAAATCTGTCACAGTGTTACAGGGAGATTTCTTTCTTTGAGGAGTAAAAGAGTCACTGAATGGTGAAGGTGGGTTCTGTGCTGGGAAGAAGGGAGGGTTGGAGCAGGCAGGTGAAGATACAGAATCTCTGTTATGTATTATGATGAAATTCTAATGCTGCCTAGACACAGACACAAAGTTCACTTTAGCTTAGATGGCCTCAGATCAATGTGAATTGTACAAATGCATCTGTCATTCCATATCAAGTACAATGATGTTTATTTAAGATTATCACCCTTGGAGAGCAGGCACATTTAACGGGCACAATACAAACTGTATCATTTTGTCTCTAGTTAAATGAGTAACTAACTTCTTCTTTGCTCTAAGACCTCAAAGACCAGTATTGCAGTGTTGCATTCTGCAGGGCCCCTACAATGGGCACATAAGATTTCGTGCCAGGGAAAAAGAAGGTTAATAACTGCTTAAATTGAAAGAATAATCCACCAAGAGTACCAAGAGAGAATGTGCCTTAATGTCACCAGTAGGTACAAAGGAAAAAGTAACCCGCATATAACAGGCGGAGACAAAACTGAAAAGGAATTTGACAGCACTGTTATGGAATAGATTGACTGATTCTTTAAACTTAAAACTAAGCCCACTAGGTTTTGCTATTAATTCTCTGAATATACTTTTTAATACTTTTACAGCACGAAAAGTCACTTGGATTGCTCATCAGTTCAAGCTGGGAACTGGGAGTATTGTTGTAAAATATAGAGATAAAAAATTCTTCAATTCCCTGGCTTTTTTAGGGCACAGCACTGCTTTGAGGATGTTAACAGAAGACCTGTATGGGATTGTGAGCAAATACATTGAGGGATGAAATTCAGGATGTAGAGACATTGTGGATGATCCAGATGGGATAGTGGCCCAAGTAAAAGAACATGGGTACTAAGTTAATGGTATGGTTATGATGTAGAAACACATGGGTAACAACACAGGATGACATCACGTGTAGCTGGTAGTGTGTTTCTTATCCATCTGTCTTTTTCTCTTTCTTATACACATGCATACACATTTAGACACAAATATATACATACCTAAACATATATATGATTTTGAACACAGTTGTATGCATATTTTTACTTATACTTCCAGCAATTATTTGTGTCTATTTTTTTATTTACATCTCCCTAGAGAACAAATTTTTTAGGTCAGATTACTAATTTTTCATACTTAGAATGAACCAGGGGATTTAAAACCATAACTTCTACTAATTCAACAATATTCAGAATTGGAAATCTTGAGAATTTGTGAGATCTTGGAAAATTCAAGAATGTTTTTCATTCCTGAACTTTCTTTCCAATTAAGATACAGTAATTTAACAGCAAAATGGAAATGTAATGTATATAGACATAAATAAGTGGTAGATTTTTTTCTCAAAACAATTTAATAGTAACACCTCAATATTTGAGTAAATATCTCAAATATTACTAAATATTTCAAAGATACCAATGGATGGACTGATTACTGAGTAATCAGCCCTGGGTATAATCCAGTGTTTTCATAATAAAGATGCACTCCTTATTCATATAGAGTATGTTGTCTGAATCAGACTTCAAATATAATCTTGACAGCTTAATTCTCTTTTGTCTTTCCCATTTTTTCTTGTTATCATGGATATTTGCATTAAAGAACTCGGAAATTATAGTTTTGGGTTATGGTATATTTTTAAACCAACCACTAAAAAAAGAATGTTTATTGGCTACAGACTGTAGCCAGTGAGTATATAGGAACTAAAGAAATAAAATAAGACCAGATCTACTTTACATGGATCTCAAAGACGAGTGTGTAACCCCTAGATAAACTAGATCATTCTGTGAGCCTGTGGCATCCCTACTGCAAAATGAATATTTAACAAGAAAGCACGCAACACAGAAGTTCTTACAAAGTGTTTGAGTTTGCTTCATTGTTTAAAAGGTGATTAGTGTCAGTAAGTGTGTGAAGACACAAGTCATATTTTGACTTGATTAGATGATCTGTTGATCTGCTTAATAATTTATGCCTTACTCAAATGATTTTCAATTATCCACTGCATAATGGTACTTTGCTAGCAACTGTGTTTACAAATATACTTTAGATACTTTCTTAATGGGTATAAGTGCTATCTCCTTGCTTCTAGATTAATTTGTTTGCTTAAATAAAGGGGAAAAAAGCAGAAAAACAATAAGTAACTTGAATGGCATGTATACGATGCTGCAGTTTTATAATTAATATTTGCATTTATAAGAGTATTTAATGAAACTTGCATGAACTGTTATGTAAATAAGGGGTATTTCAAGTAAGAGCTCTTACTGGACACAGAGCTTTCTCTCTCCCCCACAACTCTGGCCTCATGCTAGTTTTTCTTTTCAGTATGTACCATTAAGTAAAATATTTTATAAGGAAAGTATCTCAACATCAGGTGGAGATATTGCATGGCGTGCCAGTCTTCTGATTGTTGATGTAATATTAAAAATACAGACCTAGGCACTGAAGGGCACTGGGTCTTAAATAGGCATATGTAGGAGATGCCAGGACCTGGTATGAGCAAGGCAAATTGTGTTATGGCAGAGGAGGCAGCAGAACCGTATTTCAAACTGCATATTTTACCTTTTAGGTTTACTACAAATCTTCACCAACAAGTAAATCTCAGGTTAATTCTTGCAACTAAGATGCATAATGTGCCATCATTGATAGGTTTTCTCTGACATGATATCGGATAGCCTGTTCCACAGAGCACTGGATGAAAGTGAGATGACAAGTCGAGATCTTAGTTCATTATTGAGGATTGTCGCTAGCACTGAATCAGAGCTACTTCCTTTTGTTGTCACTGTGACAAGATGATAAAGTCAGGGAGAAGATTTGTTCTTGCTCACACTTTCAGAAGCTATAGTCCCTCAGATCAGAAAATGCCTGGTAATGTTTATGGAAGATGAAGCTTGAGGTTGGATTTCCTCTTGTCACAGGTCAAGAAGCAGCAAGTTAAGGTGGTTTAATTGGGGTTTCTATTGTAGTAAAATACCATGACCAAAAGCAACTTAGGGATGAAAGGGTTATGTTGCCTGATAATTAGGAATGAAAGTCAGCAGGACATCAAGGTGGTAGGAATTTGGAGGCAGAAACTGAAGCAGAGGCCATGGAGAAATGATATTACGAGCTTAATCTTTAAAACATCCTTACCCTGCTTTCTTCTGTAATCCAGGACCATCTGTGCATGGGTGGCACCAATTCCAAAGGGCTAGCTCCTCTCACATTAATCACTAATTAAGAAAAATGCCCCACAGGCTTACCCAGGGGACAATATAATGCAGGACTTTTCTTAGTTGAAGTTCTCCTCCCAAATGACACTAGTTTATATAAAGTTGACATAAACCTATCAGGCATACTGGTGTAAACCTGGTCAAGACATGATTCTCAATACCTGCCTCAGAGACTCTTCCTCCAACTATGACTCATTTTCTAAAGATAACCACCCAAGCACCACAAGCTCGGGGCTAAGTAGGGGACATTTCATTCATAAACAATAACATGCAGTGTCCAAGTAACAATGAATTCTGGATCGAATGCCTTTGGGAGGCAGCCTTAAATGGTTCAATTCAATCTTTTATTCTGAATTCTCCTGTGCTAATTTGATGATATGTACTCACACAGAGCATACATCATCACATCAGTACAAACATGGAGAAAAAAAAAAGAAAGCAAAACAAAACAAAATATGTTTCTCTGCTTCCTCTTTCCGCTGCTAATACTGACTACCACCAAGAATGCATAGATTCTTGCTGATAATCTAGACTAAAACCTTTACTCTGAGAAGTTAGCAAAACCAAGTGTCAAAATACAAATTGGGTTTGACAATTTATCTCAAATTTACATCCAAAAATGATAGTTATTTGTTTGTTCATTTTACCTGGAGAAAACTAAACGTTAATTTGGTATCTCAGTAAATCATAAAAGTTTGCTATTTGATCATGTTCCATAAACTTCAAAAGTTAAATCTTTTATTAGCTACATCTATTATGTTAAATTAATTTGATTAATACAGAGAAGGAATTTCAACAAGTTTAGAAAATTAAACTATGTAAAATTAGGCCTTTACTGATCAAAAATAATTGCCTAGGTAGAAGTCAAGGCACATTTTATCAAGAGTATTTGTAATTTTGTTTGTTCCAAATTTTTATATTTCCAAGTTTTATATTTTAGAATACTTTGCAAAATTAAAAACTCTAATACAGTATATTTTGAATTTTTTTTGTTCTGTCAGTCCTGCTTTATTTACAAGCAAGTGAGAAAGATGTTTAAAAAGCTGACTATAATATTTGGCTATCTGTACTTTATACTTGTTTTTTTTAATAGATAAACCATCAGGGAGATATATACATAATACAATTTAACTTAGAACCTGACCACAATAAACACAGTAAAGTCTTGTCTGGTCAGGATTTAATCCAGCATAAACTGGGCTGTTTTTTCAGGAATCAAAAGAAAATCCTTATAATTCTCACAGCAGAAAACTCCTAACTAAACAAGACATAACGTGTGTCAGGAGCTCTGCATTGTAAGCTCAAATACAGGAGCACCTGTACAAAAGGTATTTACTACTGCTGAAAGGTTCACCATGCCAAATTCGCTTCACACAGGTCTTGCCGGTCACCCTAGGCAGGCAGATAGTTTTCCAGAGCTGATATATTTGTTCAATTCTTTCTCTACACTCTGATTCTAACAGGTGACCAAATGCTAAGTCTATGAAAACCATCTGAAAATGAATGCTTCATTTTGATGTTTCAGTATGATGGTCATATTCTTTCTAGACATGCATATAGACAACATGTTATTTATGTGCTATATTGCATGTTCATATATGTCTATACAGAAACACAGATTTTATTTTTAGTCATCCTCAGTATTTCAGTAAGTAGGAACTAAGATCTTTGTCATAATTCCCAATCTTTTGCTATGGTTTTCATTATATTTTTGTAAGTCTGAGTTTCTCCTACCCAATTCATATTCCCACAGTTTTTAATTCCTTGAGAATGTCTGACAACCCAAAGTTCACTGAGTTCAGTGGAATTTAAGATTTCCATTTTTGAATAAGGCGTGTATCACCTCTGGTGAAATCATTACAAATGAATGCCAATAATATCCAAGAAGACAGAGTCTTAATATAAACCAAATGGCATCCCTTGAGGGAGAAAAAAAGAGCTTACCAAAGGCTTAGATGTACATGTGTTCACAATGATGATTACCCAGCATGGAGATCTCAGAACAAGGCTGCTTGTTTACAGTGGATGTAATGAGGTTTCTGTGCTAGAGTTCAACTCCTTTTAGAATTCTGAACAAAGAAAGGGAGCACTGGAAGAGCCCTTCAAGTTACACCATAAATTGGACTTGCTGCCAAAATCGGGAGGAATCTAAAGCCTTGACTTGGGTAAGTGGTTCTTAGCGGAGTTCATGACAAAATAATGAAAGCTGAGGTATTTTACAAAGAACATATGCTATGCACTGTGATCCTTTCATACTTAAAGTGGTCCACATTTAGTTTTAGCATTGTATATGCAAACATGCCTAAGGAATAGGAAAGATGCAACACTACATACATTGTTTGATAAAGTATTTGCCTCGTAGAAGGAGTCAACGTTATCATCAGCTAAATGTACTTAAATCAGCAGGGTGACAAACTTTGCCTATGAAGTGGACTGAAATGTCACAGAAATGCTAAACTTCTAGGGGTAAATATACACATGTTCTCATTTCATCATTTTAAACATCTTTGAAAAATTCAAATGCAGAATCAAGCCTCCATGGTAGATAAACATGATTGTGAAAGAAAACATAGTGCTTGCTAAGTGACAAACAATAAATATATAGACATAAATTATAAATCAGATAATTAAGAAAGTTTATGCTTCTCTGAAAGTGACTAATAATGCTGGCAAATGTATCATTATGTTTAGTTGGCTTGGAAATAGATAATTATTTCCTCTTCTTTCAAACCTGCAAGAGTCAAAGACACACAAATCAATGCCCTACTGAAATGAGTTTTTCAATGGATTAAAGCATCCCATTAGAAATTCATAAGTGCCATGTGTGGTCTACAGTGTCTTGGACTCTTCCGCACTTGTACATCTGCTGGCATCAAGTCTTTGAGTTGATTTTCTGCTAGCAACAAAACATAGAAAGTACCAGACAGTAGAAAGGTTGACCCTTGTGTAGTGACTTGATTGCAATAGTCATCATTTTGAAGTTAGTGTTTCTTAAATCTCTCTTATATGCTGGCTGTGAGAAAACAAGGAGACATATTATAGTCTCAATTTGGTAAATTTCTGTAGGGGTATGCTAGGAGTTTCAGGAGTACTCCGGTCAAAAGTCAGCAAGAAAATGCTGCAGGCGTAGAGAGGCAATAATATGAATCTATCTACCATCTCAGTTGAGAGGACCTTTCTTCTCTGATCAAGCAACAGACAGGAACACAGTCCTAGACAGCATTTGACTGAAGAGGGATTAACTACATTAGCCCAACATTTCCCCCTACAGATCTGTGTAAATGATCAAGATGTGTTTCTTTTGGTTCCTAAGTTTGTGGTAATATTAGGTCAGAATTGCAAAACATTGATAATCCTACCACGTGATTAATACTCTTAGCACTAGTCTTGTGTGATTTGTGTGTGTGAGCATGCATGTCTTTGTGGTGGTGGCAGCTTAACTTGCAAAAGTTGAGAGTCTGATATACATCTTAAATCAGGTCTTGATAGCAATGAGTGTATACACATGGATTTGTGCCTCCTATCTAAAATCATGAATATATATCTACATCCATAAGTCAATATATTTGCATATGATTATTATATATTTATTTTCTCATAAACATGGGTAAAAGTTACTTATTTAGATATAAATAATACCAATTAAATTGTATCATTGTTAATTTGGAAAATTAGACTAAAATTAATCCTGTTAATATACAAAACATGTCTATAGTAATATATATATTAATATATATATATAAACCTCAATCTTTAAAAAGAAAGAATGATATATTCACAACTAAAATTAAAAATAGGAAAATATGAAAAAGAAATTAATAAAATCATATATATATAGGTATTTACATATAAACATATGATTTTAATGGGCATTTATTCAAATGGATGAGTGTCATATCTTAGTATATAGATGTATGTATTTTTATGCATCCCAAATTCAAATTCTCTTTTTCATGGAACACAATTTAAGGGTATTTTCTTTTTGACAATCTGTATAACATTCCTTGTCACAGTTATGTTTGTTGAAGTTATATTTTAAGATGCCCACTATTATTTTCACAGACTAGCCAAGTTTTAGGAAACTCAGGAACATTTCATAGCACTTGACTTAAGAAACAAAATCATAATTATGAGATGATCACATAAAATTGACAATGTAACCAAACAAGCTTGGTGCCCATTAGTTTCTTCTGTCTTGATGTACTGACAGCCACAGTGGAGAGCAGGTCTAGTTGGAACCCTATGGATGCCCAAAGTTGGGTCACTGCAGCCCTGTTCTCTGCTTCTATCCTTGACAGAGCAGTGGCTCAGGACAGGGCAAGATGGCCAAAGTTCTTCATTTGCCTAGAAATCTGGAGAGTGAAGGCATAACACTGATGTGTTCTAATCCCAGGCAGTTATTTTGTAAGATATGTTGCTAAGTCTACATTTTAACATCAGTGTCTTGACAGATCCTTGTTGTTGTCAGGTGTTCAGAGCACTACTGTAATAAGATTCAATTTTTGTAGCTTTGAAAAATAAAGGGACCCAGTATTAATATGGATAACTCTTTCAGACTGTTTTAGTTTGTATTTTATACCATTACAGCTTCCTACTGTAACTTGTTTTTTAAAATGAGTGCTCTATTTGTATCTATGCCTGCACTACAGAGGAAGGCATCAGATGCCATTATAAATTGTTGTGAGCCATCATGTGCTTGCCGGGAATTGAACTCAGGACTCTTGGAAGAGCAGTCAGTGCTCTTAACTGCTAAGCCATCTCTCTAGCCCTTCTACTGTAACTTAATATTAAGTTTAAGAAAGATTTAAAATTACCCATGTTCATATTAGTTTTCCAAATTGAGAAAAAAAATTAAAGATTTTTTTAAAAAGAAGACATTACATCATTAAAATTTTAAAAGAACAATACCAAATGGCTATTTAGCAAACACAGAGTCAACAAGAGTGTTTTGCATAAATACAATAAACAACAAAAAATCAGGGAGTAAATTCATGATTATCATGATAATCAGAGAACAACAGAAAATCCTGTTGCGGCATGAGAATGTTCTACAGAAGTTGAGTTTAGAAGTCATAACATATTTACTCTTCCTCATGCCTGGAACCCTGAACAGTTGGCAAATGGTAGGAAAGATGATTGTTTTTATGATACTTGTATTTTTTCTACAATTATATAATTAAGTTTATAGTATCACAGATGAAATATTGAAAAAGCAAAAATTGCGTGTGTATGTGATGATAATAAAGAAGAAGTTGTGAATTTGAGTGGAAGTGTATGTGTACTTGAGGGGTCATTGATGGAAGAGGAAAGAATAAAAATAATATAAATAATATACTTTTGTGTGACTTTCTAAACATAATTAGAACTTAAATGGAAGTATATACGCTCAACATGTTGCTATAAATACTTCTACTCCTTTTGCTTCATTTTATAAACATTTAATTGGCCTGCACAATACTATACAAATTAGTAGAGATTTTCTATTATGAGACCCTCCCATTTGGTTCACTGTCTTCAGTTTCTATCTGTTTGGCCTCTGTGACTACCCTGTCTCATGAACAAAGAGGGGCTGTGGTTATGTTTCCTTAATTGCAATGCCCTCTTATCAACTCATAGAATTCAGAAGAGATTATTCACACATTACACTTGTCCCATGTCTCAGAAGCACTGAGTTTGGTGTCATCACATCTGAGTTTTATTGTAGGGACACACTTCTCATGAGAATTACTGCTTTGGAAGTAGACATAACTGTCTAGAAGGGCTAACACTGAGACACACCCTGAGCAATTAACACAGTTTATTTTCTTAAAGAGTGTGTACAATTCATTATATCTAAGGTTTGTTGATTTTTCTTTTGTGTTTTATCTTGAGTTTTCTTATGCCCACTTCTCAATCACTCATGAACATGTCTTCTTTTAGTGCACACTTCCAATACTGTTGCATACTGGAATTCATGCATATTGATACCACTTCCATATTCAATGTTCCTGCTATTTGTCTTTCCTTTCCAGATTATTTGTTTACCTTAAATACAGAGATTTTATTTGTTTGTTTTATCTTGTTGTTTTGTTTTTGTCATTGTCATTCTGATGAAAGGCTCTTTAGTATGAATCCTGTGCTCAGAAATATCATAACAGATTTTGCATGGGGGAATCATGATGTGCTTAATCTTTTTGGTTTCCTGAGCGTGATACAGGACAACTGACTCAGCAACTCAGTCAGGAAGTTTTTCTGGCCATCACCTTTTTTGTGGATCTGAGATGAAACATCTTACATTCTATGCTTACTCATTTTTTAAACAAGTGATGTTTCAGTCACAAGATGTATATATCTCAGAGGTTTATCTCTGCTAACAGGCTTACTGGAAGTAATTTTTCTTTCTTGCAAGAAATATATCTGATAGTCTTTATCCCTTATCCAGTGTTCTCAGTGGCAATTTTTCACCAGAGTAGATTCACTGGAACTGACATACCCTGTGCAGACAGCCATCCATAGCCATAGGTGTACATAAGAATGCAACTCCTCTCTAGTGTATCTTTATGGTCCTTGGGTTTTGGATACTGAGAAAAGCTAAAAGAATGGGAGGAGTGTCTTTGTAGAAGAGTTGTGGCTAGTGCAATGTTACTGCTGATTACATTTCAATGTGTGGTTTTCTACATTTCACTAACCACCATTTCTGTCAACAGAAAACCAGACAATATCCTACACAATATTCTACAGAATATACCTTGTCATCATCTCATCAAAATATGTGAAAATTTTGACACATTAATTAGACTTTTAAAGAAATTGCCTGAAATTGTAAATTTAAGTGAAAAAGTTTCATTAGATGCTTCTTTGCCATGAATAAAAAGTTAGAGCCAAGACTGATTCCATATCAGTTCTTCCTTCACTTTCTTGGGATCACACATAAATTTGTTTTTCCCTTTGTTCTTTACTGTTAAGAAGTTTGCCTATAATTTGATTTCCTGTTCAGTGTAACCTCAAGCAGAGTCAACCACTTTTCAGACAGCCTTCATGTTGTTCCATAGCCTCTTTTTTATTGTCACATTTTTCCATTGAACAGGTAAATTTTGTTTAACTAGTGCATACCACAAATATATGAGAAGCCTTATATTAGTAAATGAAGATTTGATTTTAAAATTTCTGTTACATATAAGTTATAGAACCACAATGTTCATCTAGAATAAATAATCTTGATATACATAGAAGTAATTTCATAGGTTGACATTTTCAAATTCTAAATTATATCTGGTCTATGGAGTAATAATAATTATACTTTGTAAGCTGAGGTCAAATTATCACACTAGATGGTGTACTAAATGGCTCTTTATTCTTCACTGAATTCTAGTCTTCTTAATTAAATTAAATTCCAAACGATGACTTTGAGGAGTCCAAGTTAATAGCTTCCACATTGTTCGGTTTTACACTTGAAAATCAATTGCCAAACATTCAGTTTCACATACCTACATTTGTAAAATTGTCCAAAATTTGACAGAAACTACATCATCCCACATCACATAAAACTTCACTTCTCCATGTCAATGGTGCTTAACATTTACAAGACCTTTATATCTTAGCTATGTTTTCTATAAAATTATGGTGGGGGTTGTTTTGTTTTCAAGATTAGAAATCTATAATTAAATAGATTTTAACAATTTTATCAGTATTACTTTGTTAAACTGCTTCTGATATTGTAAAGTACTATATCACACCAAGATATAATAAATATCTACTGCCTACTATAGCTACAGGATATAATAAATACATTGCAGGTATGTGAGATTCTGCAGTCTGCCTATGTGCTGGTAGAATTAACCTACACTATGACAAAATTCACAAGGCAGAACATTTTACTCATCACCCTGATGGCTTAGTCTGATAGGTCATACAACTTCTTCCTTGGGCTAAAATCTGAGAATGAAATACTTGAAATAAAAGTCACAATTCCAAACCTTGAGGTCTTTGCCTTCTCCTTTACCAGCACTCCTGCTGCTGGGTGAGCAAATGGCAGTGATCTGCAGGCAGAACACCCTTAGCCCATGGTGCTGACAAGGCCTGGTTCATAGATTCAACTACTGCACAGACTCCTTAGCTTTATGCTGCTTGATGAATTTCAACTGCTCCCTAACCCCAACTAGCTACAGTGCCAAATGCCATTAAACATAAGGATGCCAGAATGAGAGAGTGTAGGTTGAGGAGAGAAACTCCTTGCCCTCTCCTGGAAGAAAGAACTCAGCATATGTTTCTCTGACAAGGCTCAGTGACTTTATCTACACATGAAGAACATCACTTCTTGGACACAAACCAAATGAGGTCTATTCTATTCATGCATAGAATGCTATTCAGCTAAGTCAGCTACAGCAGCTCTAGTACCAGGCATTCCCTGCTCAGCACAGCAAAATAGCATATGGCTTTAATTAACAGTATAAACCCTAAATACCAGGTAGCTGAAGCAGTTTCCATGAGTAATTCTTCATAAATCATAGACTGGTAATGACATATCTTTGGTGATCCACTATCATAGCAAAAGTGGTGAGACTGTATGGGTGATATATTCCATGAAGACAGATGCTTATATTAAATGTAGTTACTAATAATAATGTATGAAATGTGTGATATTAGCTGATAATATTTATATTAATAAATTGCCTTTGAACAGTAAACATGAATATCAAGTATAATGTATGGTATTGGATATTTTCCTTGTTGGTGAGGCCCTTAGATAACATGTTAATTTTAAATAACTAAAATATAAATAAAAGATATGCTTGCCTATATACATTAGTATGGCCTCAGAATACTCAGTAGAAAAAACAATGTTTTCTAGAATTATAAGACAGTACTTTTTCCTAATAGAACTTTTTACAGTTTATTTTGTTTTTAATTATGCATATCTGTGTGTAGTCCTGTGTATCTGTAGGTAGGTGCCTGATGAGGCTATAGGAGTGAGATACACTTGGAGTTGGAGTTGCAAGAGCTTTTGACTCACCTGATGTGGTCATTCAGAACCTGCTATTAACAGCTGAGTCATTTGTTCAGCCCCTCCTAATATTTTTATGTTAAAACATTTTCACAGGTAGAGGACATTATTTAAAACTGGGCTTGACTGCTGAAAGACTTGTGATAAGTGGAAAAGTAGGAGATTAACAAGGCTGAGGGTGAAAACAGGTAATGTCTAAACTCTGTGTGGTAAGGTGTGGTGATGCTTGCTATCTCATATTTACCTTGTAGAGATAGCTCTTGTTTGGAAACTCCGACTCAGACTATGTCTAGAAAATATTGAAGTTCAAGAAACCTTATAGGAACAAATGGTATAGTAGAGAAAAGCTGGCTCCCCTTTCATACCTTGGACCTATAAACTCAAACTGAAAAATAAGTAATAATAACCCATTTTATCACTCCAAGAGCCAAATCTAGTCACATACTGTCAAATTGATCTATTTGCTTTTTACTTTTGTAACAGATTCATGTTAGGTAGCCCTGCCTGGCTTGGTACTCACTGTATATCCCGTAAACTCAAAGATATTCTTCTGCTTCAATATCCAGAGGTATGTGTCACCCCATCTTAATCTACTCTAGCTTAATTAAGAAACAAACTCTAAGCATTTATAAATGTGTATATATGTATATACATGCATATATGTTCATAAATATGTATATTTGTGACAACAATTAATGAAAAAAATCCATACAACTGAAAGAGCTCCAGAGGATATATGGGAGGGATTTTAGGAAGGAACTGGAAGCAGAAAATTATGTAATTATAATCTCAAAATATAAAAATACTGTCTCAGTGATCACAGAGAATATTTGAGATGCCTTTGTATGCAGTGAGTAAAATAAAATAGCACTAGGGAAAATAAGGAAATCCAAGTTGTTCCCCATTCAGTTAATAATTACTGTCTCTTACATGTGTATGCTCCCCTAAAGTCCTATCTTACTTGACATGCATACAATGTGACCTTTATTATTTATGACCAAGAAAACCACAACCACAAAAGCCGCACCTCATGAACTACTAATCATACCAACCTTAGAGCCGCTAAAGGAAGGAAAGTGGCATGCTATGGAATTATACTCTCTGAGATACACTCATTAGCTACATCTCCTTAGAAATGATAACAGTTTAAGCCACCAGATTGTCACATGACCTCTGAATGCAATAGGTCTTTCCATATTGAATTTCAGTCTCTCACTGTTTCATTTCCTCAACATTTGTTCTTCTTAAATGATTTTGGTGACCATTTCAAGCTATAAGTCAGATTAGGGTAAAATCATTTCTGAAACTGCCTGTTGCTCTCTTATGCTAAATTTTTAAAAAGCAAGTTTTATAAATCAGAGTATCTCATACACAATTCATCTGTCCTAAAATTTTCAAGGAAAATCTCATGTTTTATACACACACACACACACACACACAGACTCACACACGTATATGTGTCACCGTCTTTTCAGAACTTTTGCAAGAACACCAAAGAGACTCTCTTCCTGGATACTTACTTTGCATTCTAATATGGGAACCAGGCAGGCTATCTTCACTTTTTTCCCTTCCTCCAATTTTAATATCCCAGTCTTATTCACAGCCCCAAAGAAGACTACCTGCAGTGAACTGTCTTTCTTCTTTTTCTACATTCTCTGAGGATTCCACAAAACCTTGTAGCAAGCTTAGCTTTCCTTTCTCCTGTAGACCATTTCAGCCCCTCATTCCTTCCACCCTTCTAGATCATCCCTATTTCATGTCAGTTTCTAATACATAAAAACATGTTCTACCCAAGACCTCCAGTGCCCATACTTGGATGAAACTCAAAAGGATTCTGTACCAGGCAACACACAACCACCACACTCTTCTAAGGTGCAGCAACCAAGGAACGGAAAACACATCCAACAAAGATACCTAGAATTATAATCACTCCAAACACAGACACATATACAACAGCATAAAAGCAAAATCTACAACAGCTAGGATGATATTTCTCTTATAGGATCCAGCAGCCATACCACAGTAGACCCTGAAATGTCGTATAGTTGAAGCACAAGTCAAAAACTACAAAATAGTTATTATGAATAGGTTCAAGATCTAAATAAATACTTAATGAAGGCTAGGAAAACACAGTGGAATGAAGCAAAGAAAACTGTTCAAGACATGTAAGGAGAAATAAAAACTATAAAGAGACCCCAAACTAAGGTAAACTAGAAATTCTAATAGGAACCTCAGAGGCAAGTCTCACCAACACAATATAAGAGATGATTTTCAAAAAAGAATCTTGTCTATTGAAGACAAAAATGAAGAACGAACTATCTCAGTCAAAGAAATATTCAGTCTAAAATAACCATGTACAAGACATCTGAGACTGTATGTAAACAACAAATATGTGAAGAATAGGAATAGAGAAAAGGAGAAGAAACCCATGTCAAAGGCAAAACAAACAAACAAACAAACAACAAAACTAAACTAAACTAAAAAAAAACAAAAACAGTTTCAACAAAAATCATAGAACACAATTTCTCTAACCTGAAGAAGCAGCTGCCTATCAAGGTACAAGAAACATAAAAACAAAACATAAACTGGACCAGAAAAGAAATTAGCAATGACAAATAATAGTCAAAACATTAAACATACAAAACAAAGAAAGAACGTTAAAAGGTTGCAATTAAAGAAGACCAATTAGCAAAAAGACAGAATTATTAGAATAACACCTGAGTTCTTAATGCCAGATGAGACTGGGCAGATATTTTACAAACTCTAAGAGACCACAGATGCCAAGCTACACAGCTATTCTAAACAATACTTTCAATCAAAATATTTGGAGAAAAACATTCCATAACCAAAAAAAAAAAACAAAAAAAAAAACAAAAAAAACAAAAAACAAAAACAAAAAAAACACAAACAAATTAAAAAAAATCTATGCACAAATCCATTGCTATAGAAGATACTAATGAGAAAATTTCACCTGGAAGATCATTATCACACCCAGAAAAACATGCAGAATTAATAATCTCAGACTGGCAATTAGAAAGGAGAAAAATACATCATAACAGCAAAATAAAAAGCATCAACAAATACTAGTCATTGATATTTCTCAATATCAGTGGTATCAATTCCCCAATAAAAGGATACAGAGTAACAGATTTGAAAAAAATATCCAACCTTTAGTTGCATCCAAGAAAATATGCTTTAATATCTTGGATAAACATTACCTCCAGATAAAAGATGGAAAAAAGATACTCTAAGAAAAAGGGCCCAAGAACTTAGCAAGCATATCCATTTTAATATCTGTCAAAATAAATTTAACACTAAAACAAATCAAAAGCGATAGGAAAGATATCACATCTTCATTAAAGGAAAATCCACCAGGGAGACATTGTAATTAATAAATCTATACACCAAACAAAAGGATGCCCAATTTATTAAAAGAAATGCTGCTACAGTTTCCATCTCACATTGGTCCTCATACAATGACAGTGGGAGACTTCAACACCCCTCTTTCTCCAAGAAAAAAAAATAACAAAGAAATGCTGGAGCTACCTTATATTATCAACCAAATGGACCAGAGAAATAACTCAAGAACCCTTCTCTAAAACACAAAAGAATATACCTTTTTCTCAGTACATTATGAACTTTCTCAAAAATTAACTACAATTGTGGTCACAAGGCTAGTCTCATCAGACACAAGAAAATTGAAATAACATCCTGCATCCTATGTGACCACCATGGATTAAACCTGGATATCAAAACAACAGGATCCTTACAAACTCAGGAAACTGAAAAGCTCACTATGAATAAAAATGGGTTGAGACATAAATTTTAAAACATTTTAAACTTTTATAAAACAAAAACTACAACATTCCCAAACTGAAAATATCCTGAGTTAAGTTCATAGTACTAAGTGCCTACATTAAAAAAAAAAGTAAGTAAGAAAGAAAGAAAGAAAGAGAGAAAGAAAGAAAGAAAATAAAAATCCTGGAGACGAGATCTCCTTTTAATGTTGTAATAGACCACCTGACACCTTTACAATAGAAAGAAAAATAAATAAATCCCTGTAGAGTAGATAGCAAGAAGTACTCAATGTCAGGACTGAAATAATTAATAAAATAGAAATAAAATCTACAAAAAACCCAGCAAAACAAAGTTGGTCCTTTGAAAAACTAAGATTGACAAACACTTAGCCAAATTAACTAAAGTACTGAGGAAGGAGATCCAAATCATTAAAATTAGAGAAGAAAGGGGAGAAAATAGATATCAAGGAAATCATGAGAATTAAAAACCCATATTCTAACAAATTAGAAAATCTAAAAATGAATAAATTTCTTGATTTATGCCTCCTACCAAAGTTAAGTCAAGATCAGATGAACATTTTAAACAGAGTTGTAAGAAGTGTTGAAATACAAGCAGTTATAAAAATCTCCAAACCTAAAAATAAATAAATAGGTGATAGATAGATAGTTGATAGATGATAGAGATTTAGATGATTGATAGATAGATAAAATAAAATGAAATGAAAATGAAAATAATCCCACAGCCAGGTTTTAGTGCAGTTTGTACAGAATTCTGCCAGTCTTTTAAAAAGAGTTAACATCAGTAGTGCTCAAATTTTTAGAAACAGAATAAACATTGCCTAATTCTTTTCATGCAGCCACAGTTACCCATACCTAGACCACATAACATTTTAACCAATAAAGCGCAATACAAACCAATTTCCCAATAAACATAGATGCAAAATTTATCAATAAAGCACTTGTAAAAGCTAATAAAAGAATGAGCAGCATGAATGGAGACTTATAAGGGTGAGGGCTATCAGAGAGGGAATACACGGAGGGACAGCTAAAGCTAAGAACCATTTGAGAGGTTGTGTGCAAAACTGATTCGGTAAAAGTTCCTTAACATATAGAAAAATATGAAGTCGAACGAAATGAAATTGCCAAATAACAGAGAAAACTAAGCCTCAACTGGAAATGTCTTCTCACCAAATGAAACCAAATGAATCAAATGAACCAAATGAATGGGTTATATCTCAAGTTATTGAGCAAGTAGAGTTCCATGGAATCCTCAAACAACCCAGGCTATCGCTAAAACTCTTGCGGTGGCTCTCCAGAAAGTAATGGTTTGGCCCTATTGCTGAATACAACACCTATGTAACTTATTGAAATGAAGACATTGATCTGGTTCCTACCTAGAGCCTTCACCCCTATGCAGTTGTTCACGTTACTGGAATGTATTCTATGATCTGCCAAAGGAGAAAGGTAAACATGAAGCCCACTTCATATCCTATGATCTATAATGATAACCTGCCTGCAAGACATGCTAGTTACATAAAATATCTGATTTTAATTAAAGCCCACTCCATGAGATAGAGCCCATCCCTGACACTGCTCAGTTAACTAAGGACCTCAGACTAGATAGGCAAAGGACCTAGGCAAAAAAATAAATAAATAAAATTTGCTTTAAAATCAACCTAGGAATTGTAACAATGTATTTTTACAAACATTTTTCACAAAAAAATCATAAAAAATCTCAAGCAGACTTGTGAGTGTTCGTATGTGTGTTCAATCATTTTCATTTGATAAAAAATAAAAATAAAGTATATTATGATTTGAACCAAACCTAAAACATTATGGAAAATGTGTAACTGGAAACTGCCTAAGAATTGTAGTTTACTTTTTCCAAAAATTTGCTTATGTGTAAATGTGAAAATATGGAAATTAAAAAAATCTAGTTTTAGAACTCTTTTGTGTTTAATTTAATTTGAAAACAGGCCAGGATGACAATGATGTGATTATCAGTTTATGTTATTTCTTGTACATAAGTAAAATATTTTAGAAGATAATTTTTAAAAGGTATTTTTATATTGTCATTAATAATGTTGAAAATCCAGTATACATCAGGAAAAATTCTAACAAGAATAATGTAGCAGTTTTTATTTAAATCTCTTAGTCCTAGTTCAGTGAATGGGGGATCAGAAGTCCATAGACATTTATCACGGTAACTTACAGAAGAAGTAAGCATAACATTAGACGTTTAGGAAGAAGAGTGGGAGACAAAGGAGATCATACTTTGACTGTTATTTCATTTTTTCCAGTTCATATTTTTATATCTTCAGGTTCCATGCTAAAGGAAAAATGTTGGAGGGGGAAAAGTTATTTTTGCAAAGATGGATGCCGAGTTCTTGATTCCTAAAGACTATGAATGATTCAAAGAGTTTTCCTTGGTGATTTCATTCCCAGAAACTTTGATTTTAAAATCTGACATCTGAGTCTGATCTCAATGCAAAATGTAATGAAAAGAAATTTATGTGGGGTATACTGAGCAGAATGAAATGACCTTCAGATAATCGGAGCCCTGATGCTGATTGTGTCTGGTCATGTCCTCCTTTTACAAACCAGCTTCACACTACTGTGAGGATTAAACAGGTTCCAAGTATTTATGTGTGCAGCCTCTGGCAAATTACTTAGAACTTACTAAAATATAGAATCGAATGTTATTTATACTTCAGTAGGATCTCTTTAAGTAAGTAGGTTGATGTCTGCCTGGAGCATTGGGAATCCAACCTTTTTTGTGATTCTCTCTCATTAGAGTTTTAGATCTAAGAATTTGGCTTATCGTGTGGTTCTTATTTCATGACCTATGATGCTTACAGCATTGCAACCCACACAGCATTTCACTTATTCCCTTGTGTGTAATATTTCTAATGTCTCTTTTTTGTAAAAGCTCTGGAGTTCATTTTCTGGGACCCTGTATGGAGTGGTAAGAGAAGAATTGTCTTATAGTATCAAATGTAATCTGTTTAAATTGTAATTAGGAAATCTGGTTGTTCAGGAAATATAAATTAAAATACATCATACATAGTTATATAAAATTATACAGCCAAGCCTTAATATTGATCAAAATCCACCCAGCAATATTCTATCACAATATTCCAGATGTGGGTGTTAAGTTCTGTCATCCCAGGTGCTATCTGGGACATTTTTAAAGATAACTTTACATACATACATACATAACACAACAGCAGTCTTTTCATGGGAAGGTTGGGATGCCCTTGCCACTTGTTGAGATTAATCCTGATTGGTAACTGGAGAGAAATTCTATATAGTTGCATTAATAGCTCACATTACATTTGTCATGACTGCAACCCTAAACATTACACCTAAGAAATTCATCTGGTGCAAATCTGATGCCATTTATCTCAAGTAACACACAGTTATGGCGATAGATGACTGTCCTTCACTCAGGTAATTTAAGATTATTTGAGCTACTACTCTATTCAGTAATGAGTTAAGTTCCTTAAATATTGTTGTAAGAAAGAAATTAAAAAATTGGAACTATGGCCATATAACTACTGAATCACAAATAAGTCTTACAAGACCTTCTGAGCCTCATTTGTGTGGATTTTTCAGTAGAAGAAATGAATCACAGAGCTGTTAAAGTAAAATAAAACTCTTCATTCATTGTAGAATGCACTATTTTTATACAGGTTATAAAGTATGTGTTATTTCTCATTTTAGATGGTGGCCCAGTAGAGTTTAAAGTTTGCTACGTACAACCAACCATCAGAGAATATTCTAGTATGGGCTGGAGGTAGGACTCACTAAGTTCCACCCTGTTCAACTGAGGCCCTATTGGCAGTTGACAGCTTATGGGGAAGGACAGCCAGTTCTCTTCAGGAATGTTACCTCTGAGAAGCTTCCCATGTTCCCTTATGTAGTCCCACACCTATGTATGTACAGGCAACACTAATTGAATATAGATATTAATGTAGACTACCTCTACATGTACATGTAGCTTATCAGAAATCAAAAGTAGTCTCTTTCATTGTATAAAAGCACATCCAAATTATTTAGTCTCCCTGTAACCTGGCATCCCATATCAGGTTACTATGAATTCCTACTGGAATGTTTGTGGTATCATGTTTTGTTCTATTGAGACCTTTGGAAAATTCCTCTGCTGAAACCTTCCTGGAATGAGTGTCCAAAAAATTATCCAATTGATTTATCAAATACAACACTGTATCAGATGCCTTCCTTTCTCTCAAATAGATCAGTGCATTCATTCCTGTTTTACTAGCAACTATTCTTTTCCATTTTCTTCTGTAGTTATTTTTACTGTCTGAATTTCTAGGGGTAAGAGGATCATTTTGTCAATTTCTACATTTTCAGCAGAGACTACGGACTAATTTTGGAGTAGCTCAGCATGACATCATTTAGTTGACTTAATAAAAAATCTATAGCTGATCAAGAAAAGGGAGTGTTTCAATCTTAAAATTAGAAAGTGAACAAAACAACAGTGATACATCTGTATAGGAATATAACTGGTATTAGATTTAATCTATTCTTTATTCTATAGTGAATATAAATATAGTGACCTATATTTAGTTCTATGCTGCTTTGGAGGGGGATATTTAAATTTTTCTACTCACCCTACTTCAGTGTGCTGATCTGTATGAGGTTATTTCTGTGGTAATTGGGACTTTCAGCAACTGTAATAATTTAAGTTTCAGACATTTACAGGCTGTTCAGACCACTGATTCACAATAGGAGCAGGCCCTGACAATGGAGCGCAATGACAGAATTGAATTGGGCCTTTCAATTCTGATCTGACTTGATTGCCCAGGGTAGAGAGATAAAGGTAATTATATCATGACAATGGCACTTAATAGCTTGCTCTAAGATATGATTTTTTCCATGATACCTACATGAAGCATAGAGATTAAAAACCCTCAAGAGTAAAATTATCTTAGACAAATATAATATTTTCTCCATTCATTTGTTCATTAAAGCACTTTAGGCATTTATTGTGCAATTCTTGGTAGTTGTATCTTAATCCTAACTTATTCATGCTATGTTGTGCTTCATTTTCACTTGCCATTTACATGTAGTAGTATATTTGTTTCTTAAGGAAATTTATTCAGTATAAAATGAGGCATCCATGTTACCATTCTTACCTGTTTTGTATTACCCATAAATATAAAATAACAAGTTACCAGTGCTTCAAAATGTTTTTCCTAATCCATAAATACAACTTAAACAATCATAGTAGCTCTCCAGTACTGTTAAACTAACCCTCGGACTTCACGTCTTTGTGATTTTCTTGTGTTTACAATAGTGTAATTCAGGATTCTCAGGATTCCAGAAAGGAGGTTCAACAATTGCGCTGCTGCTTCTCATGTAAAGTTCAGGTGAACAGGGTTTTCTTAGTGTGCGAAATAACCCAATTTTTTATCTTATCTTTTCAGTGCTAAGGAATGTAGGGTCCCCGCACTTGCTAGGAAAACCCTCTACAAAGTTAGACTTATTTTCAGCTCCTCATGATTGTTTCAACAATGTGTTAAGATAAATCTACCTAATGATACCAAGACGGAAATTCAGAACCAACAATTTAAAAAAAACGTTTATCAAAAATAATTTCTTTTGTGAAAAATGAAATACAATGAATGTTAATTGTTTAGAACATAACTAGTGTAACTCGAGATTGTATTTAAAATTGATATTGATATGATATTTATAGTATGTGAACTTTGCCTCAAATTTATTATAATTCTAAATATAAAAATACTCTTTAATAACATTAATTATTAATTTAGATAAAATAGTCCTGATCATCCACTATAGGGTAGATATTGCATTTGTACTCATACATTCCCAGGGCTCAAGGGTATAGTCCCTAGGATCAGTTTGTTGAATGACAGTAAACATATCATTTTAAACTTATTTTCTTCCTAATACCAACCACAAAAAAAATGAACATTAAAAACATAAAAACCATGACTAACATTTTTATTTATTTTAAGTTTGCAAAAATCTTCAGTGACCAAATGTACAATGTTGTGCTTTACAGTGCATAAATGCACAAAATTTACAGGTCAAAATATAAAAAGGAAATCAGAGGCAATCATTAAACAGCGAGAAGCTGAAAATGTGTATGAAAAATTGTGCCAAATACTACTAAATTCATCTGAATCTGACTTTACCTGTCATATCACCATGCAGCAGCTGCTGTGATTGAACCATTTATATTTAATATGATTATTAATATCATAGGATTCACACCTACATTGCCTTTTCTTGGTAGCTTCCTATTTGTTCCTCATGCAACACTCTTTATGCTGACATTCTGGGTTTTAAACAAGAGCATTTGAAATAAATCTATCCTCATCCTTTCTAGTAGTTTATTTTTAAATTTTCTTTACAAAATATATTTGGTTGCCTTAAAGATACAATTTCCATTTTTAAATGTTCTTTGTTGAAATCATGTCATACAGCTTCTCACACAGTATCAGCTGTTTATAACATCCCTTCCCACACCCGTTCTTCAGCCCTACCATTTTACATATCCTATAAAAACAAAATACTCCCAATAAAACATTATTTTGAGAAACAATTACTTTTGAAAATAGAAAAAAAATAAGCAAACCTGTACCTTGACTTAATTTCTTTGTGTCAGAAGCTTATAGAGTTCTATGAGATCTCAGGGCGTTGAATTCTCTCGTTCATTATTATCCATGGAAAATTTTCTTTTCTTTCTTTTCTATTTTTTTGTAAACATTGAAACTTCATGTCAGTTTATTTTCTATGTGGACTTCTTGGTGGTATTTTTGCCTTAATTTTATCTTTTTATATATTTCACTCCATTGACTTCTTTTTTAAATTTTTATTTTATTTTATTTTATTTCTGCATTTATTTATTTATTTATTTAATTTATTATACTCCAGATTTTATCCCCTCACCCCGGTCCACCCTCTGACTGTTCCACATCCCATATCTCCTCCCTACTATCCTGTTTCCATGACAATGTCCCTACCACACCCACCTACCCAACCAGACCTCTAAATACCCTGGGGCCTCCAGTCTCTTGAGGGTTAGATGCATCTTTTCTGACTGAACCCAGACCCAGCAGTCCTCTGCTGTATATGTGTTGGGGGCCTCATATCAGCTGTTATATGCTTCCTGGTTGGTGGTCCAATGTTAGATCTCTGGGATCCAGGTTAATTGAGACTGCTGGTCCTCCTACAGGGTCACCTTCCACCTCAGCTTACTCCAGCTTTTCCGTAATTCAACCACAGGGATCAGTAGCTTGTGTCCATTGGTTCGGTGCAAATATTTGCATCTGACTCTTTCAGCTTCTTGTTGGGTCTTTCAGAGGGAGTTGTGATTGGTCCCTGTTTGTGAGCGTTCCATAAGGCTGTAATAATATTGTCAGGTCTTAGTACCTCCACTTGAGCTGGATCCCACTTTGGGCCTGTCACTGGATCTTCTTTTCCTCAGGCTCTATTGACTTCTTTATTTGCATGCTGCTGGAAAAAAAGAAAAAAAATCTGTTCTCTTCTGTTCCTTGGTGCTTCAAACTATTGTATCTTTCTGTTTTGTTTTGTTTTTTAATCTGCCTCCTGTCATTTATTTCTTAATTGTTGTGATTTGCTTAAGATGTCTGTCTCATTTTTCTTTGTTGTGGTAGTTACTTAGCAGGGTAGTCTTTGTCACTCATTGGATTCTGGTATAATGTTGGTTGGTGCTTGATGTAATCCTTGGCTATCATAGTTTATGTTTCCTTTGTGTTACTATGCTCCTAGTGTTTTTAATTTTAAGAAGTGGTTTCAGTTTCAGCTGCCACAGTAAGAAATGTGGCAGTATTTCAAGGTACTGCCTGTGAGGTATTCAATGTTAGCTACTGTAACAAACCCCTGAGACAATCAGCCTGCAAACAGAAATGTTTTACTGTGGCTCAGGGTTTTCAGTGTTCCATGCCATGCCTGGTCGTATTTGCTCTGGGCGCTTCATTGAGAATGTCATTGTGGGACATAAGGGTTGAGCAAAGCTGTTCAAACTGTGAAAATGTGACTGGAGAAACACACATACACACAGAGAGAGGCAGAGAGAGAGAGAGAGAGAGAGAGAGAGAGAGAGAGAGAGAGAAAGAATACGCACTTAGGGGCAAGTTGAAAGAGGGGAGACAGAAAGACAAAAAAGGAGCTGGGTGTAATGTCAGTTTGATGTTGCTTGTATCCTAATGCGAAAACTGGTTCCTAAAGGTGTGGTTGCCCCTGACAAGCAGATGGTCACATACTCAAGTGATGCCATGTGAATCTTCTCCCGAAATTAACTGGTCAATAAAAGGTTAGAGGCTGTCATTAGGCAGTGGAGGGAGTAAGGTGGGACTGGAGGTTCTAGAGGTGGTTGTAGAACTAGAGAGGTAGAGGAGAACTGCTGGAGAGGAGAATGCTGCCATGGACCAGAATGACATGGCCAGGAGAAACAGCAAATACAAGAGGCTTTATAGCTGGGGAATAAATTAGAATTGCCCCAGATCTGCCAATCAGACATTTGGCTTATAAATAAAATATCTGGTTTGTGTGTCTTTTATACAGGCTTATTAGAACACTAATTCCAAAAACAGATTGGTGATGAGGAAGAAGAGATTGGTGATGAGGAAGAAGAGATTGGTGATGAGGAAGAAGAGAGAGAAACAGAATAAGGGTGGGGGTGAGGATGAGTAGCAAGAGGAGATTGGAGATGGTTGCCTTTCGGTTACCCTCTCTAAAGACGATGTCTCTGTTACCTTAGACTTCTTCTTGGTCCCACCTCTGAAAAGTTCCAAGAGACAAACCCCTCAGCAGATAGACCTTTTGGTGAGACTGAATTTGCTTGCCCTAGATCTGCCTTTGCTCTGCTCCTGGAGATAATCTTTGAGATTTTTTGCGGTACCCCTTTGTTACTTTCCTGAGAACTTCTCACTGTAGTGATGGAGGGTGAGGAATGACAGTTTTCTGAGGGTATAAGTAGCTTCAGTTTGAGGCAGACACTAAATTACTGAGTCCATGATACATCCTACCTAAGTGGTCTTGCTAATATAATAAATACAATATAATAGATCAGCATAATAAATATGTAACACAAAGATTAAGGGATTCCAATTCTTATATTTTAAGTCTAGGAAATAAACTAGAAATTCCTAAAATCACATTATTCTTATTCATAATGTCTCTTTTTCTCTCTTTTATCTTCAAGTCCAACAATTAAAATAGGTAGATTATAGATAGATCTGCCTATTTGTTCAATATTGATCATAAATATAAATCTGTTGTCTATCATTAGACAATTCCTATCTATTTACCTATGTATTTATGTATCATCTATTTATCATTTATCTACCTATCAATCTCAGATAGTTACATAGATAGCTAGCCATCATTAGAGAGGATTCATCCAGCAACTGATGGGAGCAAATAGCAAATATAGAGACCACTGCAAAACATTAGGCAGAGTCAGGGAACCCCAAGGAAGAGGGGTGTGAAGAATTATAGGAGTCAGAGGTTCAATAACACCATGAGAAAACAGTCCACAGAATCAATTAAGCTGAGTAAGTAGGGGCTCACAGAGACTAAATCAGTAACCACAGAGCCTGGCTGGGTCTGAGCTAGGTCATCTGCATATATATTACAGTTGTATAGCTTGGAGTTCTGTGGGAATCCTAACTGTGGAATGAAGGGTGTTCCTGTCTCTTTTTTCTGATTTTGGGACCATTTTCCTCCTATGCCATTGACTCATCCATCTTGATATGTGATTTTGTGCCAAAGTCTTTGTTGTTGTTGTAAACCAATTTCAAATTTATTAAATACTGTGTTTATATGGAAGATTTGAATGTTACTTAATGCAAAAAGAAAAACCATAAGAGGAAAGTCAAGAGAATAATTCATGAGTTAAATACATACATACATAAACGTCTGCAAACTCACTGATAATATAATTTGAAAAACCAAGCATTCAAGATAGCGTATGACCAAAGGTCAGAAGTCGAATATTGAGGAAAGACAGTAAGCATATCTATATATAAATCAAACACCATTGATTAACACTAAGGACAAGTGTCATTTAATAGCTACATAAACCAATTACATGAACATTAGCTACCTGAAAATGCCACAGACCTGCTCCTCCACCCCTACCCCTTCCCCAAGATCTGCATGGGACCTTTTGGCTTTTCTCTTTTCAGTTTGTGATAAGTTTCAACAGTTCAATTTTGTTTTCTAAATGTAAACTGCAGTAGATCATTTTAATAACGCCATTGAGTTAATTCTTCTTTTGTACTACCAAGTCTAACTATTAGTGTTAGTGACAGTACTTCTGTGCTTCTGCCAAAGGGCCTGATAATTCAATATTTACCACCTTGTAATGGCTGCAAGCCACCAAACAGATCAGAGCTCATTTGACCTGGAGTGTGATGTGTACCAAAAAAAGGAATGACAAATGAGATGTGCCAATTTCTATTGTAATTTTTGGTAGTATAGGGAATGGTTTGTGTATGTTGCATGATGTATGATCACAGCTTATCTTCTTCACTATTTTCGGAGAACAGAGAATGAAGGCACGATTCTATAGCTGCCAAGTCCTGTTGTTGATTTTCTGTCACAAGTTTCTTCTTCAGGTTTTTTCATTTCGTTTTCCAACCTCTTCTTCTCAACAGCATCAAGAATTTTGTGCTTATCCTCAATGACTTGGATATTCTTTAGAAATTTATCAGAAATAGTTTTTGCTTCATCAATGGTTGCTTTCTGCGCCATCATAGTGTTATACAAAATCTCTGCATGCTGATGGGATGAATTAACAAAACTGTCTTCTTCTTGACCAACTTTCACCACATCTTTTTCCCACTGTTGAAACAAAGGCTCAAACATCTTAGAATAATTGGAACGAAGCAACTTCCTTTCCCTTTGTTGCATTTTAAAAATAAACACAAATTTTTCATTCAAGGTATCAACAGAAGTTTTTACATCTTGGCGAAACTGTTCACTCTTTGCAAGGAAAGACGTTGTAAGGTCACCTTGAAGTTCTTGTATCATCTTCTGAACAGTTTCCCTGGCCTGTTGATCTTCTTGATCTGATGAAGCACTGTCCTCATCACTGATATCAATCAAGGCCTTTTCTGGTTCACAGGGAACATTGTGCTGGATGTCATCATCAGATTGAGAATCCGAAGAATCCCCTGGGCACTTTGCAGTTTTGCTTGTAGCCTTCTTCCCCTTGGGTGGCATGTCTACTGTGCGAAGGTGTGAAGGTGTGAGCTCTAACTCCTAAACCTAGTAAACACCTTCTACCACATTCCTTTTCGGGCTTCTCTCTCCTCAGGCAGCTTGTGGCACTTCGTTAGGAATCCGTTTCCTGAGTGGTTGTGGTGGGTTTTGGGTCGGGGAATCACAAACTGCAGCAGCACGTGCACGCAAGCTGCGTGGAACAGGCCACGCCCCCAACAGACATTTCCTGGGTTTAGAACAAAGCTTGTGGGGACTTTATAAGACAGATATGACTTCATGAAATTTGCAGACAAATCGATGGATCATGAAAATATCATCCTGAGCGAGGTAACGCAGTCACAAAAGAATGAACATGGTATGTACTCGCTGTTAAGTGGTTATTAGCCCAAAAGTTCAAAATACCCAAGAGTCACTTCACAGCAACCGTAGGGTTGATTATGAGATCCCAGATGGAGGAGTTGGAGAAGGGACTGAAGGAGCTGAGGGAGTTTGCATACCCAGGGAGGCAGCAACAGTGGCAACTGGCCTGACCCCCGATACTCTTGGAGAATGATCCATCACCAAAAAATACACATGGATGGACCCATGGTCTTGGCCACATATGCGGCAGAGGAGGGTCTTGTTAGCCATCAGGGGGAGGAGAGGCCCTTGGGTCTGAGAGTGTTAGATTCCCCCCAGTAGAGGAGAATGCCAAGGAGGGAAGAAGAGAGTGGGTGGGTGGGAGAATACCCCCATAGTGGCAGGGGGAGGGGGGAGGAAATGCAGAGGTTCCAACAGGGAGATCTAGAAAGGGGGAAACATTTGAAATGTAAATAAAGTAGGAAAAATTAAAAAAAAAAAAAAAGACAGAATCATTGCTGAGACTGGTATGGACCTGGTGCATGGTTCACTTCCAGGCCTCTCTCACACCCCATCACTGATTGATTTTATACATATATATAAATATATTCCATGATCAATATTTAATAAATAGGAAGGTCTATAATTTATCTTTATATTTATCTTTATATCATACATATATGATAATTATAATATATTATATACACATATATTATGTCTTATAATTTTCTGTCCATTATAATGTGATCTTGAGGAAGAATTTTCATTTTATTGTCAGAATAATTTTACTTTCCCAGAACAAACAGGAAGTTTCACCATGTGACCATGATTGAGCAACAAGTCATAGCTCCTCATGCTACTACTTACCTGAGTCATAATCAGTCCCATGCCTTGTTTCTGTGAAACTTGCAGCTTCTGTTCTTAACACTATCATTGGTGTTTGTTTCCCTGAGTTTATTATCCTTTTCCTTATCTTTATTCTTATATTATTTTATGATGTTGGATTGCTATCCATGATCTATCTCAAAAGAATAAAATTATACTTCTCATACATATTTGGATTGGTTTATTTTTAAGATAGAAATGAATAAAGAAAAACAAACATTTTTTATCTGAAATGTTGCATGCCATTTAATAAAAAATTAATGTTAACATGAATTTCTCTACAAAACATGTTGTTATTTTTTTTCCCCTTGTAGGACTATTTCTCCTTCATAGGAACTCAGTTATTTAAATTTTATTTATTTATGTATTTTTTTTAATTTATTTATTCATTTATTGAGAAGGGGCCTCTTATATTCCAGGATGGGCTTAAATTCCTTAGCCAAGGATTACCTCACATGTCTACTAGCTTCCTGTTTTCACTTAGAAGCTTTGGGATTATAGGTGTCCCCAACCACACTTATTTTATATAGTACTGGAGGAGTAGCCCAACTCCTACCTGTAAGCCAAGAACTAATTGAGTCGCTGCCAAATGTGATGTCATCTCATTTATTAATAAGCATGTATAATTATAGACAACTTCTTCTACCATAAAGCATGTAAATACATCTATGTTTATGACAAAAATGATAGCATGCTCAGAATTTCCCATTAGGACTCAGTGATTATTGTTCCCTAGAAATCAATATTTAGAATCATTGTACAATTCACAAAGGTCATGCAGATAATGAGTACAACAAAACCTGAATTGATTTCACATCTTCTAAAGTGGGGTTTCATTCCCATTAGAAACAACACTTTTGGTCATGAGTACTTTCAGCTAATCATGATCTCAACAGTAAGTCTGAGTTTACTTGCCACTGTATAAGTCCTCAGCACAAACCCACTGTAATTCTTCATTTAGGATAATCCTGAATCATTTGTAATTTAAAAAAAATAAGAATAAATGGATACTGTTAATAAAAATTTTAAAAATATATGTCAAAACACAGCATAAAAGTAAAATAGATGTGAGCACTCTTATTGGTAAAGTAAATTGCAGAGTAAATATTTGTTAACAGTAGTTAGGTTCTGGTCTTCTGTTAGTTCAGTATCTTGACTGGTGTGAAAATCAAGCCTAAAGCAATACTGTGGACAGCACAGAGTAGCACTGGATTTAAGGGGAGCTTACAAGGGTCAGGAAACTTCCTTTCTTGTCTTCAAATCTCACCAGCAGCATCACTTAGGTCAATCAGTTAATACTTCTGAGCTCTGTTTTCTTTTTCTGTGAAATGAAAGATTTAGTCCAAATATCATTTAAGACTGAAAATCTATATTTATGATTTTAACTGTGGTAGGACAGACTGTGGGGCTCTGAATGCCAACCTAAGGATAACAGACTTGATGCCCTAATAAATGGGAAGCAGTCACTGATGCCAGTCTTGGCAATGGTTATCTGAAATGCAGAAGGTAGGGGTTAGTATGGGAAAATCGTTAGATGTTTGGTGGCCACTGCAATGGTAGAAAATGCCTGGACTAGAGACTAAAACATAGCAACAGAAGGAACATCTAGAGCCCACTGTCTGACTGTAGTCTATAATACACAAGAGATACACACACATATATACACAAGAGATAATTCAGGAAAAGACATACCATGCAGTAATTTGGAAGAAGTATTAGAAGTGACTTTGGGATTGAGGCTATGCTTCAGTATACGTGTGTTTCATGTTCTTCCATGTTTTTGGAACTTCCATGACAGGTGTATCCACTTAACTATCCAATTATGAGAAACACAGAACCGTAGGTTTGTATAGTTGCATGGCTTCAGAAATATCTATCCCAAGAAATGTCTTAGGCATTTATTTACGGTGAGAAGGCTGACCATATACTTTCAAAACTATTCATGACTATCCTGAGAATCTGTGGATAAATTGATTTATATGGCAGACAGTATTGTCATTGCACATAGAGTTAAGAATTCATTCAAATGTCTGTGAGCCAGTGAGATTATTCTAGAGAAGAGAGTGTGGTCATTATAGTGACACTAGTCTTTTCAAGGATTAATGTTAGAGAGAGTCTTTTCAGTGATTTAAAATAAAAAAGAATGCCTAATAGTGGTGAGAACTTGGCAGAGGAAACATATGGCACAAAGAATATTCTTGAAGCTGATAAAGTATAAGGATAAGAAATATAATTTTCTATGGATCCTACAGCAAGGAGCCTTCAATGAAGCCCAGCAGCAACATTTGAGACATCAAAAGTCTTGAATTATATGATAATGTATTCTTGTTAATTGAATACCAGAAGTTTTTGATGAGTTTTATACCACCAATATGAAGCAAAAATAATATTTGCAAAAAAATCTGAATTATTAATGAGCATTCATGATACTACTGAGTTTTTCTATATTCATATTAATATATGCTTATATATTAGCATAAATATATGAAGAATTTGGCTTTATATATATGTATATAAGTTTATATTTACATATAAAATAGCATTTGTCTTATGCAGGAAAATAGCAAAATTTTATGAATAGTTGTAATAATATTCAATAATCTTGATTAATTATTATTAATGTGTCTATGAAAGATTAGTGTTTTAGTCTAAGGCATGAGAACTATGATTTTAATCATCACTTAAAATATGGTTAATGTGTTTATAAAGATGAAAGATAAGAAAAAAATGAAGTGTAATGCTAATCTAGTTGATTATGTATAGATCATTTCTACATAATAAGAATTAGAATTATCAGTCTTAATTAGTAAACTCATTTAGAGTCGTATATAACTGCAGAGACAAAGCTGTGTAAAGTATTTGCTATATTTAGTACAATCTAAATTCTAAATATATAATGGATGCTAAAGTTTAGGGAAAAATTTTACTCCATAAAGCTATCCTATGGCATCGACATGTGCACCATGGCAAACAAATGATTCCCCAACACACACACATGCACATATGGTAGTATTAACACATTGAGATTATTTTAGCTTGGAATTATATTCAAAATTAATATTATGTAACACATCATAATTATAATATATTCGTGTACTGTTTTTCATATTTATTTAATAAATAAAAATAATTCTAAGTTAGTTTAGCAAAACTTCTATATATTTTCAAGGTCTAGAATTTAAAATCTACTGACATATTACTTACAAAATTCCATATATAGAGTAGATTGCTAGAATTTGTTCAGTAAAACCTATTTGTGTGTTCTTTGTGCCCTCACTACAGCTCTAATTAAACCCTAGAGGTAAAATAATAAACTGTGTCTGATTAATTTAACCAGCAGCTATGGCTGCAGTCATCCTTCCTGACCCCTAATTTAACATATTGACCCTTTCTATAAGTAAAGCCAGAGGAAGCTAGAATTAGAAAGACTTTATTACTTCACTCTTTTTTTTCTTTATTTTCTTATTTAAATATGTCTTACTTGAAGCATTATAGAGACCAGAACACTGGATTCAGATAATTTATATTGGTAATATCAATGGAGAAGGTAAAATTAGAAAGATACAAATATTTCATGGAAATGAATTACAAGAAAACAAAAGCATGCCAGGCTTAGTAATGAAAGAGTTTTACTTACTGTTTTCTCAAGCTCTTTTCTCTACCCACAATTCCTTATTCATTAAAAATACAAATATACACAAGAAAGTCATATGGCTACATCCAAACATGGACCTTACAAGGCACTACGTGGCCCTGTGCTTTGTTTTTAAGAACATAATGCTAAAAAGAATTCATTCTCCTAGTGATTATCATCCAGACAAGACTACTACTGATTCCAGCTTTTTTTCCTTTTTTGTAAAGACTTTTATTTTAGTAGGGTGTTTGCCTCTGTGTTGGTGGTGTGGTTTGTGTGTGTGTGTGTGTGTGTGTGTGTGTGTGTGTGTGTGTGTGTGTGTACCCCTTGTGCATGCAGTATTCACTGCAGCCATAAAATGCACCGGATTCCCTGGAACTGGTATCACCTACAGTTGTGAGTCACCATTTTGGTTCTGGGAACTGATCCATGATCTCCTCCAAGCCTCCCTCCCCCTTTTTAATATTGGTTATTTTCTTTATTTACATTTCAAATGCTATCCCCTTTCCAGGGTTCCTTGCCCCCCAGAAACCCCTATTCCCTTTCCCTCCTCCTGCTTCTATGAGGGTGATTCTTCACCTACCCACCCACTCCAGCCTCCCTGCCTTCGAATTCCCGTACACTGGCACATCCATCGAGCCTTCACAGGACCAAGGGCCTCTCCTCCCATTGATGTCCGACAAGGCCATCCTCTGTTACATATTCGGCAGAGCCATGTGTCCCTCCATGTGTACTCTTTGGCTGGTGGATCAGTCCCAAGAAGCTCTCCCTGGTCTGGTTGGTTGATACTGTTGTTCTTCCCATCCAGTGGCAAACCCCTTCAGCTCCTTCAGTCCTTTCTCTAACTCTACCATTGGGGACCCTGTGTAGTCCAGTGGTTGACTGCGAGCATTCACCTCTGTATTTGTCAGGCTCTGGCAGAGCCTCTCTGGATACAGCTATATCAGGCTCCTTTCAGCAACTTCTTGGCATCCACAACAGTGTTCGGGTTTGGTAACTGTATATGGGATGCAAGCTCTTAACCATTGAAGTGTTTCTCCAGTCTCCCAGATATATTTTTGGCACCTAAAATTTAACCCAGAGTAAGAACTTGGAGAAATTTATTAGTAGTATAAGGTGCCTAAATTTAAATTAACTGATTCATGTATCATTAAAAACATAGTTTACATTTAAACAGAATTATTGATTGTATAGTACATTCTTTCATGTCCATGTCTTTACAGGTACACATTACTTCAATGTATATGTACATATGAAAGTATGCACTTAGCTGTGTGTTGACAATACACAGAATCAAATAAAATTTATGAAGATTTCCTTTTTTTTAAATGAGGCACATCACAAATTATTCATTCATTTAACTACAGAATGTGCTCATATCAATTTCTATCTTCTCTCAAATCTTTAAACACGACACTACTTGCTAATATATTATTCTAATATTCTAATCAGATTTGTTTGTATCATTGCTTGTCAACCAAGAACATCTTTTATCCACCTCCAAGGGAAATTTGGACATATTTGAAGGCAATTATTTCTTTCTTGTCCCAAATGCTGTTGGAGAATGAATTGTCATTAAGAGATCAAAAGTCACAATGATGCTACAAATTCTAAAATCTATAAAAACAGAGCCCTACTAAAATGCGATGCTAGGGAGCTTGACAGCCCTCACTCCATTTACATTGCAGCAAATGTGTCAAGAACTTTTCTTTTAACTTTAGCAAATAAAACACCAAAAACAAATAAAGTTATTTTACCATTCAATCCTCAGTGCCTTGCTAAACACAAAATCATATGCATAGTCTTCTGTAATATATCTAATACAGTCATGTCAGGTTGGCAGTTGTATTGCTTATTTCTAAATTTAAAAATAATTCAATCTCTTGCATATGCAAATAGCTAGCTTTGTTTTCTTCCCAAACAGAAACTATCATGTAGGGAAGCTACTTCAGCTTTTATTGTATTCCATCATGTTCATGAGGAGATAGAAAGTTCAACTGAGTCTTACCACATGCCTTCACTGAGCAGTCATTGAGGAACTCAAATAACTGGACAAGTTTTTATTTTCCCATTGGATATAGTATTTCTTATATATAAATAAA
Source organism: Rhynchomys soricoides (assembly GCA_019843965.1). Lineage (NCBI taxonomy): Eukaryota > Metazoa > Chordata > Mammalia > Rodentia > Muridae > Rhynchomys > Rhynchomys soricoides. Next base: position 10,803,819 of record JADRCH010000044.1, read on the forward strand.
TTTTGGTTATACAACACCATAATAATTTGATTATAGTCCTTTCTTATAATGTATTTTAGCATTTAAAGTAACTCACCGAAACTCTTAATTAAAAGAAATACCAGGGAAGTTCATTACTTCAAGTTCTGTTCATTAGCTTGTAAGGCAGTCTTTAGCCTTCACTTGTTTGTCTTTGTAATGTGTCATTGTTATTTTCCTGATCCGCGTTACCATCTGAAAGCATTTCATGGCATTTTTCATGTATGTAACATAATACAGTTTGAAGGAGACTGAAATATTATATGCTTCCACACTCAAGAAAATGAGAGGTGGGATTCAGAGCAGTGTCTCTTGTCTAGGTCATTTGGTCGTAGGTGTTAATTTGTCAAGGTATTTCTCAATTACTTCTCAGAGCCTAAGCATTGTTCTCTCTTATTGGATAAGTATTTACGAAAAGACTTAAAGAAAATACATCCCTGGCAAGTGTTTACTCCCTGTTTCATGTTTGATCTTTTCTCTACAATCTCCTCAGAAAAGCTGGAATCTATTTTCAATGACGACATATGAATGCGGAGCACGTTCTGCGGCCTAACAGATGCCATCTGTAAAAGCATTTACTTTAAATTAGTGGGATAAGTAATCAAAAGGGCTTTGTACTTAATGCAAAACTTTTGGTGACTATTAAATGCTCATTAGAGGGTGTTTTTGCTGTATGACTGTCAAAATCAGCAGGACGTTTATGTTACGTTTCCTGAGTGGGTCAAGATTGAATATGATTTTACAGCCTAAATAACATAAATGAATGCAGGTTATTTCAGCATCTCCAGATGTTTTTAAAACTCGTTACCCCTAAACACAAAACTTAGTGCCATGTTAAATTCTGCAATGCCATTTTAGTGAAGATTTAAAAAAAATAGGTATTTGTTATCTTTAGATACACATAGACTGTACCTGCTTGCCTTTAATATTTGGAAATGAAGGAATAGATGCCATCAACAATGCTAAATATATTGCAACCAATATTTTATGGAAATACATGGCCCTGGAACCCAGTAATATTAAATCAGCTTAACTATGCACTTATTACAATAGCTAATTATTTAGAAATTTTAATTATTTTATGATGGCTTATTCACTAGATTGTGTATATATTACAATTTGATTGAATCTCTGGAAATATGTCCTTATTATCACTTTGTTTTTAATTAAACATTCAATTGCAGTCTTGTTTGATCTGGAGAGATGCTTCTATTAGTCTCACATTGTTATTTTTATGCCATCAATCACAGGAATAATACTGAAAGATATAAAACAATACAAAAAACTACTATTCAAATTAAATAATTGTCTTTATACTTAGTAAATTGTGTCTAATATCTTGTAGTGGGTGTCAATAAGTGGTCTTCATCAAAAAGATTGATTGGTTTGAAGTTCTTTCCTGCATTGTAGAAGTGGCAAGAGAAACCCTTATGTTGGGGGACACACTCAGCTGCTGGCAGGTAGCAATGAGGGTAAAGCAGTTACATGTTGGTGGCAAATACAGGCAAAAAGCAATGTTAACCTGAAGTGGAAACAACAGTTTTGAATAATCCTGTAATATTCCAAACACATTTTCTGTCCTTATTCTTAAATTGAAAAATGTATATATTGACAGAATAACTTGTTTCTTTTCTTCAAAAATCATTACTGTGCACTTTAATTCCATTACCTCCTACTTGGTGAAGAATGAGACCTACTTCTTTTGATTTTATAAAGCTGAACTTGTCTGTCACTTGGTCTCTGCAGGCTCAAATACACAATAGTCTCAGGAAAACTGGGCATGGTGTTCTCCAGTAGTCGCTTTCCTTTAGTTCAGACCAAGCAGATTTTTTTTTTTAAATTTATTTATTTATTTATTTATTTATTTATTTATTTATTTTTTTGGTGTCCAGAGTCTCTCGAAGAGCACTTTGTTTCAGAAGCAAACATACCCAGTGTCTTCTTTGAACTAAGCCCATTTAAGAGAAGCTTTTGAGATAACAGGACATTTTATTGAAGGTTCTAGGAACTTCACGCTCAATGTTCTACATCTGCAGTGACTTCTTAGATAACCCAATGGAAGCGATAAAGAACACTTGGATGAAATTTTTCCCTTCAGTCATTATCATAGGCTGAAAAATGAATAAAATAGCATCAAATCAACTATTTTAACTATTAAATATTTACAAAAATTTCTAATGTCTCTTTAATTAAACTTCATTTTTATACAATACTTGAAAAATATATGTAGTCTCCATTTTGAGCCCTTTATAAGCCTTGGAAAACATTTTAGTGCAGTGATGTAATAAACTAAGAATTCTGAAGCAAATGAGAAGAGGGCACAGACAAAATTATAGAGCTATGAAAGCAGAGGCCGAGCACTCCAGGAAGATGGAGGATAGGGCAGTTCTTTGAAGGGTAACCAGAATGAGAGTTGCAGAAGAGGAGATGAAGGATGACTTTTTCCAAAAGGCTCACTGGAAACTTGGTGTGGAGAAGTGAAATCAATAAGTTCTGGCTTTTGTTGGGGCCCGTGCTCACATTTTTGTTTTCTAAGCATGTTTTTCAATAAAAAGCTAAACATAAATGGACAAATGTGATTGAGATTATCTTAATCTCTGAGGCAATTAGGAGGCCAAGGCATAACTTACTCTTTCTTCACACGGTGGGACCTGTGGTGCATTATCTCTATAATGGTTTCTTGGTAGATTTATATGAGAGTGAAGAAACCAGATCAATGCAAGGTAAAAGGAAAGAGAAAAAAGGATAAACATAGAGAACACACAAATATTGGTGCCTTTGATCCTGATACTAATAACACTCAGCACCATATTAAATAAACTCATAAGGAAAAAGAAAGATAGTTTTCAACTTAAGTAACTTAAGTAATAAAACTGTAATGAAGCTACAGTTATCTTTTAGGACCCATTGCTCAAAGATTATTGTCAAGGACCAGCCCCGGCTTGGAGACAGGTTCTGAGGAAGGGATTTCTGGGAGTGGCAAAACAAAGTCAAATTGTGGGTCTAAGCTGGCAGCTTGTGTTCTGCTTGAGACAGGTTTACAGATTGTTTTCTCTCTGTTCTGCTTTTTCTGGAGATCTCCAGACAGTTCTCTCTGTGTTCTGCTTGAGACAGTTCTCCAAGCAATTCTTTCTTGCTATTCTAAAAATTTCTCTGGATAGTTCATATCTAGCAGATCATAAGCCCAGTCTTTTATTTTACACAAGAATCCTGTTATTTACTCCAGGCTTCATTTTGATTATTCTAAGAAGCAGCATTCAGTGACCCCAGCTTGTTAATTCTTAGGAGGTAGCAATCATACATTTTCTTTTAACAGCGCAAAAGAATTCAGAGATCTGCCTGGCTCGGTTAAGCACTGACAGTAGTAAGCTAGCTGGGTAGGACATCCTGAAATTACCATTTCTGTCACACCTTTCTCTATCCCAGGCCTACCCTGAATTCAGGAATTTGTCTGCCTTTCTTTTTTATGGTTTTTTTGAGACAGGGTTTCCCTGTGTAAACCTGGCTGTCCTGGAACTCACTCTGTAGACCATGCTGGCCTCAAACTCAGAAATCCGTCTACCTCTGCCTCGCAAGTGCTGGGATTAAAGGCATGTGCTACCACTGCCCAGCTTGTCTGCCTTTGTAAAAATAAACAAAACACTTAACTGGGTGGGATCTCCAGCCATCACCACTCTCTGAATCTCTTTACCTCCTTTCTTAGTATCTTCTGACAAGTTGGCTCACAGCAAAGCTGCTTTCTCCCCATTTAGGTTTGTGAAACCCCTCATATAATTAATACTGCATCCTTATGTTTTGGGAAATTATATATTTTGAACCTGTATTTTTCCACAGCCTCAAGAGTTGTTCTGAAGATTCCAGAAGTTACCTTTTTGTTTTGTTTTGGTTTGGTTTTTTTGAGACATTAGCCACACCTTAGCCTCCTGGACTCATCTCTGAATGTCACAGAGTCCTAGAACTTTAACTGGGAGGATGTTCCTTGAAGGCAGAACATAAAATATGTACATTATTATACAAATAAGCCTTATGCTCACAACAACCATGATACTCATGGAGGCCCACACCTTATTGCCCTCTCCCAGGGGCAGGAACCATGTCATTCTGTCCCTACCAAAGCAATTTTGGGTCCTGAAGATTGCTATCATCAAAAAACAATATATTTTTAAAGGGGGAAAAGATATAAAACACACAGTAAATAAAGCAAGGACCTTTAATCAACAGATAAAATCAAGGCTACCAACCCTATAACCATACATTTGCAGGTTATATGTAATAACATTGTGTTTTATTATTTCTTTGGTTTTTGAAATTATAATATTCTTCCATCATTTCCCTCCCCCTTTCCCCCTTTCAAGCCGTCCTCTATACTCCCTGCCTCTTTCAAATTTCTAGCAAAGCTCCCAGGGCTAGTAAAGTCAGAGATCTTAGAGAACCTACGATTAGTATATTCCCAATTACATTGTAAACATTTATCCTTATGCTCACAGACAGAAGCTTCTTACAGTCGTGGTTGCTTTATTTCCATCAAGAGAAGGGAACGCTTGGACAACATTGTGACCATTACTCACTCTATCAGATCCTGGTGGAAAGGCAGATGTTATTGCCACTTTGTACAGTGAGTTACCCACTTTTGTAGAGCTTGAAGCCCCAGATCTTGAAAGTGGTATCACACACATACAATCCCTCAGTGAAATATAGGCCAGCAAACCATCTTGTTCCCTTCATGAAATCACTGAAAAGGAATCCAAATACTTTATCATGGCAAAACAATGAAACAGAGCTATAATGGCAATAATCCTTCAGCTTTTTTCCAGTAGGTGAAATTGTACTGGACTAGTTATGTTGGTGGCATGGCAAAGACATTTACTTAACTTCAGAACCCCTCACAAATTAATCTAGTCATGACCGTGTCAATGTCTCCTACAGTGAGATGATCCCTCCACCTCAGCTGCTTCCTCACAACACTCTAGAACACACACTGTGCCCTGTATTCTCTTGCTTTTTGAACAAGCATATTTCACGTGCTGAAAGTTGGCTTTAGGATCTATTGTTTTATCTGAGTAATATTAGAGTTTAGGAAGCTCAGGGGTCCCAATCCTGGCCTGAATGGAAAGAGACACTGTAAACATTTATGTCTCATTCCATGTCCATAAATAGTTACCTGGAACTGCCTCTGTGCTGACTTCTGCTTGTTTGAGAGCAGTTTCTGGTTGTGTACACCCTCCTCTTTCCATCTGTGATTTATTTGAGGTGTTTCCTAAGAACTTTGCCACTTTGCTTTAAACTTCTTTCACTGTTGAACATTAATGACCACACTTCTGTCTTCCACTCATTTAAAAGCCCTTAGTTACTAAATGCACCCCAATGGCCTCCATTTCTACACCAGCACCCCACTGTGGACCAAAGACTATGCCAGCTGTAAGTTACACACTTTTTAGGGGAAGGAAAATGTCAACTTTCTCTAACTCTTGGACAAGATCCCTCAGGAAGTCAGTACCCTTTAGGTCTAGAGGCAACATGTCAGAGGAGTTAAATAATATAAACTGACTCTTTTTCCAGTAATTGTACAAAACAGATGCATTTTAAAGTATTAAAGGCCACACAAAAAGCAAATATCTTGGAAAGAGTTGAGTATCTCTCAAGTCAAAGGAACAGTTTTACCTGTCATAATTGCTTTTTCATATTTTGTGTTCTCTGTTTTCTTCTGCTGTCATATCAGAAGCAATAAAAATATTAACATCATTATATATTATACTTTAGTACATGTTCAAAAATTATTCTCTGTAAGAGAGGGGAGGATACATTAAAAGTACATGTGCTCCATCCCAAGTGACAGCAGCTATCTTGAATGACATCACAAGCTTGAGTTGCTTTTTAGCTCATAGCTTTCATCTTAGAGCTCTTTCGTTTTGCAGGACAAGGTACGTAGCACACAGACACTGATCATCCACCTCCAGTGTGTATCAGAAAATGTCAAGTTAAAGAGTTAAGAGATTAACTTAGCATAAAAAGTTAAGAGATTAAACTGTTGTTCACAGCATTTCCACTGAGCTTAGTAGCTATGAATTATAAAACTGAAAAGTAAATAAAATTGATATTTAAAATTTAAAAATTTAAAATTTAGAAAATATTAGATCAGATGTCAAGTACCTAACACTTTCCAAACAGTACAGACTTTCTTCTTGAGATTATTGACATTATTATATAACATTAAAAAATATTTTCTATAGAACTATATCAATATTTGGAATGTTACCACGGCTAAGCCAGGCACTATTTAAAAAAAACAAAAAAAACAAAAAAACAATTAATGCATGATGTTGTATAAAGGGTCCGTCTGAAATGCAAACTGAGCTTAATAGGCCAATGGATTACACAGAACAATTGTTTAATAAAGCAGAACAAAGTTTACTGTAAAGGTTCAGATTTTACATTGCAATTAACCTTAAGACAGTCTCACTTAATGAGCTTGGGAATAGCATCAAAGAAGAATGTTCACAATTATCTGAAATGGCTATTAAATAAATATTCCTCTCTTCCCACTTTGTATCTGTGTGAGGCCATATTTCCTTAATATACTTCACCCATAACAACATATTGAAGCAGATTGAAAGCAGAACTCTATAGTAGACCCCAGCTGGCTTCTATTAAGGCAGACATTAAGGAGATTAAAAAAAAAGAAAGGAAGAAAAGGAAGGAAAGAAAGTAAAGAAAAGTATAATGCCACTTTTCTAACTGAATTCTTGTCTTGAAAAATATATTTGTGTTAAAATGTCATTTGTATTAACATGTAGTGTATAGACTATAACTTTAAAGGAATTACTATTTTAAAAATCCTTATCAGATTTAATCCATGAAATAATATGCATTGGTAAATCTAGTCTATGAAAACAAACACCCTTTATGGAACTTCAATAATATTTTAGAATATAAAGGAGTTCTAATGTACAATTTCAAGGCTCTCTGGCCATTGATTTCCTTGGACAGCAGTAACAAAATCATACATAACAAAATCATAGGATGAGTTGTCTGGCTGAAAGCTTGTTCTGTCCTGTCCTGTCCTGTCGTTTAGAACAGAAAACCAAAATCACAGCGTTAGATGCCCTGATCTTTCTGAAGTCTGTATAGGGGATTGTCTCCCATGTGTTTCTTTCAGACTCTGCCGTGACTTGCACCACTTTTCCTTTTATGATTACTTCAATGCTCTTTCTGTAATCCTCACACTCTTAAACTTTTCCTCTCTTGATGTTCTCTGTGCATTTCTGTGTCTTTCTTTTATCTTCCAGATGAAACCAGTGCGACACATTGATGGCCCATCCATCCTATTGCAACTTCATCTTACTCTTCCTCTATGTACATGCTATCTTAATTCTGGGTAATATTATAATGTCATCTCTCGCTAATTAGACCTTATATACTCCAATAAAACATTTTCAAAATTAAACTTCTACTGACAACTCTCTGCCTCAAACATTCCATGGTTTTCTGTGATCTACTCATTTCAACCCCTTTTGTGGATAGTCTTTGCTACTTTGTAGGTTCTTCTTTTTCCCAACCTTTATCCATGCCCTCCCTCCCAGCTTTCCCTCCTATCACTAGATAGGTGAGAAAGAAGATAAAAGGCAGAGACAAAGAGATCTGTGAGTCTAATTTCTTACTTCTTGTTTCTTCTTTGAGCATAAGTACTAACAAACCACAAGCAACTACCTGAACAATGAGCAACCACCAATCCCGCTTCTTAGGGATGTCACATTTCAATACCTTTTGAAAAGTTCCTAGAATTCCGAAAGTCACACAACTGCAAAAACTATCTGCAGCTGGCAAAACTATATCTCTGCTAGAGCATGAGGCAAATCATAGTCAGCTGCTGTTGATAGTGGAATCAGACCAATATCTCACCACCTGGGATTAAAATGAAAATATATTCTTATAATATTTCTGTGTTTTTAAAGAAATCAAAATTCCTGAATTCTCACTGTACCCTTTAAGTTTGTTGGTTACTATTTGCTTGTGGGAACACTGAGAATATTTTGATCTATTAATTTTCTTTTGGCATACTTGCAGCAATTGATTCAAAATATATACTCAGTAAATAATTTGTGACTGAGTGATCTGATTGTCAATTAACTAATTAATATATTATAAGAACTTTAGTATCTCCTGTTTTACTCAACACCTCCATGGACAGACTAATGAAGATTTTTTTTTTTTCAAATTTGGTTGCTCAGGGCTTTGTACTTTTAAAACATGTTTGGATGATGACTATAGAGATGAGTTTTGGAACCATTTAGTATATGTGAGTAATGAGAAAAAATTGAAGATTAGTTACAAATAGTTCTGGATTAGAGAGCAATATTTTGCTCATTCAGAGTACCAGAAATATCAGAGATTTATTCTCAACTGAGATGGACCAAATTATATGTACCTTATTTGGAGGGTTCCTTACTAAAAGGCCATATTTTGTGTTGCTATTGAGGATAACTGAGCCTCTAGCACCTTAAGTTTGGTTTTCTCATCTCTAAAACATGAGCTCACAGGCTTCTATGGCTTTAAGCCATGAAGTTCATTGCATGACACTGCTATTTCTTTCTAAGAAAATAACTAGTCAGAGAATCTTGAAATTATATATTTAAATGCCTTTATAGTCTTTCTTTATATTTTATCTATATTCTTTCTTACACTTCAGCATCTTGACTTTTTCCTCTTGGCCACAGTAGGAAGTGAATTACTTTCTTTCTGTTTTCCATGACCATGTTTTGCTTGTAAGTCCATTGATAAGGATGGAATTACTCATACATTTGAGTTTTCAGTTACGCTGTAGGTTGAAAAACTATGTGACTCTGTACTTGTCACATAGAAGATACATAGTAATCTCTATTTCACTTCTGTTCAGGTGACAATCACATAAAAATACTGACCTAAAGGAAATACACACTAGATTTCATAGATTTGATACAACATCCTATAAAGTTTTGTTCAATTAAAAAAATAAAAACAATGGGAATAAAATTTGTGTTTTCCATATAATGTGTACACTCATTCTATCTCTGTCCTCTTCTTTTCTCTCTCCTCTCTCTTCCTCCTACTCCTCCTTCATTTCAAGCTCTCCCTATTCTCATCTACAGCTTGTCTTGCTCAACTATTCTTAGGATGTAGTTCTAACTTGAAGTGTGGTTAATCTACCAAAAGTTGCAAAAGAATGATCTCTCTCAGAAGCTATGAAATGTTGATAGCTCCTCAGCTGAGGCAGGGATACTCAGTCCTTTCTTCAAACTGGGGGTTTTGTCTGGCTTAAACTCAGAGGGCTCTTTTGCATACCTGCTGCCACAAGAAAGTTAATATGTGCAATTGTGCTGCCATCTCCAGAAAATACTATTTCCTTGAAGTCATTTACCACTAGTGTTCTTATAGTCATTCTGGTTCTTCTTTATATCAATGAAATCAAATGTGTCAGACATGTATTTGAACATTTCCAAAGCAGTAAGATGAATGCTTGAGCTATGCATCCCTTCAAATATTGTAATAGTTGGCATTTGAAGAGGAAAGAGATTCTGAATACAATGCCTATGTTCTAGATGAAGAAAACATAACCACAAGTTTGTCAGACTATTAAAAATTTGATTTCTACATATTTCAGAAAAAACAAAACAAAACAAACAAACAAACAAACAAACAATAATACCGTCCTGGTTTCAGAGTTCAGAATATGGAATTTGATGGCATGGCAGTGCATTTGCTTATAATATACAGTGCCTTGGTTCAATCCAGAGCACAACAAAAAATAAATGAAAATCTAAATAATCTAACAATCCACACAATAACACCAAGGCCCTTTATTCTTTTGGCCACTAATATAACAACACATCCTGGAGCTCATGTTGTATATTGACATTCTTTGTTCATTTCTTACAGATAGACCTGTTTTTTGCTCTTAAATAAAATGAGGAAACTTGGTACATTTTCTATATTGTAGGATGTTTGAAGTCTTGTTGTAAATTGTGGTCAGATTTTAAAGGCAGTATGAGCCCCAAAGGGAGAAGTGCCACTCACATTTTCAATCACAACGGGATGAGCAACAGTGACTGACTACAGGGAAATACCTGCTTGAGTTTACCAGCAACTGAAAACAAATTGGTATGCAACTGTTCAACTACCTGCTCCTTTTTGCACTGCTTCAAAGAGCTCTGTAAATACACGTATTTGTTGTATGCACCCATAACACACTGGTGTGTGTGTACGTTTATGACTGCAATAAAAGCAATGGCTACGCAATTGTCTCTTGGGAATTTCTTTGGGAACCTAGGGCTCAAAGGAGAGGCAAGTGCATATAACTCAGCTAGTACATTTTTACTTTGATTTTCTAGAGATATCAGGCACTAAAATTACTAAGAAAGAATATCTAATTTTAACTGAAATAGTAAAGAAAGTAAAAGCATGGGTACCACATTCTTCAAGGCAATTCACAGTGGAATTTCTCATAGGGTGGGATCTATATTGGAGGCCTTGTTTTAAAGCCTGCATCAAAAAATGAGTGCATGACTAAGTTTAAACTGAATAAAAATATTGACTTCTTTCTGTGCATGTTTGTTTATGAGGGAGTACACATGTTAATATGGGTGCACATGAATGTATACACATGTGAGTATGTAGGTCAAAGGTTGTTGGTGTCTTCCTCAGTTGTTTATCACCTTTTCAATTATTTGGTTGGCTTTTGTTTCATTTTTTTTTTGTTTATTTGTTTGTTTATTTTTGTGTTTTGTCCTGTTTTTCATTTGAGGTAATATCTCTCACTGAATCTGGAGCTAACCAATTAAGTTATGCAAGCTAGCTTGTGAGGTTTAGAAATCTGTGTCTACCTCCCCAGTGTTGGGATTACAGATTCATGTTATTGCACCTGGCTTTTTATATTATGACCTTGTGGTGTTTTGAATGAGAATGGCCCCTGTATATGCTCCTGTATTTGAATGCTGGGTCCACAATTGGTCAAATTGTTTGGGGGAAGCTTAAGAAGTGTGTCCTTATTGCATGGGGTATGTTATTGGAGTTAGGCTTTGGGATTTCAAAAGTCCACCCTATTCCCAGAGTGCTCTTGGTCTGCCTTGTGGTTGTCAATTAGATGTAAGCTTCCAGCGGCTGTTCCTGTGTCAAGCCTGTATGCCTGCTGGTATGCTCCCTGCAATGATGGTCATAGACTATAACTCTCTTGAATCCTAAGCTCCAAGATATTGTTTTCTTTTATATGTTGTCTTGATCATGGTATCGTATCACACCAATAGAAAAGTATTTAAGACAGGTGGTAGTCATTTGAACTCAGGCCCTGATATTTGTGAGGCAAACAATTTTCCATCTGAGCCACCTCTTTTGGGACTTAAAGTATCTTCTTTAAAAAAAAATTCAGATAACTCAACTATTTCAATGGATATTCTTTGATTTGTTAAGCTACAGCCTTTTGCTCGGTGCTGAGAAGGAAGAATCACTCTCTTCCAGAAGCTATCAAATGTCCATAGCTTCTCAGCATGGGAGTGGAGAGACTTGTGATTTTTTTTATCTTTTTTGTGTGTTCTCATAACTTTCTTGTGGGTTTTCAGGCTTTCTCTTCTCCATGAAGAAATTTTAAATTCTAGAGGAAATAGCTACACAGCTCAACTAACCTTGAGTTTAGTACAAAAATATTATATTCCCTATATAAATCAGATTTAGAAATTTACTGAAATGTTATATTACTAGCTTGGAGGAGGATATGCTAAGGAAAATTATGAAAGGCTGATATGTAATATTGTCAGTGAAACCCAAAAACATAGACTTGTTAAAGAAATTATGGAGTTACATTGATTTTTTTTTTCTAGCAAGTGGATATGAGATGAGAAAGACAACAGAATAAAAGCTAATGCTGACTGCTCAAGCATGGATGACACAGGAATTGATGCAATTACTCTGGGTAGAAAGAAGAAAGAAGAGACAGCAAGGTCAATAATGAATCTACAAGGACTGCAGAGACAGCAGGCTTCTTAAGGTATGCATAGCAGGCTGCCAGTGCTTAGAAAATAGTCAATGCTAGAGGTAAAGACCTGTGCATTATCTGAAGAGAATTGTGATCTGATGTTAGGAAACAAGAAGTCTTTAGGATTTCAGAAGAAACTCAAGGGAGAGCTTAGATCTATGATTTTGGGAGACAGAAAGTTAACAGAAATAACCCATTCCTTATGGTATTGTCCTATGAGCTGTTAAATCATATAATCACAGGGCCTTGGTAGTAGACACTGCACTGAATTGGTAGGATGGGTAGGGTTTGAGGATTATAGTTCAGCCTGCTTCTAGCTGGACTTGAGCAAGGTTCTTCTGTCATGGATGGGGAGCCAACCACAGGGCTTTACACCTCTAAGTTATGAACAATGTAAGTTTTTACTCCCTTAAGTTGTTATAATCAAGAATTTAATTTCAGCTCAAAGAACATCATTAGTATATCATGGCTGGAAAGGGGAGGTTTATGAGGCAATGGGGTCATACAGTATAGTGTGGCAATGACTCTTTCATTATATAGATACTGATTTTTTAGTATAAAACATCTAAATTTGTTTCTCTTTTTTGTTTTAAGTCCTTCAGCATTAATAGGCATGCTAAGTGTTCTCATTAATTCTCAGACCTTTTATTCAAAGTGTTTTCTCCATGCTAAATATTGATGCATAGAACTACTTTTCCAAATACTACACATTGATCAGTTTTGTGATCGTGAATGCAAAGGGATATGATTTCTGCAAAATTCTGAAGAAAGTATGTAATTTAATAAAACCGGTCTTCAGTAGAGGTTTGATAAGATCTTAAAATGTAAAGCACTTGAGTGACACTACAATATGATAAGGAACACAAGCTCCCTGGGAAGGTTGAAGATGCAGGCTGCATTTTTCTGTTTAGAGAATCCTAGAGGCATCCAGGAATTTTAATCCATACCAAATAGCATAGACTAAACCCTTGTGTTCTTCCAAATCCTAGTTTATTCAAATATACCTGCTTTTGTTTGAAACAGACTTAGTTTGAGTTAGTTTACTTTATTCTCCATATATATTATATCACTGCATCTGTATACACACAAAGGTAGAAATTAAATCAGGGAAATAATTTTCTTGAATGTAATTTCCAGCTGCAGTTTAGATGTTTTTGTCTCTGCAACTGGTACAGATTTGGGTCAATCACATTTGTTGCATTTTAACACCGTGACTCTAGTAGATTCTAGCATATAGGTTTATAAATATTATTTTAAAACTATGTTATTTTATTTTTATTTATGAGTATGCAAGTATGTCTGTGTTGAGTATGCACACATGATTGCATGTGCTGCAGAGGCCAGAAGAGGCCATGAGGTTCCCTGAAGCTGAAGTTACAGGCAGTTCTGGACATGGTGGTAAGAACCAAACACATGTCCTCAAGATCAGTAGTAAATGCTCTTAACCACTGAGCTATCTCTCCAACCTCCCATTTGTTTTATATAATGCATTCATTCTTACCTTATTTCCTAAGTTATTACATATGAACATATTCATTTCTCAAAAAAATGTAATATTTCATAGCCTAAGATATATATTCATTTCTTCCTTAAAATTAAAATTGCAATCCCCTTTTCTCTGGAAAAAGAGATAGCAGAGCACAGTCCATGATGTCATGAATTGCGTGGCCTTCATTTCTAGCATCTGAGGCTGGTTTCCAAGGCCTTTTTTTCTTCCTAATGACCTTTTTTTGTGAAAATAGGTTACTTGGTTATTCTGAGTATCAGTTGCCTGTCCTTGACTCCCTCTCCATAGGAATTGAATTCCTTTTCCATTGAGGATAGACAATAAAAGGTTTATTCAGCCACTCAAGATCATGTCATTTGAAATGGAGAAAGGAAGCATTTTCTTTCACTTTAATTAGCAAAGAGGGGAAAGATGCACTGGTTTTCCCTGATTTCTCATGGCCTGAAAAGGAACAGCCCTGAAATTGAACTCTCTCTACCTAGGTCTAACTCAACCTTGCTTTGCAGATAAAAAGAAGTTTCTGAGTTTGGAAATCTGAACTTCAAGATGCTTGGACTGTTTATGAACCCGTTCCCCGGGGGAAGGGGGAAACACAACTGTACAACTGTACAATATTCTTTTTTCTTGCAGTACACCCTCCACATCCTTGCCTTTGCCTACTAGTTAAGATTGACATAAAAGGAATGTAAGCACATGCCATCTAACCAGTTAAACCCAGACTTCAGCTTTTATGCTAGGATCTGTGTATTGTTCAGAGCAAAGAAGCACTATGTAATGAAATGTACACAAACTAATGTAAAGTTATTTTACATTAGGAAGAAAGCCTTGCCTGTTTTGTTTTGTTTTGTTTTCCCAATAGGTAAAGATAAATCCTTAATAACCCAATGGTTTCTCCTTAGGTATTCCAACCCCTTGGAGGACGCTAAAAATGTAAATAGATTCATTAAAGGTTTCACAAAGTCCCAGTGTTAGCTGAGGAGCTACTGGCAATTGATACCTCCTGGGAAAAAGAGAGTCAGATTTTTTTTTCAAGGATGTGTCCTCTAATAGTCTTCCCATGTTCCAGGGAATGGTCACAAATCCATTCATATACTGTACCAAAAGGTGGACTCCATGTGAAACAAAACAAAGCAAAAATGAAACACCTTGCGTTTGCGAAGAAAATGTGATGGGGGAATATGGCAGAGAAGGAAGATGGTGGATGGGCTTTATATTATGTACATTATTATAAAATACTCAATAACATATTTTTAACAAACTGTTCAAAGTCCTTTTCTTCCAATTTTCTCTCTTCATCCCTTTTTCCTTTCACCTGTGTTTTTAATAGATTTTTGTTTTATTTCCATTCTGTTTTCCTCCCCCTTCCATCTCACTTCCTGCACTCAACCTGCAAGCTTGAAGTTTACTTTAGTTCAGGAAAATTGATGAAAGACTCTCTCCTCACCTCCTGCTCTCATTTCCATTAAACTTCCCACCTGGCCATATGGGGGTCTCCAGCCTCTTCTCTTGGCTTTGCAGGAGCAGCAACAGGGGAAGCTCATACCTTCATTAGAATACTCAGTTTCTCCTATTCGGCAGCTTCCAAGGCCCAAAGAATCAAGTTTTACATTACAGTATTTTAGTACTATTTTTTTCTCTTACCCTTAAACTGTATCATGAACTCAACCAAGTAGTTTTAGAGACATACAGTAGCCACCAAACCAGAAAAAAATAGAACAAGACAGAAAGTGTTTGTGATGGAAAAAGATTGGATATGTGCACTCTGAGTACTTACATACTTCCTCTTCTTTTAAAAACGCATTTGTCTTTGAATGACCATCTTTCTTTAAGTCTCTTGGTTTAGAACTTCTTACAGAATAAGAAAGTTTTGGGAGTTCTAAAAGAGAAAGAACTTAGTATGTGTAAAATTTTAAATATTACCAATGAAGTCATATGTGCTAAGACCAGAGGGAAAGTGATGTTGAAATCTTAGTGAAGTTTTTATAGAAAATATCAAGACTTACATAATAAAATGTAATAAAATAAATATAAATAATATGGTTTTAAAATTGTATTATATGGGATAAGGCAGAAATATATCAGAAAGTGTTTGAATAACTACATTATGTCTTCAGTGAGTAGAAAGCTTGCAATCCAGAACAAATGATACTGAGAATTTGTTACTCAGGGTTAATATTGTTTGGTGTTATCTCCAGGAGAACAATGAGAAGATTTAAAATGAGTGTTAATATTTTTACTTTCTCTTCAAGTCTTTGAGTTAAAGTAATTAAAACATATTTTAGTGCCTATAATTCCTATGATGGTTACTATTATTTACCATTAAGTTGATTGGATTACAAAAGACATTATAGAGTATGATAACCATACCTCTTCATGTACAAAAAAAAAAAAGCATAGGCAAAATTAAACTGCATGATCTCTGATATAAGAATCCATTAATGCGCTGATGTATTTGCAGCAAGATGGGACTATCTGGAGATGATAAAGGTGAGGAGCGAGACCTAATAGGAGGAAGGAAGCCACAGAGTTTTGGTAGTTGGTGGCCATACCTTTATCAGCTTTTTCCTGTTTGTCCTTCTCTGTTTCCTGTCTGCTTTTATAGGGTTCTATGGCCACAAATTTCCATTACTGTAATGTCTAGCCTAAGCAAACTGGGTTAACTAACCATGGCTTGATATCTCTAAGAGCATTAAAATGCCACACTCTTCCTTAATTGTTTTCCAGGTATTTAGTTACATAAAATAATAAAAAGGTGATAAAATATTACTTGTAGTAATGGAATCATATATAACTGCAATTATTAGTAAGAATTTATTGGGGAAATGTAGAAGTCCCTGATTCTAAAGACAACTGAATTAAAACTATAGAAGACAGTAACCAACTCCTTTGCAGTTCCATTGGAGGGATATAATAGCTCAGCTATATAAATGATGAGGTACAAGGAAGATAAAGAACATCTTCTTCAATAGTTTTTGCTTAGACTTTATCAAGATCCATCTGTGATAGGAGAGAAGTCTCTCAGTAATGGTCAATATTATTTTGGTAAGTTCTCCTCCTAGCAATCTAGATGCTTATTTTTGCCTTGTGTATTCAATCACAAATAAAATAGTAGAATGATTAAAACACTATCTAGCCTTCTACTTACTGTAGCATTATTCTACCAATGACAATTTTGTAGCCTGTATTAGGTACTTCAGTAACTGTGGATTGAAGACCATGCCTATTAACTTTATGAAGTTTGGAGACTTCTAAGAAACAAGCAAGTGCTGCACATAAAATCACATAGTGTTTGCAATTACCATAGTAAATACATAGCTCATAATTCCTAGGGAAAGCCAAATTCTTTCTATGGCTGGAGAAGTTGTGCTGGCTTCTCTGCTGATGTTTTTTTCCCTCCATATTTCTGAATGTTTTCCCAGCACGTCATTTCTATCATGTTTTCATTTTCACCGAGGAGCCTTTAAATTCTAAACTGACTATAAGCCTGGACTTCCTTTTTTGGATATAGCAATGTGGAAGCCCAGCTTTGAAAAGTTGATCCTATCATGTTTACTCTGAGTTGTAAAGATAGAGGAACATCTTTCTCTAGAATGGGCTCTTCTCTATTTCTGGTTTCTTCATGTTTCTTGGTAAATCAAGGTAGGTGCTAGGGGTTAGCAAGGTAAATTCATAGGAGTAACTAATAGAAAGAATTCCATAATATAGCTATAAATCCCTTTTCAAAAATGATTACTCATATTTAAATGTAAAAGAACAATATAATTCTCAGGATATGTATAAAATAAACAAGGGAAATATGAAAAGAAAACCTGTCACAATAATCAAGTAGCCAATTTTAATCAAGTTAGAGATAATTGATTTTACCTTTCAAATTGGACATTAAAAATAAATTATAAATTTCACAGGCCATAGATTACTCAGTGCTCTCTAGGAAAGGAACACTGGATGGCCAAAGGATATGGAGTTTATTTTATTGCAGAGACCACTGAATTGAGGAGAGCTTACTGAAGAACAATGCCTACTGCAGGCCTTATAACAAAATCAGCCCAAAACACACTTCAGAACTGCTTTGAAAAGACAGCATTAGTAACTGGAAAAGCAAAAAGAAAACCATGTTCCTTCTGCATTCCATTCCTCGGTTTTAATTTAAAGCAGTTATTTTTTCTCATATAGTATATCCTGATTAGAGTTTCCCCTTCCTTTTCAGCTCTCAGTTTCTCTCTATGTGTTCTCTCCTCCAGTTCCATTCCCTTACTCCATCTCATTAGGGAAAAAAGGCTTCTAGAAGAAAACAACCAAACAAACAAAATAAAATATAAGATGAAACAAATTTTCAGGCTGAAGCTGGGCAGGGCAATCCAACAGGAAGAAAAGAGTCCCAAGAGCAGGCAAAAGAAAACCACTCATTCTTGTAGTCATGACCCTATCAATTAGTAGCTATAATATATAAGCAGAGAATGTGGAGTAGATCAATGTAGGCCCTGAGATTCCTGCTGCTTCAGTTTCTGTGAGCTAATATGTGCTTCACTTAGTTGACTCAGAGGGCTCCTGGTGTCTTTCATGTCCTGATTCTTAGAGTATTTCCATCTCCTTTTCTTCAGGTTCCCTGAGCTCCGAGGCAAGGAATTTGATGGAGAAATCCAATGTACAATTTTTTGTCATATTTTCTAGCTCTAGAACTCTGTATCTGCCCCCATCTGCTGTTGTGGAATCCTGGATGATGACTGGAGAAGACAGTGATCTATGAGATACAAGAATATCATTAGAAATCATTTTGTTGATTTTTAAAAAATTTGTAGTGTTTATGTGTACCCTATGTCTCTGGGCTATCTAATCTCTGGTTCTTAATTACCCAAGCAGTGTTTTGTATGAGTGTTTTCTCTTGGGGTGAGTATTAGTCAAATCAGACATTGGAGGGGTACTCCCACAAGTTCTATGCCACCATTCCCTTATATTTTTCAGGCAGGAAAGATTGTAGGTCAAAGGTTTGGTGACTAGGATGGTCTTATAATAAAATTTCTTTTTTTCTCTTTTTTTGTAGCCTGCAGAATATGATACCACACTAAAGACACTAGAATGTAGATGTAAAGGCTCTCTGTAGGTATCAGCTTTACTTCTCTCATTTACAATGAGTTTTGTGGATGTTGTTATTTGCAATGGTGACCTCATTGTCAGTTTGCAGAGAACAATTCTTTGTCTTTGCAGCAACCTGAGTTGTTTGGAGATTTCCATGGAAACCCTGTGGACAACAACTCAACTAAAAGCAAAGCAGTCTCATCAATGGAAGCCTTGACCAATTACAAGAGAGGGCCAGTTGAAATTCTGTCTTCCCATTCCTAGGAATTATCATTAGGATTGTCTTCATAGATTTGAGGAAGTTTCCACTGCATTAAATTTCCATATCACCCTAGAAATGACCCCTCCAATTCCACTTGTCTCTCGCTGAACTCTGTCTCTCCACTCCATGTCCTCCACTCCTTGGCCCCTTCATCTAGTATCCCCCTCCAGTCCTTACTGGACACTGGTCTGCACTTAAAATCTATTCTTATTCCTTCTCCAAGGGAGATTCATATGTCCCTGTTAGATCCCTCTTCTTTACCTAACCTTTCTGGGTCTACTAATTGTAGCATATTTATCATTTACTTAATGGCTAATATCCACTTACAAGTGAATACATAAATAATTTATGAATATGAGTTACCTCAACAAGGGTAATTCTTTCTAGTTCTAACCATCTGCCTGTAAATTTTATGATGTCATTTTTGTTGTTGTTGTTGTGGTTGTTTTAACAGCTAAGCAATGTTCCATCGGGTAAATATAACACATTTTCTTTATTCAGTCTTTGGTTGAAGAAAATCCAGACTTTTTCCAGTTTTTGGATATTATGAATAAAGCTGCTATGAACATGGTTGAGCAAGTGTCCTTGTGGTAGGATGCAGCACTCTTTAGGTGTATACACACTACTCGTATAGCTGTGCCTTGAGGTAAATGGATTCCTAATTTTCTGATGAACTGCCATATGAATTTCTATAGTGGTTGTACAAGTTTGCACTCCCACAACCAATGGAGGAGTATTCCCTTTGCTCCATATCCTTGCTACTATGAATTGTCACTTGTGTGATTGATCTTAGTTATTCTGACAGGGAGAATCTGAAAGTAGTTTTGGTTTGCATTTCCATGAAGGCTAAGGATATTAAACATTTCTTCAGTTGCCTTTCAACCACATGACATTCCTCTATTGATAATTCTATATTTAGACTTGTGTTTCATATTTAATTGGATAATTATTTTTGAAATCCAGTTTCTTGATTTCTTTATGTATTGGGCTATTAGCCCTCCATCTGATGTGAAATTAGTAAAAATCTTTTACCATTCTGATTGATGCTACTTTGTCCAATTTACAGTGGCCTTTGCCTTATAGATGCTTTTCAGTTTGATGAAATCACATTTATTAGTTGTTGAACTTAGTGCCTGTGCTGTTGGTGTTCTGATTAGAAAGTTGTGAGTGCCAGTGTACTCAATGACTATTTCCTACTTTCTTCTTTCTGGTATAGTGTATCTTGTTTTATGTTGAGGTCTTTGATCCATTGAACTTAAGTTTTGTGCAAGGTTAAACGTTTGGATATATTTGCTTTTATCTACATGTAGACATCCTTTTGACCAGCACTATTTGTTGAAGATACTGGTTTTTTTTTAGTGTGTGTATCTGTCTTCTTTATTAAAAATTAGTGTTCATAATTTTGATTATTATGTCTTTCTCATTCTTATTTCTCTTCTGGGTTAAGAAGAGTGAATTAGCTTTACCTGCTACCATATAACTGGCTCTATTACTCTTACCAACAGAGTTAATTATTTAAAGATTTTATTCTTCAGGCTTTTTAATATAAAATTTACTTTTCATGTGTGCATGTTTGTTGGTATATTCAAACATGTTTGCCCATTTATAGACATAGAGTACAGGGAAGGAGATGGAGTTTCCTTATCTATCATTCTTCACCATTACCTTGAGACAGTGTTTCCCACTAAAACTACATCTATGTTGGCAGCCCATAATCCTCAGAGATCCTTCTGTTTCTATTCACCACAGCCTTGGGGTCACATAGAAGTTTATGTGGCCCTAATGAGCTTTTCATGTGGTTTCTGATTATTTTACTCAGGTCACAAATTTTGTACAAGAAGTACTCTTATTTATGAAAATATCTCCATAGCTCCACCAAAAAAATAAACAAACAAAAGCTAAATTAAACTATTTTTCAAGTTCAAAATATATGCTTATGGATGACAGATAACTAAATAACAGACTGTAAAATATAATTGTAATTTATTTCACAAAATGTTTATATGGAAACCTACCAAAAATTATAAAAAATAACAATTAAAAGTAAAATTCCAAACAAATAAATAAATAATAAGCTGAACAATAAAACCTGCCTCTCTCTTAGTGTTAATTAACACCAAAACTTTTCCTTTTGTTAGTGTGATCTACAGAATATATAGCATGTTTGTTCTGACATATGTCATGGATGATAGTGTCTTACCCATTTCTTATTCTGTAAAAGAATTTTATACTATAGTTTGAACATATTTTGACTTTTTTCTTTTAGAATTAGTTTATTAACTACCATATCTTTGTCCAACCTCATTGGTAGGCTTAAAGCAATTCACTTGCTGATTTGTCAATCTATGACATAATTCCCTAAAGCACCACCTGCTTACAACATACTGCACGGATCCCTTTTCAAAGCCTTATGAATATTAAAGTGAATGTCCTTGCCTTCTTAGATGTATTTGGCTCTATATTCTCCTCCCCACACATAACCCAGGTGTTGATTTAAAATTCAGTGACATAAATGATTATCATTCTAAATGATCTTCTAATCTTTCAGTCCTTGATGTATCTAAGACAGAAGCCTGGGAAACACATTCTCTCCCATTGACCATATTGCTTATCTTGTCAATGAAGGCTGAAGCCTCATCATTGGAATTTCATTCTAAACAAAGATCCACAGCAAAGCCTCCCAGCAGCTGCCTTGTCAGATTTGTAAAAGGAAAAAATTAAATCTACTATATTTATTCCAAGTCTACTCCATAATAGGTCTCATATGATAGCTTAATTTTATTTTCTGTTTATCAAAAATAAGGCCTACCGGAGACTGGGCGTGGAAGCAATTATGTGAAGTCATCCCACAGATGGTGGGCGATAATAAGAAATTGTTGATGGGAATCTGTTCCTCTAACAAGCCAAGAGAAATGATATTTGACTCTCCTCTTTATAAATGGTAATACCTACTGTCTTTTAAATTGGATGGCTCCTCTACTTTATCAGAGCAAGAGATCAGAAAAAGTTAATAAATGTTACTGAATGACAGTGAAGCAACTCCCACTCTTTATTCTATCCATGTAGGCAGGGGACATTAGGCAGATAGAAAAATGGAAAGGTGAGTGGGTAGATATTATTTTAAAATGTCTAAAAGAAGAAAGCCAGGATAGTAGTGAGGCTTTTGATGGGTGACAGATATCCTTTTTCATTAATAAATTCCATCATCAATAAAACAAAGTATAGTATTATATTGTTTACTTTTGTCCTTATGTTCATCTTTACTGTTAGATACTATACATATAAAACATTTGTTTAAATATTCATTGTCATATATGTATAGGATTACTTTTTAATGAGACTAAAATTTTCAGGTACTGTGTGGACAGTAAATTGTTAATAATAATCTAGTTTCTACATCACACTCTGTGAGTGGTCTTGAACATAAAAGAAAGTTTGTCTAGTCTATAGATCTGAAATAATATTAAATTCGTCACACATTTTTGCTTGTTTGTTTTGAAACATTGTCTCACTCTCAATGCTAAATTGGCCTGGGACTCACAGTCGAATATTTAGGCCAAAATAATGGTAATCTCAAACTTCCACCTTCTGTAAGGATGATCATAGGCATTAACACCAGGCTTGGTTTTTCATCCAGCATTAATCCTTGCATTGTTTGGATACGTGTTCTCTCACAATCTCACAATTAAAGGACTAAGATAGAAAAGACTTCAACAAACTCTGAAAAGAGAATTACTCTGACATTCTTCAGCCTCTTGAGACTTAAACTCATTATTTATATCATTGCACTTTCACTGTTATACCCGATATAGTTTACATCATTAAAGTTAGTTATAATCCTAAATGTGAATTTTGTTATCCCCATTATTTTAACTATAAGCACTACAGACTACTTCTTATGTCTTCCTTTTATATCAAACAGCTATACTTGAACCCTCTTGTATATTTGAATAAAGTCTAAAGGTCAAATCAACCTAGACATGAGTAAGATATTTTACCATATTATCTTGTTTTACAGTTTAGAATGAATTCTGTTAATAAGGTCAAGAACAAAACTTGTGAGATTAATTATCAAGAAACTATATATGATCAGCATAAAGGTAGAATAAAATTTTATGTTAATGGAAAGTCTTAGCATTTACTTTGTAATAGTAGTGTGATCACACTCTTTTAGAACATGTTTGTATGCTTAATTTATTTTGAGTTTAACGCTAGTTTTGATAACACATATACTGTGTGGTGAGCATATTCTTCCTACGTCACTGTCTCTCATCACTTCCTCTCCTCGGGTTATTCTCTGACATTCTTTTCTCACGTTCATTTCACACCCCCTTGTCATTGTTCCTTCATCTCTTCTCCTTCTTTGTGATTTTTAAACATCTCATTGCAGAGGCTGGAAAGGTGCATCAGGAGTTAAGAATGTGTATGTCCCTTACTACACAAATTGGGTTATCAGCATTCAGAAAGGGTGGGTCACAGTCACCTGCAACTCCAACTCTAAGGGATTCAATTTTTTCTTTCTTTCTTTCTTCCTTTCTTACTTTCTTTTTTTTCTTTCTTTTTTTTTTCCCTAGACTCCATGGGCATCTGCACTTCAGTCTCCAGAACAATACATAACAAACACATAAATAAAATCAAAACCTGCTTTTAAAACAATCCTACTCAATTATTTGAAGGGAAGGAAAGTAAAACTAAATTAGTTAAAGGTAAAGATTCTCAATCTTCATTTCGGAACTATGTGTAGTGTGCTGTCCTACTGTTGGTATTTTTGGTATTATATGTCATATAATTCTTATTGAATAAGTTGTTTGTGCATAAGTTAGTTAGTAGAATCCCTGACTGCTGCCTGGTAAAGATATGTAATAAATATCCCAGGACACTGGCAATGGTACACCCAGAAGGACATTTCATAACCTGTTGTGAATGCAGAAGAAAAGAATAATGCTCCACTATAACTTATAGAAGAAAGTATCTCTGACAAAAGATTCACACCTTGGTAGGACTTATGTCTAAACATCATTAGAGACAAATAAAATGTTAATTATTTAGAGGGTTCTGTGGCAATTTGTAGGCTATGAAACAAAAGGAAACAAAGATATTTTGATAAAATAAAATAGTGAATATTTAAAAGATGGAAGAATACTTATGTAATTTTGTAACAAGAACAATTAATATTTGTAATCTTTGTTTATTTCAACATCTGTTTAACATGTTGGGATTATGGATATGAAGGGAAATTAGCAGGGACTAATTTTGACTAAGTATGCAACCATATTTGGATATTATTCTTAAAAGATGAGAAATGCTAAATGGGATATCATAACTTTCCTCAATTAAGCAAACAGTAATTATTTACAAAGACTAACCTTAATGAAACACCTGGAGTCTTTAAAAGATTGAAATAATTTACCCAGAGATTTATCTATAATTTCAAGTAATTTTCAATGCTGAAAATTTGTAACTTGATAAAGTTTATTTATGTTAAACATGACATTCATAAAATATTTTAGAAATGCAAAATGATTGTGTAGAAATATTAACAAGTGCTTAGTAACATTTGTTATTTTTAAATATATTTTATTTATTTATTAATAATTTCACATATGTACATAATTGATTTTTATCACAGTTACCCTTACAAATTTATCTGCCTCTCACTATATCTTGAACCCCTCTTCCCCGTAGGTCCTTTCCCTATTTATTACCATTATTTGTCTGTTTGTTTTTAATAACCTACTGAGTTTAATTAGGAACTCATTCATGTGCACATAAATGTGAGAGTGTTTACTCAATCATGAGAAGCTTACTAGTAAGTACATTCTTGTAGAAAACATGATTCCCTCTTACAGTAGCCTCTATCAATAGCTACTTAGTTAGTCTTGGGACCTCATTTATTTTTCTTTCATCTATGTGTGACTGTTGGAGGCTCTGTCATGTTGGTCTTACATAAATATACACAGGTAAGCACTTACCTTTTAAAAAAAAAATCAATCATAGTAATCTTCTCATCAGAATTTTTAATGTAAACAGAGTCAAAGAAATGCCCTGAATCGAAATTATTTTGTCTCTGTATAATACACTTAAAGCAGCCTTTCATTTTTACTGTAAAAAGAAAAGTATTCATAAAAGTATCCTTCCAATTTTTACTGGTAGATAGCGGCTAAAGTTCATACTTTTTGATATTAAGATCATAGGGCAAGGAATAAGACTTAGAATGGAGCTGGATGTACTTTTCATATAAGTAACAATACATTAAGAACTGGCCCACAGTTGCTTTACCCTGAAAATACAGACTAAATTTAACTTGGCAAGTTTTGTTCTTCCTTGGTCCTACAAATCCTTTTGGATCTCTTCATCAGTTCATCCAGATGATCTCCAATATCCTTAGGAATATCAGCAACAAAAACAGTGGAAGATTTTACAAGGAGAAAAAGAGCTTCTTCTGTTTAAATTACACTGGGAAATATCAGATTGTACTAAGGAACACAAAAAGAATTTCAAAGAGAAAATTATTTGATCTCTCTTCAGAGGAGTACTAAGCTGATAATCCATGGTTAAAAACATTAATGATTCAAGGTATGTAAAGAATTTGGACATAACATTTTCAGACATAGAGTACTAAGCATATGGAATGCATTGAGCAAAATGACCATCAAAGAAAATAAATAAATGAGCTTAAGAAACAGATGTTTGTACATGAGGGAAAGGATTAAAGGAACAGAGAGCAGTCAGGGTGAGGAATTATGATAAAACTGGACAGCCTCTTTGAGTCACATGCTACTTTCAGTCTATCCATCTAAAATATAAATTGATATTTTTAATTAAATATGCCCAAAGCCAGTCCCTATGTCTTAACATACTTAGAAGTAAGCAGGGCTTGGCTTAGGACATAATTGACTTAGGTGTTCTAGTCTTTTGCTCATTAATGAGAAACATGCATGCAATACTGCAACGGAAATGGGGAATACTTTCTATAACTCCTGCTATTCCTATAAAACCTAGTGTCTTATTAACAAAACTGATGGATTAGCTGACCATTGCCTAAATATGCAGATATCTAATGTGAGCCAATTGCTATAATGATTTACCTACCTCAGTTGGTACTTTGAGAGATGCTTTCTTCTGAGATTTTGATATAGATCAGAACGTCGTGGACACTTCATTACTCTCATTGTGTTTCTCTTAGTTGTGGTCCAATAAGGCTGCTTTAGGCAATGGCTTTCTTTCCTATTTAAACCTTTCTCACTTAAAAATAAATCTATTGCTCCAGCTTACACATCAAGCCCATGTACTGAAACCAAGGAAAGGACACTCTGCTTTTGGCTTTTCATCAGGTAACAATAATGCTAAGAAATTAACACAATGCAGACACTACTGTTTTCTCACATATTGGTACATTTATTTTAATGAAAATACATAACAGTCTGTGTCTTTGGCTTCCTTTGGCACATAAGGGATAGGGGTGTAGCCTTGTACAGTGACCTTGACTGTGCTCCAGAGGCTCTATCAGCACATTCTGTAATTTAACACATTTATCTTTAACATTTTGAAAGATTATTTTTAATATTACTGTTAAATATTGAACTGTGCTCTCTTTCACAGTTCATATAGTGAAGTCCTAACCTTCAGTTTTGCAGTATGTGGTCATTTTTGGAAATAGGTTAATTGCAGATGTAATTAGTTAATGAGTTGATATTGCACTAGAGTAGAGCCTTAATTGTATGTTACTGTTGTCTTTACAGAGAGGAGAAAACTAAGCAGAGACACAGGGAGGGAGGTATAGGCAGAGTCAAGTATATGCAACTATTTCTCATCAGACCCCAAATGACAAAAATAAAAAATAAAAAAATATCATGAGAAACATCAGAGAGACAAGCATTGGACATAGTCTTTCTCTGTTGTAGCTCTTACAAAGAAACACATGACAATTATTTGGCCTCAGACTTCTGAATGAAACACTGCAAGACAGTATCTTGTAAACATAATGTGAAGCTTGACTACCAATCCTAAAATAGACTTGAAGTAATTATGTGGCCCAGTTCTTCCCCAAAGAATGTTCCTTTTGACCTTTCTTAGAGCTGGGATTCTATGTTTGGAACCTAATATCAGCATATTTGCTTACGTAACACAGCTTAGAAAACTTTACCATGTTTGCAATTATAAAATGAATGATATCATTTTCTTATTGAAGAAACTATAGCATTGTCTATCATGGTTGCCGTGACAGAGTTCAGGTAGGAAAGTGGAAGTGTCCATATAGAGCATATCCTCGCTCAAAATTCTCCTCTAAAAAACTAGAGGTGCTCAACTCATTCAGTTAAAAAGTGATTTTGGATTTCATACAACTATAATTTTAATTTATCAAAAATTTTATTATATATTCATTATTTCTGTCTTAGTTAGGATGTCTATTGCTGTGAACAGACAATATGATCCCAGCAATTCTTATAATGGAAAACTTTTAATTGGGGCTAGCTTATTGTTTCAGAGGTATAGTTCATTATTTAATGGTAGGAACCATTAGAGCAGACAGGTAGACATGATCTTGGAGAAGAAGTTGAGCATTCTAGATATGGATCTGCAGGCAGCAGGAAGAGAGTGATACTGGGCCTGGCTTGAGCATTTGAAACCGCAAAGCCTGTCCCCCAGTGACACATTTCCTCCAACAAAGCCACACCTCCTAATAGTGATGCTACTTTTGAGCCTATGTGGGCCATTTTTATTCTAACAATGATGATATCATAACAAACACAATTTTAAAAAAGAAACAAGATTAATTAACTTCCTCAAGACCTAAGAGATAATTTGGAATCACTTGATTTTGTTGAACATTTCCATCTTAAGATTTATGGAAGAGTATATGCTAAATAAGGAACTAATCTTCATATGCCACTCATAGTTACTGTCAGTGATAGCCAATGAAAGGGCTGGTGAGCCTAAGGTTTGACAGATAACTGGACTTCTATCATGAAGAGGGTAAAGATATAACTGTGAAGTGTACCATAAATGGAAAAATGTTTAAAGTCAAAAACAGAAAATAATTGAATAATAATCTGAGGGTGATCAGATGAACAATATTTATTTGCTAAACTTTCTTAAACTGTTCTTAAAGTTTGAATTAAATTTATGTTCACTTTATACAAATATTGTTTCAAATATTAGTGGAATCCTATGATGTTTTACATGAGGGTGGGCAGTATTTAAAACAGACAAACCAACTTTATTTCCTTGAATATACATCATTTATTTATACCCATTTACTGAGTCAAATTCCTCTCCGTCAGCTGTCTGAGATAGTCTATACATTGTTTTTTTCTGCCACACCCTTTTGGGTAGGGCTATTCTAGACCTTCTCTTTTATGTATACCAAAATCAAACTTAGAAAGATCATAAACACATTTTCATTTATGGTAGCATTAACAACAATAAAATATCTGAATTAAACATAACCAAGAATATAACAGACCTCTACAATGAAAACTTCAAATATATGAAGAAAGAGACAGAGGAAGACGTTAGAAAATGCCAGGGCATTCTGTGTTTATAGATTTGCAATATTAGTATTGTGGAAATGTTCACTTTAGCAAACGTAATTACAGAGTCAGTGTAGAAATGCAGGAAATGTTCTTCACAGAAATAGAAAAATAAGTTTGAAATATGTAGAACCAGTGATATCTCCAACTAATGGATAAGTTGTTATTGTAGTAATCAAGATATATTACAGACACATAGTAATAAAAACGATATGGTACCATCACAAAAACAAGCATGTAGAGCAATGTAACAAAACAGAAGTTGCAAGCATCTGTCATCATGACAACAATCATATGATATTTCACAAAGAAACAATAAACATAAACTGAATAAAAGATATAATTTTTAGCATATGCTGTTGGGAAAGCTGGGGGTTGTAGGGATAAAATTCTTCCTTTTATATACAGAGCATTCTGAGACAAGGATTTTGCATTAAGACTAGGTCAATACACCATGTACAAGTTCTAGCTGTTGTTGTCAAGCCAATGCAATCACTGTTTTACATTTAGAACCCCAATTGGGGACAGTCAAGAAATGACTATGTTTTGAAAGAGGAAGAAAATTGGGAAAAAAGGATTAACTGAAAAGAACAAAAAGGCTTGATCATGCCTGAACAAATAGATGTATGGACAGATGTCTGTCTACATAGTTCTGATTTGAATTTGCTGGCTAGTCATTCTTGTGTGAAACACAGATGTTCACATCCTACTTTTCTTGTTTGTTTAAATAAGTAGATATGACAATTCCTTCATTTAACTATTGTCAGAGACCAGTGAAATACATACACAATAACCTCTTTACTGTTTCATAGTATATAATTCTCAGCAGGTATATTTATAAATGTCACCCACAATATTGAAATATAATCTTATTTTTTTATTTATGAGGAAAGATTATCAATTATTATTTTCTAACCTCCCTCCACTCATTGAACATTTTTCCCTATTTTAATCAGAGGAGTAGGTCAGCTTTGCTTGAATTATGCTTCATGATAAACACTATCATATTATATTTTGTTTGATGGAAGATCTCATTGCCATATTAACTTATTTACTTAAAGAGAAAATTTTTAATTAAAAAAAAATGTTTTAGCCAATGTCACATTTACGGTGGTTCTTTAAGTATTGGAAAGATGATGGAAGAGCTGGCCAAGTGATTTTAATTTCAGGATGGTTAAAGACAATCATATTTGAAATTGCCAGGAATTAGAAAAAATATCCCTGAGAGACACCTTGATTTTAGTTTATTTGTTTGAGTATTTCCCAAACATAATAAAACAAGTTATTCTCTATCCTTAAAACAGTGGCTAATTCCCTGTGTCAAGAAATTCCAGATGTAGGAATTGCTGATTGAACTCTGTACATGTAATTAATTTGCTATTGATTCTTAAGGTACTGAATTTTCATGGGAAGCCATTGAGGTATCTCGGCTTTTCCAGATATGATTCCAGGTAGACTCCTAGTCTTAGTTAATGACCTTCCTTGAAATTTTTTCCACCTTTAGCTTCATCCAACTGTCCCACTTCAAATGTTCAAAATGTCCTCTCATATGAATTCAACATTTATTGTTTTTGCAACAGATGGAGAACATTGGAGAAACCCAAAGCCGATCAAATGGTCAGCCATGCAAACTTATAGACAAGTAACATTATACAGAATAAATAGGTTATATTTAGGGATATTTATGCATATTCACATACATATATGCATGCAACTACAATTTGTGCATAAAAGGAAACCAAGAATTTGAAGGAGAGACAGAAAGGATTTGGAGGGAAAGTGGGGGAAGGAAGAAATTTAACTAAATTGTAATATAAAAATATTAAAAGGAAAAACTAGATGTACATGATATTTTAAGGCAAAAATATGTTTATTCCTTGAGAGTCTCCTAAATTTATATTTTGGTCATATCTATACCAGCCTCACCAGCTCTAGCTCCTCCTGGGTCTCTCACCATGCCTCTCCTCCAACATCAGTTTAATGGAGTTCTATTTTTGTAGCACACTATGCCTAATTAGTGCAGCTAGTATCATCCATGTTACATGGGCTAATATCATCCATGGTACATGAGCAATCTATCAGTAAATATATCTTTGAAGGAAATTAATGTACCTTCCCATATCAGCCACCAATTTCCAATAAGATTACTGCTATGGTGGGGCTTTGCATCATCTCCCACATCCACACTGGAATTTTGACTTGATTGATTCTGAGTCAGTCTTGGGGATACAGCCAATCTTGTTATGAGTTCATGAGTGCAATGGCCCTGTAATGTCCATAGGTTACAGTGCAACAACAATCATTCCTGGTGTCTGGTTCTTAAAAATCTTTCTCTCATTTTCTCTGTGATGATGCCAGAGTCCTAGTGGGTTTTGATATAGATGTCTTAACTAGAGCTGAAAATTCATCAAATTATATATTTTTCATACTTTGCCCAGTTGTGAGTATCTATTTCTATTACCACCTATAATTGAAGATTTACTTAGAAGGCTTGAGAGACACACTAGCCAATAGGCATAACAACAAGTATTTGCAAGTCTGTTTAACACAATATTCACTCAATGAAATAGTAGTAGCATGTTACTCATCTAGGGCTTGTGAGCTCCTGATCCTGTAGAGTAATCCCTAAAGCCAATCAAAAAGCAATTGATTATCCTTATAGCATTGTGGCATTATTTCTCTAGTGATCATATCTTGCCAGACTGAGTGTTATTTGCAACATAAAGGACTCACAGCTAGGTAAGACTGTTGGAGACTTTTCTGTTCAGCAGCTTGCCTGGTGCATCCGTTAAGGATGCCAGTTCAGTTCATCATCAGAGGTTTATTTAATTTTCACTTGTATTTCTTAGGATAATACTTTTGATAATACCTACCTTTGGAGTTTTAAGAAGCATGAAGCCCATTTAAAGTCAATTACCAGAAGCCCTTCTGTGTTTATAATTCATTCCAATCCACGATCAAACACAAAATAGATGGATGCCAATTACATGTCTGAATATTCATAAATGTACATGGCCATGAAATTATACATAACATGAATCAAATGAAAACTTGTAATTGACATTCTTTGAATTAACTTGTCAATTTCTTCAAACTGAGATGTTTCCTTAGCATGAACTGTTTTTGGCTTAAATCTTTCATTTTTGTATAGAACAGCGATGAATAAAAAATATATCACATTGAAAATACAATAGCCAGAAGTTCTTCATTCTGTTGCAAAATTAATGCTTCAATATGTTTAAATATTTTCACTAAGAATATTGAGTCATGAAAGTTTGATATTGACTAAAGTTTTCATGTTTAAACATTTAAGAAACAGACTGAAATTATTACAAGGACATGAGGGGTCACTGTCTTTATTATTCAGTGAAATCAATGGATAGGGAAAATATTAATGATGTTCAAGAATTTAAACTCACAATCTGCCTCCTAAAATAGCTACTGGGTATATAATTTCATTATTAAGACGACATTGTGATAATTCTAATTTTCTCAGTCATAAAACTAAGATAACCATGAAAGAAAAAAACCCCCATATCTTACGAGAATAATTATACTTACAGGATGTAACTTGATTTTAACAGGGAATCTGAGTGATATTCAAAATTGCTATATTTGGATCCATATATATATATATATATATATGAATAACCTTATGAATATGGCGAGAATGTGGAGAAAGAGGAACTCTCCTCCATTGCTGGTGGGAATGTAAGTTGATACAACCTCTCTGGAAATCAGTTTGGCAGACCCTAAGAAAAATGAACATAATAATACCTGAGGACCCAGCTATTCCACTCCTGGGCATATACCCAGAAGTTGCTCCAACATGTAATAAAGACACATGTTCCACTCTGTTCATAGCCTCCATATTTATAATAGCCAGAAGCTGGAAACAACCCAGATGTCCCTTCACAAGGGAATGGATACAGAAAATGTGGTACATTTACACAATGGAAAACTACTCAGCTATTAAAAACAATGACTTCATGAAATTTGCAGACAAATGGATGGATCTTGAAAATATCATCCTGAGCGAGGTAACGTAGTCACAAAAGAATGAACATGGTATTTATTCACTGTTAAGTGGTTATTAGCCCAAAAGTTTGAAATACCCAAGAGTCACTTCTCAGCAACAGTAGGGCTGAGTGTGAGGTCCCAGATGGAGGACTTGGAGTAGGGACTGAAGGAGCTGAGGGAATTTGCATCCCCAGGGAGGCAGCAACAGTGGCAATTGGCCTGCCCCCCCTTACTCCTGGATACTGATCCACCAACCAAAGAATACAGATGGATGGACCCATGGACCCATGGTGCTGGCCACATATGTGGCAGAGGAGGGTCTTGTTAGCCATCAGGGGGAGGAGAGGCCCTTGGGCCTGAGAGTGTTAGATCCCCCAGTAGAGGAGAATGCCCAGGATGAAAGACCAGTGTGTGGGGGTGGGTGGTTGGGAGAATACCCCTATAGTGGCAGGGGGAGGGTGGGAATGGGGAGGCTCCAAAGGGGAGATCTGGAAAAGGGGAAACATTTGAAATTTAAATAAAGTAGGAAAAATTAAAAAAAAATTAAAAATTGCTATATTTAGATCCATATATATATATATATATATATATACATACATACATACAGAGAGATAGAGGAGAAGAGAGGGGGAAAATGGAAATAACTTTCCCAGTCATCTTCCTCAGTCTTTACTCTTTTTCAATACTCAACAAATGCAGAGGATTCATAACTTTGTTGTTGTTGTTGTTCAATCTACTCAGCACATGGCACTAATAAGAAAATATTTTCTGGTTTATCTATTAATTAGGAATGCCCATGACCTTGATTTACAGATTATCCAAATATCCATCTCAAAACTTCTAGCTCCTGGCTCCAAAGTATATACATTGAGTTAGTGTAAAACTTTGATGCAAATTAGAGAAATCACGCATTGATGCTCAAAGTTAATGTATGTGTTATGTTAGTGGACATACATAATTTAATGTTCTTGGTAAGAGAAGGATTTAAAAATGTTTTTATCACAAAATCTAATTTGTAAAGCTTGAAAAATATATATATATAATTTATCAATGTTATTTTGTAAGTTTATATACATAATTATTCTCTGAAGAAAACAATATTATTTTAATTTTTGTTTGGGCATAAAATATATATCCATGACACCTATTACAAATATAGTGAACACATGAAAATCAATCAATTACTCATATTGAGTAATATTTTTAAACCATAAATCACTAGATACTCCTTTTAAGACAAGTGGTGCACTGGTTGGTTTTGTGTGTCAACTTGACACAAGCTGGAGTTATCACAGAGAAAGGAGCTTCAGTTGAGAAAATGCCTCCATGAGATCCAGGTGTAAGGCATTTTCTCAATAAGTGATCAAGGGGGGATGGCCCCTTGTGGGTGGTACTATCCCTGGGCTGGTAGTCTTGGGTTCTATAAGAGAGCAAGCTGAGAAAGCCATAGGAAGCATGCCAGTAAGTAATATCCCTCCATGACCTCTGCATCAGCTCCTGCTTCCTGACCAGCTTAGTTCCAGTTCTGACTTCCTTGGGTGATGAACAGAAATGTGTAAGTGTAAGCTGAATAAACCCTTTCCTCCACAACTTGCTTCTTGGTCATGAAGTTTGTGCAGGAATAGAAACCCTGAATAAGACAAGTGCTTTACCATGTCCCAACTGAGTATCTTACAGCTTTGAGTCTAATACTTTAGCATGTGATATGTAGATTGGTTTTACTTGAGAATCCTATGTATAAAGAATCATTTACCTTCTTTATAGGAGTGTAACAGGTGACTATTTATGCAATATTTTTCAATTAATTTAAGACAGCTACTTACATGAACCTATTTAGGAGTGAATGCATGGAGACCCAGATACTTTGTAGTTTGAGCAAGATTATTTAAAAATTTATTTTTACTTCATATTTATGATTTTTTGCCTTCTTTTATGCAAGTATACCTCATATGTACAATGTCCATGGAGACAAGAAGTAAGCATCACATTTCCTGGAACTGATTTTTTAGATGGTTTTCAGCTACCACAAGTGTGCTAAAGATCAAAACCAGATAAACAATTGCTCTTATTTACTGAACCAACTCTCTGCCTCTAATGATCACTTAAGATCCTCATTTCCAGCACAGGCTAGGAAACACACAATAAGAACCCTTAAAAAGTGCTCTAATCCAATCCAGACCAAACCAAACTAAACAACACCCCCAAAAATGTATCTGTTTATGTCTCTGTCATTTGATCCATAGTAAAAGTTAGAATATGAGTTTTTCTTTTAGTTATAAATTTTTTCTTTTACAATTACATATATGTGCCATAGGATGCTAGTGTTTAAATAGTTTACATCTGTATGAGCATAAAAATATCTGTATGAATATATAGATGTCTAAATATGTTTGAAGAGAAAGAGAAGATGGAGTCTTGTATACATAATTATAATGCACTATATAGGACAAAAAGAGTAAAAATCAAAATATAGTTATATCATGAAGCCAGAATAGAATTTCTTGCTAAAGGGAAAATGGAGCTATAGATAACCCCAGAAAAATTTATTCGTGTGACTAATTATTATTTCTAGTGAAGTCAACTTTTTCTTTGGGTTTACATTTTGTTTGCAACATTTTTTACTAAATGAGTTACTGATAATCCATTGATCTATCTATCTATCTCTCTCTCTATCTATCTCTCTATCTATCTATCTATCTATTTATCTACTAACAAGTCAAGAACAATAGTGGCTTCCCAATAAGCAACATGGCTGCTTAATTATGATCCAGACTTATAACTTTCCCTTACCCTTAGTTTATGTTAACAGCATGTTCAATGATCCATGATAATTCTCTCTAGTGTACCATGATTATTCTGTCCATTCCAGTTTGCATTCTTAAACCTCTAGCGCATATCACATAACCCAATAGGGTAGAGGCACAGTTCCCAAGAGGCATTGAAATCCAATCAGGATAGGCTTCTTGAGGACTCTAAGGATTCCCTACCAGGAAATCCTATTCTCCATCTTTATAAGATTAAGATGAATTCGTAGTTTCAAGTAGGAATGAATGTATGATTTAAAGCCTT
The DNA here is from genome assembly GCA_019843965.1 of Rhynchomys soricoides. Taxonomy (NCBI): domain Eukaryota; kingdom Metazoa; phylum Chordata; class Mammalia; order Rodentia; family Muridae; genus Rhynchomys; species Rhynchomys soricoides. The sequence goes on from JADRCH010000044.1 coordinate 10,839,305, forward strand.
TTGTTTAGGGGAATACAGAAAACAGATTCTCTGCTGTCTAGTTGTCGGAGAACTGAGTTTGGAAAGAACTCTGAGCCAGCTAGGGAAAGACAGCCCTTGACAATACAGAGATGCTTCTCAAGCTATGCACATGTGAAGCTTACTTTTCTCTATATCATCACATAATATGATAGAGTGTTTAAAAATATACAATAAAACCTTATGGTAGTGGCACATACCTTTAATCTCAGCAATTAGAAGGCAGAAGCAGGCAGATCTCTGTGAGTTTGAGGCTAGCCTCTTCTGTGGAGCTAGTTCCAGGACAGTGAAAGTTACACAGAGTATCTATCTTGAAAGGGAAAAGAAAAATAAATTTAAAAAATAAAGTATGTGATAAAAATTTATGCAACATACTACTACCAAAACTGCCTAACAATTTAATTATTTAAAAAAAAAATATCACTCATACTCTTATCACTGCAGGAAGTGGTGCCATTTCCCCTACTGGCTAGTTGACTTCCTGTTTCATTTCTCTAGCTTATTCATCTGTTTCAATTGATCTCATTCCTTTTTGCTAAATTCTGATGGGAATTTATTCTTTAATTGTGCAATTTCTCTTTGGTATACCTATTTTTTCCTGTCTATAAGAATGCCCATGTCAATTCAAACAAATGTCCCAGTATTGTTAATATTTTAAATTGGAATACCTGTTCATTCTCCATATAATCTGTATGCCTTACTATATAAACCACAGCACTGGGGTATTGTCTATATTACTGTGTCAGTGCCTACTCCATTACAAACAACTTGGCCATAGCTCTTCCATAAACATCATTCCGTCAGCTTTTCTAAAGGTATCCACATTCATCAGATATCAGCTTTTTTTCCGATGATGTTTTAGTAGCAACCATCATACTTCCAAAATTGATCTCCTCTGAATTTCTACATTTTTTCCATAGGAATAGCATTCAGAGCACATCTTTTCAGTGTTTGTTCTTCCACTTGTTCCCTGACCTTACCATCGCTATGTTAGGAGTACTCAGATGAAAGGAAACATACTTATTAGCTTTTTTTTTGAAAACATATCCCACTGGCATCACTCCAGTATCTTAAATGACTTCCTCATCTAAAGCTCTTCCCTAACTTCCTTGGATGATTTGTTGTGTGCATTTGTTTGTTCTAGTTACTCTGTTGCTATGAGGTACAATTTTACTAAATTATCCTGCTTTACTGTAACTGCCTTTTCAAACCACCTTGACCAAGGACTATCATTCTCTCTTCCTTTAGTCAAGAACATCGGTGTGCAAGACCTCATTCATACTTGCTTGGTTTATATAATGGTTCTTATATAAAAATTTCTACTATAGCTCTGACCAATCTTGTGCTCTGATTCTAATGGGCAGATGGACTTTGTAGATCACCTATATTACATCATGGCACTATCTTTCTACAAACTTTTTAGTGACTAATAAAAGCTCATGTAACAGTGTGAAACATTTTAATCCAGATAGCCTGAATCCACGATCTTCAGCTGTGTCACTCATATTTGTTTCAGAATAAAATATTTCATTACATAAATAAATAAATGAATGTAATGAAAAATTAAATGAGGCAGGAGCAGTGAAAGTACTCAGCATGTAAAAGTCTTTGGTAACAAGCCCGAGGACCATCCTGAGGTTACATACCCAGACCCCACATGTGGAAAGAGACAGCCTACTCATTCAAGGTTCCTTCTGACCTATACATGGGTACTTTCAGATAGAAGAATATTCTGTCTCTGTCTCTGTCTCTGTCTCTGTCTCTGTCTCTGTCTGTCTCTCTCTCTGTCTCTCTGTCTCTGTCTCTGTCTCTCTCTCTTACACACACACTCATGCAAACACACATAAACACACACACAATGTAATGAAATTTGAAATTAAAATGACAAAAGTACTAGATAAAATACCAAAAAATCTGAGAGAATATCATTTCTATTCCACTGAGGTAAGAGCTGTGTGTATGTATGTATGTGTGTGTGTGTGTGTGTGTGTGTGTGTGTGTATGTAAGCATGCATACCAGGCATCCTTCTAAGCACTTTATGTATAATTTTTGGGATGCTTATGAAATGAGCAGGTTCCCTGAATCATAATATACCATTAACACTCGCTACTAACATGAAACATATTATTTTCAACCAGATTGTCAAGTCAATGTTCTACTTTCACATTTTGCAGAAGGGAAATGGACCCTTAATGGTAAGATCATTTATCTTTGCTCATGAGTTTCATGATTATGGTAATTAGCAGTTGTAGCAGTAACAATGATGTATGCTAACTCTTAGCACTAACCGTGGATACTTCGACTTAAATTCTAGATTCCAACTTCCTCTCATTGTTCAAGATGTTTCTTATGCTCAACAGCTTTAGTCTTTGTGTGTGCATCCCCTCTCCCCCTCTGAGCCATGAGCAATTAGAAATCCTTATTCAATTTGACATAACTTTACCCTGGGCTCCGTTTATCATGTACTTAGGAAGTATTTGATGATGGACAAAGCTAAACGTGACTGTGTAGCACGTTTCATTAAGACCTAAAACCCAATGTGCTATGTTCACTAACATTCTTGGAGTGGGAGAAACTGTGTGCTTTGATTTTTAAAAGCTTAAAAATATTTATACAAACTCATATAACACCTCTTGTGAGTCAGTCATTGCTATATAACATTATATGAAAACATCCATATTTCTATGTAACTCTCTAAGATAGGAAGTGATAGCACTTCCATTATACATCTGCAGAATCTGAGACAGAACATTACACACTTTCCAGTAACATGCCTGACAAGTGGGAGAGATCGGAGATAAAGCCAGAAAACTCACATGGTCATCTTCATTTGCCCTATGAATATAAATCCATCTGACACATAATTTGGTTAAAATATTTACCATTGTATTTTATCAGACATTAGAGTAGCATACATTTTTTTCTGATATGTAATATTGGCACCTATGAGGATATTTCCAAGGGATGCAAGGATAGGATCATAGTCCTACAGATATTTTCTTCATTTATCCTCCACTAGCTTTGGTTGAGGTGAGGCAGCTCTCAGAAATTTTTTGAGCTTGAATTGATTGAGGTTGGTCCAGACCATACATCTTCTCCAATAGCACTTAGTGGTTCAAAGTCAAAACATAAAAATGTCCTAAAATAAAATATACTTTGTGAGACATTAAACACAAGGTGACTTTCATTCCAAGATCTAATTACGAGAAAGTGCCACTTTATATTTAGTTATATAGAAAAATAAAGATCATCAGTAGATAACTGGAGAAGCTAGTGTTCTTGCTTTTAAAAGCCACTGTGACTTCCAGACATCTACACAGGTTGTTCATCTTCGTCCCCACATTATCTCTGAGTGAAGCCATGGGATTTGGGGAAAGGATGCACTACAAACTGATGTAAGGCTTCCCTTACGCTCTGGGAGCCTGTAGCATAGAAAAAAATATTACCATGCACTCCATGTATGTATGACTATTTAAGTCAATACACAGTGACAGAAATTTGCAACATAATGACAGGGTTTTGTGTTATATTTCCCTGAGTGGTTTCCCTGAGGCCCAAGGGTCAGGACAGGGGATGGGGCTCATGACTCACAACTTATGATGCTGTTGCATGCTAGCATGCTTTTTATAGCAGTTTGATAAATAAGTTACATCACCTTCTCATGGTTAATGCCATTTACCTTTAAAAAACATAAAAATGATGAGTAAGTATATAGGAAAATATCATGAATCACATGTGAGTTACATAAACAGGTAAGTTTAAAGATACACTGTGAAATCCAGGCATTTCTTCATGATACATGGAACTGTAATGTTCAAATACATTGTTCTTGCGATTCCAGTTTTTCAAGAAAGGTTTGTTCTTTTTTGAGTGCAAGTTCTAAGGCACATGATTCTGTAAGTTTGTATAAGTCACCAGCCACCATCTGTCCAGTGCAAACCATGAGACTTAGCCTGAGAAATAAGTTATTTATGCAGAAAAAACCTCACCACCTACAGAGTTACCAAATTAGATCATAAATATGTTGATGCGTGAACTAAAACAATGTTAGATAAACAACTGAGACATCAACAAGCACCCTACTGAAAAATGATGCAGTCCCTAATCTGGTTTATAAGAATGCACGGGTTCCAGACATTGGGTCTAGCAGCACGGACTGATGGAACTTCAGACCACATCTCCTACATGTACTAGAAAATTATCAGGACATACTCCCCAGCTTTCACTAACCTCAAGGCTCTTAGTTTGATAGATCCATATAGATCCATGCTTTATAAAGCAGTGTTCTCTCATGACAGCATTGATCTTTCACCTCTGCTTCTAAAAGCATGGTGAATTGGTAGTGAGTTAATATTTTGAATTCTTTCAACCTTTCTGATGGTCTGGTCTGTAATTACTATATAAACTGGACTGTGTGAGGAATATAAATATTAGTCAAAAAGACTGTACGGGAAAGGGAATAGAGTGATGGCTTATCCATTAAGAGCACTGGCAACTTTTCCAGGGAACTTAGGCAATATTCCCAGCACCCAAATGATAGCCTATAAAGTGCTGTAACTGTAGTTACAGTAGATCTCACACATTATTTTGGCCTCTATGGGAACCAGATATTCATGTGGTATGCAAACTTACATGCAGACAAATCACCCCCACACAAAACTAAATAAAAACAATTATTATGATTATATAAAAATAAAAAACCCTTGCCTGATACTGGTCATAAATACCAAGTGAATTCAAGAAAGGTCAATGATTTAAGGTGGGTAAAATTGGCACCTCATATGAATTCATTGCTATCCAATAAGTTCTCACATTATAGAAAAATGCAAGCACACCATTTATATTACTAGAATAGCTTACCATGACACATTCATTTTAATATGAACTGTTCATATGCATAATGATATGTACACAGATGTGACATAAACACACACAGTGTGAGAGAGGGAGAGAGAGAAAGAGAGAGAGAGAGAGAGAGAGAGAGAGAGAAGTTCCAGAGAGACAATGACTCTGAGACAGGACCTGATGTTTATTAAGTGCTTTTATGTTATGTGTATTTGTGTTTTTTAAAGCTTTGACATTTTAAAAAATGAATGTCATGTGCACAGCAAGTCTAAGCAGAAGCTGCAAAACCTTCTCTTTTACAGTCCTCTAAACACAGGCAAACACCCTCTGTTATCATTACCACACACCATAGTGAATATTTAAACATACAAGTTTACAGTATAAATGGGGGTTTAGTTCCAGTCTTGTAGACTCCCTCAGCTTTCACAAGAAGCACCATGAATTGACCACCATGTTAGAACTACCATGCCTTAACTGCTGCGGAATCCTCTGCTGTCTAATGGTTCATCTGTTCTTCCTTCACCCCTGAATATTTTTCTGTATTCTTATTTCACTTTTTATGTCTGTTGTGCTTTTCACATTATACAGGGTATAATCTTTCCAAATTGTCAAATTTTATTGGTAATATAGAATTAAAGAATCCTCGGTATCTTGAGTTGTTTAATAATTTACTTAGACTTTCATAATATTTCATAGCAGCATTTATGAGTTCATCAATTTTAGTATATTGAAGGGCATAATATGAGTTACATTTCTGTGGGAAGCCGCCCGAGTCGCACCCACATTTGCCATTACAAGATGGCGCCTACATCCGGCCGAGGACAAGTTGTAAACAGGCTAGTGCGCATGTACCTGGTAAGTTTCCACCTCAGAGTCTCAGCCTCTCTCGTGGCGGCATCTGGCCTGATGTGCGGGAGCCAATGGGGAAGCTCCGCATCCCAGGCAAGCGCTGTGACCTATATAAGGGACAGGTGTTCTATTGTTCGGGGTCTCCACTCGTGGCAAGCTTATGCTCTCCCTCTCAAGATGCATTAAAGCTTTACTGCAGAAGGATCCTTTGTGTGCCGCGTCGTTCTTGCTGGCGAGATGGTAGCGCGGGACACATTTCCATTGCTATGGTCAAATTACCTGACATAGATGTCTTACAGAAAAAAATTTAATTATTTTGGCTCATGGTATCAAAATATTCATTCAGTCTTTCCTGGTGAGAAAGGCATAACAACCAACCTCAGTTTATACCAGTACAGAAGAAATGGAGGCCTTGTTTTTTCCTTCCATCTCATGGGATCCTGCAACTCACATCCAGGGTGTGTATTCCTTCCTTATTCCTCTCTGGGAATACCTATATAAAAGCATGTGACTCTGTCTCCTCATTGATTTTAATTGCAATCAAGTCAACAATGAAGACCAATGACCATAAACAGCATGGTTTTTTCCCAGGTTTTGACAACAATAATATCTATGTTCAGGTTACTGTGTGATCATAAATCTTAAGGTGCCTTAAGGCTCAGTGGCTGAGCAATAGAAAGAGCATTTCAATATTGGAAAACTCTGGTAAACTCTTTCCTAAAGTGGCCTTGCTATTTTTTATTCCCACATCAAATGATCTAGAGCTAATGTCACTGCTCATTCTCATCAGTAATTGATCATGTTAGCTTGTGGATATGTGGCATTGTAATGATGATATTATCTAATAAATTAAGTAATTACTTAATTATTTTACTTGTTTTGTTAATTAAATTATTAATTTAATTATTTTAATTCATATTCTTCAGGATATGTGGCATAGTGTCACCAGCATATATCTTTTTTCTGGTATGAGATAGTCATGTTGGTTATTTTCTTATTGTGTTTAACAATTTTGTATATCTTGGCCAATATATTTATATTACAAGGTGTTCTGAAAGAGTTTTTCCTAACCTTTACTTTGTTGTGTTGTCCCTTGGCATTGTATGTCATAGAAAAAAGTTGCATTTTAATATCGCCTTGCTTATTAATTAATTTTTTGAAATTTGATGTTTGGGTTTATCAGAAAATTCATAAATATAATGATAGATATCTGTCTGATGTTATCATGGGAATGTATAGCTTTATTTGGTATGCTAATTTTTTACTAAAGGAAAGAAGAAAGATGCATGTATATTAATGTAGGTTTGTGTGTGTGTGTGTGTGTGTGTGTGTGTTGGCTTTAGACTGATTATTCCAGCACCATTTGTTGAAATTCACCTTCCCTCCACTGCTTGTCTTTGTTCCAATGTCAGCTGTGTTTTTCTATGTCTATTCTCAGGCTCTCTTTTCCACTGTGCTGATTTGTGTGTTCTCTCAATAGCACCATACTGTTTACAGGAAGCCTCTACATTAGAAACTGTCCCAACTACAACATAATTCTGCTTCTATTCAGTTTTGGGGAACACTTTTTAATGTTTACTAAATTTGTTCCTGTAAATTGTGAAGAGAAAGGAAGCAGAAAAAAACAGCTATCAAGATTGGATCAAAACTGATCTCAAAACTTGGAAATAATTGAAATGTGAAGATCTTAAAAATGTCAGTGTTTTGAAGCCTAGAAACTATGAAGTTGAATGGTTACTGGTGCCATTGAAGATAGCATTAAAAAATAAATAAGCTTCGATCTTTCATTTTCTTCAATTTCACTTTTTGTCTTCCCTTCCCTTGTTCTTCCTTCTCTTTTCTCTCTTTACTAGCCCCCTTCCTCTTTCTCCTCCTTCTCCTCTTCACATTCATTCATTGAAAGAAGTCACTTGTTAAGAAATAGGGAATGATAATACTCAGATTGGCTTCCAGGAGGAATGTGGAGGATGGTATGCTGCTGAGAGCAGGAGAAGAAAAGCAGTTGAACCACTGACATTGTCTTAGAGGATGGAGAACATCTGCTTCCTTCTTATTATTCTTGGCACATGAAATGTGCATAATAATTCATCTACAGAGTTACTGCTCACTCGTTCTGTCTAGTTACAGTTTCCTTCTCCTGCTTGCACTCAATAGAGACAATGGTTGGTGTCTCATGAAGCCCCTGGAGGGGTCTACTTCCTCTCATCCATTTCACCACCTGACCAATACCTCAGACTCTCCAGGGTTCCTAACTTCTTCAGTGCGCTCTGTGAGAAAGAGGTACAAGTGCAGAGCTGCTCTGAGGGTATTTCTGGACCATTCTCACTGTTCCAATCAAATGTGGATGTCCCTGGAAAAGAACCACCTAAGGAATATTTTTTGAATCATGAGCTGCTAATAGTTCAGTAAACAAGATTTATTAAATACAGCTGCATTCAAGGCCATGCAGACGTGTGGGCTAGGGGGATATTCAGAACTGAAATCTGAAAAGTAAGGGAGGATTAAGAGAGATTCAATTAAAGTATGCTTAGTAGGAAAAACTCAATTAGATGAAAGTAGTATATCTGTTCAAGTGGAAATGGGTGGGTAGAAATTTAAGTTAGGATTTGAGCTGGGTTCTGCCTAGTGTTCATTGTTCTTATGAAGCCACAGGAGCAGAAATAAATCAAGCACGGGCACATGTGATGTTTTGATATTAGATCAAAACCCATGATCAAAATGATGTTTTACCTAATCAAGGAAAGATCATGAGAAAGGAGTTAGATGTGTATTTGAGCTAAATCAGCACAGTGACAGTGGGCTCTGATCTCACAATATCTAAGAGTTCTGTATCCATAAGCATACCATTGAATCTATCACTACTTCATATATATGAAGGATATGTTTTTGAATGATTAACTCATGAATTATTAACCTGGTAATAATGATACATTTTTATTAGATTTATTGACTGTCTCTGTGTATTTTGGGGAGTATTCGTAGGAGATATACATGCCACTGAGAATCTATAAAGAGCAGAGGACAACCTGAAGGATTCAGTTCCCTCTTTCTGTCAAAATTAAGTTCTCATATTTGACAGAAAACACTGAGTCATCTAACTGGTTCTGATTGACATTTATTAAGGGATTAGAATATTTTTATTTGCTTGTTTTCATTGTCTTCATTAGTGATTTGAATGTGTATTGGATCGTGTGCGTGTGTGTGTTTCTAAGTATGAGTTGGTGTCATACATGTGTGTGCATATGAAATTCGAGGACAAGAGGCTGATATCAGATTTTCTCTTTGGTTGCTATCAACATTATATTTTGAGATAAGGGCTCTTCTTTGACAACAGGTCACACCTGATTCTACTAGTCTATCTAGCCAGCTTATTCCAGGAATCTCCTGTCTTTGCCTCCCCAGTTCTGACATTTCAAGGGTTCCTGATATTTGCATTGGTGACAATACTGAAGTTTGCATGCCTAGTGCTTCAACCACTGACCCGTCACCTCAGCCCATAAAGTAATTTTTCTTGTAGTATAACTGTTCAATTCAATGAGTGTTATTACTATTTACATTTTCTGAGTTTTTGTCTGAAATTTTATAGCCTCACCCTCACTCACACCTAACTAATACAAAACATTGCATATTGAATTGTCATTCCAAAATTATACTTAGTTTTCTGCCAGTTTCCTACCAACATTTGTTCAGTGGAATTCAGTCTTTGTTGATTGCTATCTCAGACACCCATCCCTTTTCAGCTCAGTTTTTATCACATATTATTTCTTATTGTTGTTGTTTTATCTCTTAAATTATCAGTTTTGGAAATTACATTTGTATTTTTAGGCCATATTGGTTATTTTTATTCTTCATTCTCAGCATATGTATTGTCCTTAATCTTCCCTCCTTAGTATGTCAAATCCAATTTAGAATTCTTAATTCCTTAGCACAGTTTCTTTCGCTGTTAAGAGTTAAACACATTCATCCATATATCCATATAGTAACCTCATAGTTTAGATAAATATTCATCAGCGCATATTTGTCTCTTCTTTTTGGTTGTTTTGTTTTTGTTTTTATTACTCCATTGCCTATGATCTTCTTGACAATGAGGGTGCTGGAAATTCATGAATGATGTATAATATTCACCAGGGAGACTTTGGACCAACATAGCTTACTAATGAAAATTATGAGTTAGTCTAGTAAACAAATGTACAAAGACATGCTTTAAGTCTATTTAAAGGAGACTGTGGGCCTTCATGCATTTAATAATCTCTTATATGTGTTTAGAGTATAGACAAATTGCTAGGGTGTCAGTGATACCTTACATGTTTGATGATAGCTTTATATTTTCCAATGAGGAACCTATTGAGAACTGGTAATTTGGTGAAGTAAGAATTTTATAATTCTAAATAGATTAGACAAATATGAACAACATATAATTTCACAGTGAGGAAAGTAGAACCCAGTAAGGGATACGAAATGCCATTGACAGGTTTCACTGAAATGGTTGATTCCAGAGACATTAACAAATACACATTTATCAATTAGCAAAATGTCCAAATCATGACACTGAGGATAAACTGTTCAGCGAGGCCAATGATTGGTTTTAAATGAGTCTCGGACATAAAAGTTTTAAGAAATGAAGCAAAATAACTCAAGTTGTCCTAAACTTTTTCCTGTGAAGAAAGAAGATAGTCATGATTATGAAGCAGTTGGCAAAAATATTAAAACAAGAACTCATCTGTAATGGATTTTATTCAGAGCTTCATTTCTTAAAATGTTGCCATAATTCAGGCGATCTTGAGGCAGGAGACAGCTGGAATTGATAATAGGACTGCTCAAGCCTGTCATTAGTTCTGCAATATTAGCTTAAAATTAGTGTGGGGAGAATGCAAAGTTCATGCAGATTTTTGGTTCAATTCCTTACAGCACATAAAAGATGAAACAACATCTTTTATAAATTACAGGAACTTGTGTTATTCAGAACACAGCAGTCTCCATTTTTAAATGTACTGGTAAAAAGTATATTTTAGTAAGCATATAGAAATTTCTAGTTATATTCTAATCTAATTATAAAACATATTAATTCCACAAAATGAAATTTTTCTCCAAAATAAATATGCTTTCACTGAATTATTATATAAGGATTCACTCCAGAAGTGTTTATGTCCCTTTAGGAAAAGACACATTCTTCCTTCTTAGCTTCTTCTCTGGTTGCTAAGGTGAAATATCTATCCTCACTGAAGCAACTTAAGGGGAAAGGGGTCTATTTTGGATCATAGTTTTGCTTGTTAGACAAATTCTAGTTTCATACCAGAGAAGTCATGTTTGCAGGAGCATTAAAAGACAGCAAGGAAAGAATGAATATTAATTTTCAGATCCTTATACTTTATACAATATAGAGTCCTCTACCTAGGAGATAGTCCTTTCTACACTTACAATGTGTCTTTCAACAGCAACTAACATAATCAAAGCTGTTTTTCAATCATATGCCCAGCAACCCATCTCCCAGGCAACTCTGTATATTGTAAAAATTAACAATTAAACCTAACCAATAAGCAATCTATTGAATAAATAACATAAATTAACTGTGTGTGGCAACTTTGACTTTCAATAAATTGATATGTTACCAATTAAATATCAGCAGTTACAATATCCATCAGGACAGGGTCATTCCTTCAAAGGCCAAGCACTCAAAGTAGATGCACCCATCATGGAGAACACCAGACAAATATTTAAAGGCAAATTACAGAGGCTCAACAAAAGATCTTAATTTTTCCAAGATACACATTCACATCTGATATTTAAGTAGGAGAACAGGAAATATTAGATGTTCAATAAAATAAAAGCAACATATAGGCACTTTTACATTGCTTTTTTATGTTGATACAAATTAATACCTATATATATATATATATATATATATATATGCTATATTGAAATTTCAAAGAAATGCTGTATAATACACCATAGATATATACATATAAGCATATAAGTATATACATATATATATATATATGACTTAAAATACTAAGTTACATAAACCTCATAATAAACTATGCGTTCTTGTCTGATTATCTTATATATTGTCTCCTTTTCTATCTGCATCCTTTTTATTGATGTTTTAAAGAACTAAGATTAAGGCAGATATTTTAATGTTATAGTTAACACAATTGTTGAATCAATTACATCTCTATGGCTTCAGTTTTATTTATAAATTATTCATGTATGTTTTCAGTACACTATTTCTGTTAGAGATTGAGATAATCACAAATACATGGCTATAATGATAAGTCTTTAAGGATCACTTTGATTCTATATTCATTTAGAAGAGTGAAAGTGAGATGTTTCCCCTGGAGACTGTAGCATATCAAGTCATAGTTTCCAGCCCTGTTAATAATTCTAGGCATGGAATTATTCTTGTGGATTCAGACTGAAATGCAAGCAGAAAGTGATTGATTCTTCCATAACATTTGTGCCACTAGTACACACATGAGTATATCTTGCCAGGATAGTCATTATTGTAGCTAGTAGGATTCACAGCTTGATGATGGATTTTTACATCTAAAAGCATGACTAAATTTGGCCAGTAGGATTGAAGCTTCCAGGTAAGTCCCAGCTTGGTTTCTTCAAGTTCTTTGGCTCAAATAGTTGTTGTCCTTAGGAATAGGATCTTGCTGTCTAGTTTTACAGGGGGGCTAATCAAAAACATTACAATAGTCTTTAATATTTGGGGATTCATGGACCTTACTAGATAACACCTCCTAAAAATCAATTCTATTCATTGATTACCCCCACCCCTACTTTTTAGCATGTGTTGTTATCTAATAAAGATACTTTTATCCTGTTATAAGACAACTGTATATTTTTGTATGCATGTATGACATAGTTACTTTTCAACTGCTCAGAGAAGACACTATAACAAAGTAAACTTATAGATGAAAGAGTTTATTGTGATTTACAGTTTGAAGGATTGAGTCCATTAGCATCATGGCAGAAAGTATGGCAGCATGGAGGCAGGCATGGATGGAACTATATCTGAGACCTTAAATCCTTAGCTGAATGCACAAAAGAGAGAGGAGAGAGAGAGAGAGAGAGAGAGAGAGAGAGAGAGAGAGAGAAGAGAAGAGGAGAGAAGAGAGAAGAGAGAAGAGAGAAGAGAGAAGAGAGAAGAGAGAAGAGAGAAGAGAGACTTGGAATCCATGGGCTTTTGGAATCTCAAATATCATTCCCAATAACACACGTCTATCACAGAGGTAATACTTCCTATGCCTTTTGCCTTTTCAAAGAGTTCCACAACCTGGATCCAAGCATTTTCAAGTATGAGGCAATGAGGTTCATTCTCATTCTAATCACCATAGTAACTATTTATTTTGAAAAATGTCAACTGTATGTTTCCATGTGACTTTGATTAGGTCTTTAGTGTTAGTTGTCCCACTCTGTATGCTTTCCTTTACTCTGCTGTCTCATCCCACACCCCATTACCCCCTTCCTTCATCATTTCCCTTTTGTTGTTGTATCACTTCATTCTATATTTCATCCCTTGAAACATTTCCAACCTAGAGTTCCTCATTAATTTATTGACCCAAATTGTTATTTCTATCAAAGCATGCATATATGCAGATTCAATGCTAAAATCAACAAAGGAGAAAATATTTGGCATTTGCTTATCTACACCTAGGTAACCTTATATGCAATGATTGTTTCTGGCTTGCTTTTATTTTTATCATGGAGACTCTCAACTGATCAAGGGAAAGTATGTCCAGTGACAGACCCAAATTGGGATCCAGCTCAAGGAGAGGCCCCAAGACCTGACACTATTACTGATACAATGTTGTGCTTACAAGTAGGAGTCTAGCAAGACTGCCCTCTGAAAGGTCCAAGTAGCAGTTGAAAGAAAGGACATAACATTTGAAATGTAAATAAATAAAATATCCAATAAAAAAGAAAAAAATACACAAAGGAAAAAGAAGAGTCAGATGCAGATATTTGCACCCAACCAATGGACAGAAGCTGCTGACCCCTGTGGTTGAATTAGGAAAAAGCTGGAAGAAGCTGAGGAGGAGGGTGACCCTATAGGAAGACTAGCAGTCTCAATTTTACCTGGACCCTCGAGATTGTTCAGACACTGAGCCACCAACCAGGCAGCATTCACCAGCTGAAAGGAGGCCCCTATACAGCAGAGGACTGCTGAGTCTTGACTCAGTGAGAGAAGATGCACCTAACCTTCAAGAGACTAGAGGCCCCAGGGAACAAGGAGGTCTGGTGGGTTGGGGGTGGGGGTGGGAATATCCTCTTGGAGACAGGGAGGTGTGGTGTGGTAGGGGAGTTGATATGGGATATGGAACAGTCAGAGGGCGGACCAGGATATGGAGATAAAGATTAGATTGTAAAAAAAGACTGAGAGAGAGAGAGAGAGAGAGAGAGAGAGAGAGAATACTCAATCCCAAATCAGAGTCTATATCATATCTCCTCCAAGTCTCACGTATCATTATGGTAAAGAGATGAAGCAGAAAGACTGTCAGAGGCAGTAGTGTATGACTACAAGGGAACAAGGTTTTCCACACACAACAAAGTAGTTTCACATATTAAATCACAGCAACAGTCATGACAGCATACACAAAATCTGCTTGAGTTCAAGCAAGACAAAAATCACAGCATGGAAAGTGGATATGAATCAGAAATACCACTGTGATCTAAGGTGCTCTTGGAAATTGATAGTTGCTAGGGAAGGAAGATCCAATTTTCTTGAAGGGTTGACCCTTGTAGGTCAGTAATGGTGCACTGGATAGCCATATACAAGTTTATATGAACAGTAAGAACTGATCTTAGAGAACCATTCTCAATAAAGAGTTGGGATACAAAGATTTTATATAGGGAAGTGGGTAGGTATGGTAAGATTTGATGAAGGGTAGCATTTCATGATACATTTTAAATAATCTCAAGACAATGTTCCACATGCAATTTTCCTTCTTAGTGCAAGATTACAATGAAAAACTACATGGAATATTCTTAATTCAGATGGTTTCTATTAAAATACTGTAACACAAGCATATCTGAGAAGCCTTGTGTCTTTCAATTACAGGGAAGGTATAGCTGGATATGGGACAGAATCAAAAGCTCCAGAGCTTCAGAGCTTTGCTATGAGGTAGTCTCTGTAACCTCAGAGTGTATAACATTTTTCAAGATCAAAGTGGTCCAACCACTTTGAGAACCAGTAAATGCAAATAAAATATTATGAGAAAAACACATTTTTATTATCCAAAATGACAAAAATCTTAAAATAGGTAAGTTGTGAAAAGTGACATACAGATATTTATTGAAAATGAATGACACAATTTGAAACACCATTTGACAGAGAATCAGAAATTATCAAGAATAGATAAAGTTTGAAGAGATAATCCCTGAGTTCCTTTCCCCTGTCTTCTCTCTCTCTCTCTCTCTCTCTCTCTCTCACATACTCACTCTCTCACTTGCTCTCTCTTGCTCTCTTGAACTCACTTTTGCTCTCGACAAGCAGATGATTCTATATGTCATGTATTATATATTTCCATAATAAAAATGTACTATATAAAATGTTTTAGTTATTTATCATTTAATTATTTAAATTTGAAAGTAGAAAGAAAATTGAATAATTAGAGTTGAGGAAAAACCAGAAAGTAGAAAATGCAATTAAAAATCAGGAAAGCAAACAAACCAAAGTATTGATAATACATTGGGCTAGAATGAGTCAATTTATCATCTACAAGAGTCAGAAATAGTGTAGAAGATGGAAGCAATATAATGTGTAGAAATAAAATGGATAGAATTACTACAGGATTCACTGAAAACATGAATGAAAGAAAAAAGTGTGTAAATGTAAGTAAAACTAACAAAACTCTCTTTCTTATGAACATATAAGTAATGAGTTTACCTACATTCAGAAATGTAAACTAGACAGCTCAGGACAGTGGTTGTTTGTGGGTGCAAGATGGGACACAGGATAAGAGCAAAGTGTACTGAGTCTGCATTTTATATTTAGACTCCTTGGTGTAGTGACAGGTTTTAAACTTTTTATCTATAACTTAAAATATAATACATACAGCTTTTGTGTGTTGCATATTATATTTCAATACATAATTCAGGGTAGAAAGTTATGCATTTAGACACTAGCAAAGAATCTACACATAACTATATTTTTAATTCTTTTGAGAGGTAGTAATATATCTAATTCTTACTTTGATAAAAGTATATAAAAATAGTTTTGGAATATTTCTTTTATTTATTTTTTTACAAGTGTAAAAGGTTTTATTAAGTAAGGGAATGCATCACAAATAGAAGCATGCAACCTAACTGAAATGAACCTCGGATTTCAGAGGAAGGGGTGGAGGTGCAAATCAGTCACAAAATTGGCCACATCCTCACCCAAATGACAAAATGGTCCTGTCAGAAACTGAGGGAGCAAGTCTGACAGGGCTGTTTGTTGTTCCTAGGTTTTGTAATGATTTCCATGGAGCTTTCAAGACCCAACCATACACTCAGGGTTGAGACTTCATAGAGGATGCCACCACAAAAGATAGTTGGCTATGACCATGAAAAGTTGGGATTGGTGGCTCTAGCTTAGGTGGAAACAGTAAAGGGGTGAGGGCAGCCACCATACACAGACAGCCTATAGGTACCATTGGGTTCTCACAGGTCATGTGAATAAACTTTTCCTTGAAGCTCTCTGGATTGGTGTAGACCATGGGGCTTCAGCCCCATGGGGCTTGAACAGGTCAAAAGGCACCTCTGGACTCACAGGACCAGGAGCCACCATTTCGACCTACACAGAAACAGGTAGGACAAAAATCTGGATGCCGGACCCTGCCTTGTGATCTAGGTTTCAAATTTCAATGTTTAAAAAACATGTTTACTTCTCAGTATGTTTTTGCTGAAATGCCCTTGCATGGGAACATAGATGCTCTGTTAAAAGAAATTACACTGACAAAAATTAAAGGAAATCAATTCAAGTCGTGTCATCATCGATAGTGAATGAGATGGACCCTGTCATATTCTCTTTATTAGTGAATTTAACAGAG
The DNA here is from genome assembly GCA_019843965.1 of Rhynchomys soricoides. NCBI lineage: Eukaryota > Metazoa > Chordata > Mammalia > Rodentia > Muridae > Rhynchomys > Rhynchomys soricoides. The sequence goes on from JADRCH010000044.1 coordinate 10,856,054, forward strand.
GAATTAGGTATCCACTGATACCCACCACTAAAATTCAATCCCAGTGTTACTTGTAAATTGCTGGGCCCACAAATAATGAAATAATGTTGAGTTATTCATATTCATGTGATCTTAATTAAATTGTGCATATATTTTCATTAGAAATCAAGTTGAAAATGACTTTGAATACTTATTTGGCTGTTTTCATTTAAAATAAAACTATAAATAAGTCTGGCGCAAATTCTGAAAAAAAATGTGGATAATTACTATAAATATGTGAAGCTTCAAGATAAAAATTAATTAATTAATTAAGCATGGTGATATAGTTTCTAAAGATGAGAGGAGGCATCAGTAAGAGCCTTTGACTCAATAATGTCCTTAGCTGAATATTAAGACATCAGTGTTCAGGCCTGATGTAGCTAGTTGGTATTCTCCTATCAACTGGATTCAAGCCAATTTCTTTTTCCCTTATAAAAAGCCAAATGAGGAAATGAAAAATAGATGTTCTCTTACAGTTCAAAAATATGCTTCACCTGTACATGTTTTGGGTATAACTGACCATCAATAACAAACTGATTTCTAAGAAATCCACTTTGTAGAGAAATTATTCAAGAAATACATCAGATTGCCCAATATTTTTATCTGCATATCAAAGAAAACATGATTCTGACTGAGGTAATTATTGAAATTCAATAAGATAATTTATACCTATTAAAATATTGAGGAAGCCTCAGATACTATACCTAAGAAATTATTAGATGATGTGGAATAGGGCAGATGACTTATGTATTAAATAATATATTTTCCTCTAGAAACAGATTTTGACAGAGTTCTGACTTTTAAAAGAACCATATTATTACTTTGCCTAGTGTAACTGTCAAGCATGTGTAAAATCATGAGATAATTTACATTTTATTCCAATGTAAATTCACATTGGCTTTTTTTTTTTAACTTGAATATTTTCTCATGTAATTTCAAAAAAAAATTAAAACTAAAATATTTCTCCTGGGAAGCTATTTATTTAATTTAATTATTATATGTCTATTATATGTCTTTCTGATAGTTAGACATTTTGACAACTTTCATTTTTAAATAGGGAAATATTGAAACACATTCATTAGTCCTTTTTAGTACAACATTTAATCATTGAAAATATATGAGCTCACTTCAAGATGTCAGTTTAGTTTTTATCTCTCTGTGTCTTTGGCTGCCTCACACTGACCTATTGGGTTTTATACTGAATAGTTTACCTAGGGAGAAAAAAAAAAACAAAACAGTTTTTATGGTTAGTGATAAAACAGTGACTTTAACCATGTACATATCCAATTAATTTGTGTCTTATTCTGATAGCTATAGAATGCATGGAGTCTCCTGTTATGGTCCTCTAAGGACTGACAAATATTTCATGCAGCAAGAGCATCCAGTACATGGCCATAGACAGATAGACAGACAGTTTTCAGAGTACATTTACTGAAAAGATTCCACTCTGTTAAAATGCCACAGATACTATTATATATTCTTTGGTCATCTTTGATTTTATTTGCACTCTCACGTTCTATCTTCTTTGTTACATGTATCTATGTGCAGTGTGCTTTCTTCTGTTTCAATGTAGGTTCTTGTGTCTGTGTGTGTGTGTCTGTGTGTGTGCATGAGTGCACACTTGTATGTGTTTGTTTATGCATGCATTGGCTTTATACTCTGTGTCTCTCTTGATAATCTCTGAAGCCTCTCTATCCCAGAGCTCCATTACTTGGTTAATTTTTCTGGCCATATTATTCTGGGGTTCTTTTGCCTTTGCCTGTGGCATACTGGGATTTTAGATGGGCAGCCTGGCCAGCCAGGCACTTACATAGATTCTGAGGATCAAAAGTCCAACCTGTACAATTGTCTAGTAAGTTATGTACCTCATTGTTAAAGTCCTCTAACTTTATTGTTTTTTTCAAAAAAATATTTGAATTTATCATTTGTATGGTTTATGTTAAAGTTTTATATTTTAAATGTAGGTAAAAAGAGATACGAACTCCCCTTGAGGTATCTTCCATGTTATTCCTGATTACATTAAAAATGTTGAATGTGTAAGAAAGGTTTTGCTGCTCTTCGTGGGTAGTAAATTCCTTATTTTCAGCACTGTGGAAGCTAATGGGGGAGGATCACCCTTCCAAGGCACGTCTAAATGAGCTGTAATGGTAAGGCCACCCTGAGGTGTGTGCTGAAAATCTCTTTCCAATAAAAGAAAATAAAGCAAGCCTCTTTTTTTTTTTTTTTTTTTGCTATTATAATTGAGGTGAGGGAACCATCTGTGATGGCTATTGCTGGTTGTCAGCTTTACTACATGTGGAATGAATTACAATCCAGAACTGAAGGGCACACCTGCAATCCAGATCTTGAGGCTGGAAGACACAGGCTTCTGAACCGGATACTGACATGGAGATATTTAGGAATAGTAGACAGGAAAAGCTTAGGCCAAGGCAAGGTAGTACACACTTTCAGTCCCAGAAGGCTGTAGCAAGTAGATATCTGAGATCAAGGCCAGCCAGGGACAGAGCAAGTACAAAATCCAGGCATGGTGTATACACCTTTAATCTGGGCCGTACCTTCTGCTGGAGACCTAAATAAGGACATTGGAAGAAGGAAGACTCACTCTTCTTCATCTGCTTGCACTTACTTGCCAGCACATTTGTTGGAATCTACTTCTTCAGGATTCCAGCTTATAGAGAAGAACAGATAAAAATCAAGTCTCATGGGACTGAGGAACTTCTAGATTCTTGGGGTTCCTATTCATAGCAGCCCATTATTGGGTTAGTTAGACTGGAGACTGTAAGTCATTACAATAAATTCTCTTAATATAGAGAGTCATTCCATAAATTCTGTGACTCTAGAGCACTCTGACTAATATACCATTTGTTTTTTCTTTTTATCTTCTATTCAGTCTGGTATATCTTTGCATCAGTTGATCATCACTTTCCAATAAATATATTTCTGCAACAGGGTGGTTCTTTTTACAATTCATGATTATTAAATTATAAATTATTTAATTTTCTTTGGCATTATAGTCTTAAATTTGTGTATTTGAGGCTACAGATATTTTATGATGAAATAACTTGAAGTGATGCTGAGTAGGTTGGAATATAAACTTAAACTCAAAATGAATAAACGTTACCTCAACTTTATAATACATAAGAAATGTCTAAATCAATGATATAATGGTTTAAAACAGGACACTTAAAGCTATGGATTCTTTTTCAAATGAATAATTCATTGTCCTGTATTTTTATTACCTGTATTATCTTATAAAATAATGGGCTTTGTTATGTCATCACCATGCTTTTTTATAGTTTGTTGTATTAGTCTTCATTCATTTCTCTTTCTTTTCTAACTTAATTTCCTGTTTTGTTATACATATGTGCATATGTGAGTGGGAAGTGTGTGCAATGTCTGCAGAGTGCAGAAGCATCAGATTTCTTTGGAGCTGGAATTACAAGTGGATGTGTGTTGCTGAATATGAGTGTTGACAATCTAACTGAGGTCTCCTGCCAGAGTCACTATCACTTTTAGCCACTAAAGCATATCTCCAGCTCTCCCAGAGCTTTTGTATTAACTGATAAGTCAATTCAATTGAGCAAGATATTTGTATTTGGGATAGTATCTAAAATTAATAAATATATAATCATATATTCATACTAATATATGCAAAGTGATTGATATATCTAAAATATATGTGTTTTATATAGATAAAGTTAATATACTCCCTAAGCAAGCACAATGAAACTTTTGTTATTGTAGATTTATTTTTAAATTTTTCTACATACATTTATTCTATATTGAGCATGTTCTCTTTCATAATCTCTATACTCTCTTCTGTCCCTCAGATCTTGAGATAAATGTATCATAATTTGCTTCATGCTACTTTTTAATAGGAAATTAATACTTTCCAATGTCTGATACTACATTCATATCCTGTATATTTTCTATTCTGCAAGTTTTAATTTCTGACAGTAACATACATTGTTTTATTTGTGATTAAGATATTTCATCATTGCTGTGTTAATAACAAGTCTTCATTAAAAATGTTGGAATGCAATCAACTTGTTTCCATAAAACTCTGTGGATCTGAATATTGAAATAACTTCTTTCAAAAGTACACACTTACTTATATACAAAGAAGGGAGTTTTTGGGCAAACATGATGAATGAATCAAAAATAGGAACTGAATTTTGATAATTTGTTATCATTCCTAGAACATGGTTGTTGAATACAAAATACAATTACTTTGATGTTTGGCTCTTTGCACAGCTTCTCATTGTCCTATCCAAATAATTTTATACACAGTAATTAATTAGCTTCTACTCTCATGAGAAGTTCTAGAAGGGATCAGAGAATTGAGAAGGGAACAGTAATCAATTCCTGTTTCTCTTGTTGCCCCAGGACCGACTATTTTGCATTAAATTGAAAAGCATGAATGGCTCTTTGTAAAGTAGTTGTGCTGATGTGAATGGTGTGGTATGGATTGGACACAGTCTCCTTGCCTAGTGTCATTTAGGACAGCAATACTCATCTGTCAGTGGTTGTCATATTGCTTCTCTCATATAGCTCTCATATAGCTTCTTTTCTTCAAGAGCAATCATGACTAATAGTTAGATTCCTTTACTATGTGTGTATCGACAGTTAGGCAAAAACTAAAGAGAGAGGAATGTTAGGGATGTCTTTATTTGGAAAGAGGAAAGGGAGTAAATTATGTAAATACATTTTAATCTCACAATGTATTAAAAAGATTGAATCAAAATATATTTTTTCATATTTGGTTTCTGGCCAAAAATACACACATGGTTCCAGTAATTTATACAGTGTGTCATAACCAGTTGAAAATAAGTCTGAACGGGACTTACAGCTATTCATCTAAAAAACATCAATGATGTTTCTACATGGTTTGTGATTTAGTGACTACTAGTTTATTGATGTGGTTTGAATGTGTTAATTGTAAAACATTAGAATATATTATAACACAACCTTCTTAATCTGAAAGTGAATTTCAATTAAATACCCACTTATCACAAGACATTTGAGGACATTTCTGAACCTATCAATTTAGATGTCATCTAAGAAAAATAATACACAATCAGTTATTTTTCTCATCTCCATTAGCAATTATATTATACATAAATTATAATAAGATGACTTGTTAATGCTCATACAAGGTCAAAAGGTGAAAATGGTGTTGATGAATTACCTACAGACATGATAATATTATTTAAAGACTGAAAAATTATCTAAAGGGGTGCATTGATTTGTGCATGTTCATTTTATACAACTCTAAGGATGGATTCAGGTCTTCATTTTAAAATATTTCTAGGTATCTTAACTTATGATTTTTTCCCATAAATATTCCATTGTCCAAGGTTATTTACAGGTATTTCCTGCCATAGATAAGCATATGATTTTTAATATATCTATGTTTACTAGAGACCAATTTAATAAGGAAGCACTTGAGAAAAAGTTTTGCAATCAAAATATCAATAAGATTTGCTTATGTTTCTGTAATGCATTTATTTTATAGAGTCTGTGTGTGAACCTGTGTTAGTATGTGTGGATCACAAGCATTCAAGATTCTGGGATGGACAGAAAGTGATGTTTGATGCCCTGAAAATAGAGTTATAGTTGACTGGGAGGTACATGGCCTCTTGGAGTTGAATCTGGGTCCCCTAGAAGAGCAATAAACAGACCTAATTGAGCCTTCCCCACTCTCCCTTTCCTTTACATTTTTAAATCACACACACACACACACACACACACTCTCATGCATGCCATTTTCCAAGGAGTTATAAATACTGATAGATAAATCATAGAAATTATATGACCCAGATATATTTACATTTAATTATCTGGAAGAAATATTAAAATTTCAGAATAGACATATAATTCCAAGTAGGTATATAATAAAAATAATATTTATTAAATATCATTGATATAAATTGTGTGTGAAATATAATTATGAAAAATAGCTACATAACCACAGTTATTGATCACTAAAGGAAAGACATTTATAAAATGATAGTAAAATATAATTGCACATATGAAAAAACAAACTAATAAAATCTGTAAAATCATCCAAAAATGAGTTCTATTAGACAGAACACTTATTTTTCCTTTTATTATAGCCTTGATAGTAACATTTGTCTTAGATTATGTCATGAGTTAGGTTTAAGATTTTTTTGTAATACTGTCAAAAATGATAATATTTCAAACTGTAGTTGAAATTTAGACCAATATAAAAGTTTTAGTAGAAACAAATTATTAGATTTATTTTAATATTTCTATAAATTTGTGATGGCTGATTTTTCATACACAATTACCTAATTGACATTTAATCAAGCATACAGGAGTGTATGTTAAATATGAATTAATTACTGTGTGCTAAAATACTGCAATTTTATGGTGTGCAAACATGTAAGAACATTTCAGTTCCCATTTAATTACTCATTTCATAGATTTTAAATGTATGTTTACCTAACAATTCATTACCTTTCTATGGAAGGAGATTTTTTTTTTATCTGTTTGTTTGATACATATAATGTAAAGTTAATTAGCTGTCATCTTACAACAATATGTAGAAGGTTGTACCTGATTTAGCCCATCTATGTCACTTCTGATTTAAGTCATTTTATCAGTAATGCATGTGAAGAGTATACAATGTCAATAACAGCTACTAAGAATGCACATACACAGATACGGTTATAATTTTATTGGCATGAAGTGAAACAATATGTGCATGGGAAATATTTTTAACTTGTGTGTTAAAATAGAAATGGAGTCTTGTTATAAAATTATTTTTTGATAAATAAATGTGGTTAAATTACTTATGGAAAGGTCTTAGTAGTATAAGCAACTCTGAAAATAGGTGGCCATGCTAACCTAATAATAAACATCGTCAAATTCTTTGTAGAGTTAATTACAACGGGACGTGAGAGAAGCAGGCTCCCCTCAAGTACCTTTTGAATTTGGAAAAGGAAGCCTCTGTGTCTCCTAATATTTGTAATTGGGTGTGTGACTTTCAGTGATTCCCACTGAACTTCTCTGTGAAGACTTTCTAAATACTAATTTCTCCATTTGTGCTCAGTCTTCATGTAGGTACATATCTTCCCCTACTAATTTCACTTTTGTTTTTGTTTTTTGTTTTTTTTTTTAAATTAATTAATTTATTTACACTTCAGATTTTATGCCCCCGGTCCACCTTCTAACTTTTACACATCCCATAATTCCTTCCCACCACCCCTGTCTCCATGAGGATGTCCCCACCACCCAGCTCCCACACGACCTGAACTCTAAATTCCCTGGGTCCTCCAGACTCTTGAGGGTTAGGTGCATCTTCTCTGTTTGAACACAGACCCGGCAGTCCGCAGCTGTATATGTATTGGGAGCCTCATATCAGCTGGTGTATGCTGCCTGTTTGGTGGTCCAGTGTTTGAGAGATTTCGAGGGTCCAGATTAGTTGAGACTGCTGGTCCTTCTCCAGGGTTGCTCTCCTCAGCTTCTTTCAGCCTTTCCCTAATTCAACCAAAGGGGTCAGCAGCATCTGTCCATTGGTGGGTTGCAAATATCTGTATCTGACTTTTTCAGCTGCTTGTAGGGTCTTCAGGAGTGAGGTCATGCTAGGTCCCTTTTTGTGAGATCTCCATAGCCTCAGTAACAGTGTCAAGCCATGAGACCTTCCCTTGAGCTGGATCGCATTTTGGACCTGTCGTTGGACCTTCTTTCCTCAGGCTCCTGTCTATTTCCATCCCTGTAATTCTTTCAGACAGCTACAATTATGGGTCAGCGCTTTGACTGTGAGGTGACAACCCCCTCCCTCATTTGATGCCTTGCCTTCCTGCTGGAGGTAGGCTCTAAGTTCCCTCTCCCTACTGTAGGGTATTTCATCCAAGGTCCCTCCCTTTGAGTCCTGAGAGACTCTCATCCCGCAGGTCTCTGGTACATTCTGAAGGGTTCCCACAACCTCCTACCTCTTGAGGTTTTTGGTTTCAGTTATTTCTGGCTTCAGTCCTTTTCCCTCACACAATAGTAGATCAAATTCCCCTCCCCCTCCACTTTCCTTCCCAGTTCCCTCCCTCCCTCCCCACTTGTGATTGCTTTCTTCTCCCTCCCAAGTGGGACTGAGGCATCCTCACTTGGCCCCTTCAGTTTGTTCACCTTATTGAGTTCTCTGGACTATATCTTGGGTATTCTGTACTTTTTGTTTGTTTGTTTGTTTTGTTTTGTTGGCTAATATCCACTTATTAGTGAGTACATACCATGTATGTCCTTCTGGGTCTGAGTTACCTCACTCTGGATGATATTTTCTATTTCCATCCATTTGCCTGCAAAACTCAGGATATCCTCATTCTTAATAGCTGAGTAGTATTCTATTGTGTATACGAACCACATTTTCTGCATCCATTCTTTTGTCGTGGGACATCTGGGTTATTTCCAGCTCTGGCTATCACAAATAAGGCTGCTATGAACATAGTGGAACATGTGCCCCTGTGGCATGAAGGAATCTTTTGGGTATATTCCTAAGAGTGGTATTGCTGGGTCTTCAAGTAGCTCTATTTCCAATTTTCTGAGGAAACTTCTGATTGATTTCCAGAGTGGTTGTACCAGTTTTCAACCCCACCAGCAATGTAGGAGTGTTCCTCTTTCTCCACATCCTTGCCAACATGTGTTGTCACCTGAGATTTTGATCTTAGCCATTCTGATTGGTGTAAGGAATCTCAGGAGAACTTCTCCAGCTGATAATCAATTTCAGCAAAGTGGCCGGATAATAAAATTAGCTCAAATAAATCAGTCGCCTTCCATTATACAAATGATAAACAGGCTGAGAAATAACTTAGGGAAACAACTCTCTTTACAATAGCCACAAATAATATAAAATATATTGGGGTAATGCTAACCAAACAAGTGAAAGACCTGTATGACAATAGCTGCAAGTCTCTGAAGAAAGAAACTGAAGATGATCTTAGAAAATGGAGCATCTCCCATGTTCATGGATTGGCAGAATTAATATAGTAAAAATCGCCATCCTACCAAAGGCAATCTACAGATTCATTGCAATCCCCATCAAAAACCCAACACAATTCTTCAAAGATATAGAAAGGGCAATTCTTAAATTAATCTGGAAAGGCAAAAAACAAACAAACAAACAAAAAACAAACAAACACAACAGAATAGCGAGAACAATTCTTAACAATAAAAGAATGTCTGGGGGAATCACCATCCCTGACCTCAAACTTTACTACAAAGCAATAGTGATAAAAATCTGCATGGTATTGGTTCAGAGACAGACATGTTGAACATTGAAATACAATTGAAGACTCAGAAATAAAACCACACACTTACAGACACTTGATCTTTGACAAAGACACCAAAAGTATACAATGGAAAAAAGAACGCATCTTCAATAAATAGTGCTGGTCTAACTGACTGACTGTATGTACAAAAAATGAAAATAGACCCACATTTGTTACCTTGTACGAAGTCCAAGTCCAAGTGGATCAAGGACCTAATATAAAACCAGAAACACTGAATCTGATAGAAGAAAATGTGGGAAAGAGCCTATTTTCACTTCTTGTTACATATTTTGTTTTACGTTCTGGAAAATTCTACATTGGATGAAACAGCTTATTATTGGACACATATCTAAATAAGTGTAGCCAGTGAAAATTACTTTGTCAGTGATAGCAAAGGAAAGTTATCTCCAATAGATGAGTCACATAGAATCCATGGTTTATCATATGTTATTAAAGGCTTACTATAGAAAAGAAATCCTTTTGTATTTCACTGTTTAGCAGTACATCATAAAGAGACTTGTACCTCTGCCTTCAGCATGAGATAGAGTGGTGCTGGCAGGTGGATGTTCTCAAGGAATTGAGGCAATAAGTGTAGTATGCTAAAAGGCATCCTAGCAACTAGATACATATTAACTTCAAACCAAAGCCACATTTGGCAGGGGGAAGGGGAGTGTTGGATTTTCCACATCAGGTTTTTACATGTCTCCATTCCAAAGAATATAAGGTTTTAGCCTTAACAGTGACAATGTATGCAAAAATATTCAGTTTGGCCAGATACAATTTCTAACCAATGGATAAATGCCAAATACTAAGTCTGACTTTACTAGAGAGCTTATTATCAAGAAGAAAAATATTTACAACTCTTTCGATAGCAGTTCTGGGATCTTAGTCCCCTGATTGCAATTAACTATGTATGTACCATATGTAAATATCAGATATTAATACATATCCACTATATGCTGGCTACCACAGATTATTGCATGTGAATATTACAAACTATCCATACTAGAGCTTTGGAATCAAATGAGCAATAATATTGCAGAAATGTAATATTATCGGAATAGCTGTTATCATGTAAAAGTAGTAAATTTTAATTTCTGCATGAAGTTTACAAATATATAAATTACCATCAAGTGCACTATGCATATTTGTAGTGATAGCAAGCAGTTTAAAGTACCAACTATTATTTATTCATATATTCGTGGTGTTCTCTGCTGCTAGTACTTTCTGTTTACATTTAAAGATCAACTGTTGTTTTAGTACTTTATGTAAATAAAATACTTTTGAAGGTATTGTGTCTTAAAAGTAAGATCAGACCACGATTTATTCCCACTGAGTTCACCATAACACAACTTTGGAAACAAGAACCATAAAGTACTAAGATACAAGGGAAATTAAAGTTCCACAGTGAGCAATAGATATCCACATTTAATTAAGTGCTAAGCTGCCACATAGAAAATGAACAGAGAAAATTCACAAAAGGAGAAATTAGAGTTTAGAAAGTCTTTGTAGAGATTACAAATTTTAGGAGACACAGGGTCCTGACTCCTCTTTATTCATAGGGTGCTTGAAGGAAGTCTGGCTTCTCTCAAATTTCCTGGAAGCTAAGTTACAATGAAAGGAAGGGAGTAAATTTAACCTCTTGTTTATTCATTTCCCCAAATGCCTTTTTAAAAGACATCATCTCTTGCCTTATGGCCAGTTTTCAAGGTCTTCATATTCTAAGACAAGTCCGAGAACTTCAAAGAGCTTGGCTCTTACAAATTATATCTACAATATTTACACTGATAGAAATGAAACAAGACAAACGTTAGAATTGTCATTCATTGTACTAGCAATATAAAGTGTACTGCACAATAGTTCCCAACTGTGATTAACCTTACTCTCTGTCACTTATACTTTCAAAATCACATTAGGATTCATGAAGAGAGGATAACATGTCTCAGAGTTTCAGGAATGTGAACTTTCTCCAGAAATAGTAACTTTTTGACTTATGGCTGACTGAGATTAGACACATCTACAAGGACCATAATGAGACATGTACTTTAGCTCACTATTATTTAGGGCAAGAAACTTGAGGTATTTGTGAGTTCACTGTGATGAGAGTAGTACTTATGTTTGCCCCTGATGAGTGAATTGGCCCTGACAGTTGGTAGCAATGTGATTTACTCCTTGGCTTCCTGGTACAGGCATATATGCAAATAGCCACACAATGGCAAAGGGTAATGATGAGAATTTATTTCTATGAATGTTACTTTGTATCTTAGAGTCCTTGAAAGTTACTTGGTAATTGCCCCTGAGTTCCAAATCTCCCATTAAGAGCCACATGATGTAAGAAAGAACATAGACTAGAACTGCCATGTGTATATGAGTCCTTTGGGTATGTCTTCCATAAAATTATATCTGCTTTCATTTTTTATGCATCTCTGTTATAATATGAAGAAAAATACTAGCTTTTTCATTGAGGTCAACACTGATATTCAAAAGAACAACTTGTTTTGTTCTTTGGATCAAATCTTGTAAGTCAGTATTGTCCATTCATGTTTTTCCCTATTTGTGCCTTTTGAATATGTTTGTTTATATATATATATATATATGATTTTATGTTTTGGAAACAGTTTTGCTATGTAGTTCAAAAAGACTTCAAACTCATGATTTTCCTGTGTCAGCATCATCAATGCTAGAATAGTGGCCTGTAGCACTATGTGAACTTTAACCTTGAGGTTTTTATAAAGAGAGTTTATAAAATGACAAAACACAATAATATATTAAATTAGATATTTTGAAGATACAAATCTAATGACTATATTTGTAAATTGCTCTATAAGCTACTTCAAAGAATTTGTGACATTCTGCCACCAGAGAGATGGCTCAGTCGTTAAGAACACTTTCTGCTCTTGCAGAGGACCTGGTTTTGGTTCAAGATATCCACATGCATGCACACAACTGTAAGTAATTCCAGGGGATTTCTTGCCCATGTCTCTTACAGACACAAAACATATATTTGGTATACCAACATAAATTCAAACAATCACTCATGTACAAAACAAAATAAAATTTAAAAGATAAATCATAAAAGAAACCTATGTTGTTCATAAAAGTAGCATTATTCAGATTGACTGAACAGGTTATATTTAGAAACACACACACAAATATGTGTATTAGAAATGTATGTATGTGTGTGTATACAATGAAAAAAGAGTAAATTTTTAAGAAAGCAAGGAGGGGCATATATGAAGGCTTAGAGTGAAAGAGGGAAGGAGAAATAACATAGTTATATTATAATCTCTAAAATAAAAAATAAAAATTAAATAAAAAGTATTGACATCTTAAAATGTGGTCACATAACTCAGAAACAATGATAGAGACACATCTAGGATATTGTGCCCTTCTCTGAGGTTTCCTTTTTCTCCACTCAAAACATTGATCTGCACATAGCAGGAACAAGATGTAGTTAGTGCTCATTGAAAAGATAGCTCCCAGCAGCCAACTTTGGTGATATAAAATTGTCAAGTAAATTACAAATATTCAAGTTATAGACCATGGTACTTTTTACATTAATTGTAAACAATTTTCATGATCAAATTGGATATTATATTTATTCCCATTACTCATTGCCCATTTGTATGTTTGGTGATATGTGTGCATGCAAATTTGGTACTGACTTTCAGCCATTTTAAGAGGCTAATGCAATGGTTCTAACTATTGTGGTAAATTAAGTCACCAACAACAGACAACAGATGAATGCATTCACACTCCAACTTTTCCATGCTTTGGTCTTACTCCCTTTTTGTTGTGCATGGGTGGAAAATTTTTAGACTTTGGCAATATGTTTTTCCCTCCTTGTTTTAGCTGCTGAAATAATGGCCCATTATATTACAAAGTTCATGACCAGTGCTTTATTTTTGCTGTCAGCTATTCTTAGGCATCTCTAGACACATGGAGAACAAAGAACCTTAAATATATTTTTTCAGAAAGTAATATGAAAACAATAATCAGTGGACAGGATACCACATGCATGCGTAGTTGTGCCAAGAATTTTATTACCAATGTGAAGTTAACAGAACTACAGCTTTAAAATGATTTATATGAAAGTCACTATGACATTTTCAGTATTATAAGAGCCCTAAATAATTATGTATATAGGTGTTCATTTGAAAGGTGAGGTATTCAAATGTTTGCTGTGTGCATGAATGTGTGCATTCTTTGAATTCATGAACACTAGTGATCCAGTTACCAGTAAAATTAGTTCTTTGATGTATTGTTAATTATTAAATCCTCCTGCTTTCTCTAGGCCACTTAATATTATCAATGTATCAAATCTTTCAAAGGAAAGGGAGCATGGAAATGAATAGTATATGTGAGAGTAGGTCTTAAACAGCTGTTTTAGAAGAATAAGGAGATGCAGTTATAGCTAAAATATTCAAATAGAAGGATTTTGGAGTAGTACAAAATTTAATTTGTCAAAAACAACATAGAATCAAGATTAAAATGGTAGGCAATAATTTGGTTTATAAAAATATTTAGTAACATTTGTATAGTTCAATCTTTTTATGTGATATTAATTTTATTTATCTTTGGGGAAATTTGTTCCTGAAAGTTTCATGTACCATATTTTTCCTTTCCCTGAGGTATTTTCTCAGAATTTCTTTGTGTGTAGATACTATGGCATTTATTTCAGATGCTTACTTCATGTTTCAAATACTAAATTTACACTAAATGTTTCAATTAGATTTGACTCTTTTGATAAACATTATATTTTTATTTCATAAAATCATGAAATGTGTTAAACTCTTTATGTTCTCCTGTGCTGGGTGTTTTTTATCAATGGCATAATCCTACAGGTATCTGGGAAGTTGAAATCTTTATTGAAAGAAAATATTTGCAAAAAATCCCATTTAATGTTTGGAACTTTTAAAAAAGAATTTTTAATATTATATTTTTCACAAAACAACCAAAATTATTAGTTTTTTTAATGTTGATAATATAATCCAAAACATTGATTAGACTTAATAACTGAGCTATATCAAAACATCTCCATCACACATATAAACACATACATGAACATACACATATGTAACTTCATATATATATATATATATATATATATATGAAGAAGTGCTTGCTGTTATCAAAATGTTATGGTGGTTATGGCACACTAACTGCAATAACTAGATAAATATCATGTGATCTCTATTCCCCAAAATTCTCTTTTGATAATTACATTGTACAGAATTGTAAACAATTTAAATGATACTAGAATTCAGAATTTAAAATGTTTATAATATCTGGAAATATTCATGCAAAAAAAAAACCAGTTAATGTAGATCTTTAAGTTAGGTAGAAAGAAGCAATTTGTGAAATGAAAGTCTAAATGAATTCCATGTTGTAAAAGGCCAAGCAGAAGAAAAGTGCCAGGTATGTGTATGGTATTAAAAAAAAAAAAGAACAGGAAAGTACAAATCTATATTAAGTCCATTATCAGAGGGATCAACAAAGGTGTGGGTTGGAAAAGAATTTCAGAATAAGTCTTGAATCTTGTGATAAAAGCAGATTTAGTTCAAATTTAATTAATTAGGGAATGGAAAATTATGAAACACTATTGACAAGAATGTAGATAACATCATGATTATTAATAAGATCATTGACAATTATGCAGTAATTTTTGAGGCCTGCATAGACGCCCAGAATATCATAAAGAGACATGAATCTTTTCCATGATATTTTCAGATACTGGTGTCATTTAGCATACTCCGTATCACACATAAATTCTCTGTGTCTCTGATTCTAACCCAAACGTATGAAAACAGCTTATCAATGGAGAAGACATGAGCTTGGAATAATCAGAGTAAGGCACAGAGGTCATTGCTGTGTCTGACAGCAACTTTCAGGAATTTATACTGATTAAGAAAAGTGTGCAAGGAAAATGGGTGATGCTTAAATGGGAACACAGAAGTGAAGCTTTCCCACCAGCTAGGTGTTTAATTGGACATATAGAGCCAGAGAACAATGGGGGCGAAGTCCATCAGTATTTTCATCTTCTTTGTTGGTTACAAATATCCAGCACTCCAGTCTTTAGGTCTATGGGGTGATTGGTTTAGCAGCCCAGCAGGTGAATTTGCATGCTGACAGAAGTTCAATGACAGGAGATAACAGGGAGAATAAATGGCTGTGAAAGAAGATCTGGGAATAGGGATAACTCAGAAAACATGTCCTAGATTGTTTTTAATGTAGAGCAATACCACAGTAACCATTGCAGGTGGAAAGGGTGTTAACTAGCCCAATCACCAACTTCTGAGCTTATTGATGGGGGTGTAATAATAGGCATTAATGAGAGAGAGAGAGAGAGAGAGAGAGAGAGAGAGAGAGAGAGAGAGAGAGAAAGAGAGAGATGTGTGTGTTCCTTGTGTTTATGGGTGTGCTTGTCAACTTAAGAGGCAAACACTGAGACATAACTTCTCACTTTTTCTCAGCCAGGTACTAGTCTCTTTTCTCCTAATATATTCAGACATGAATTGTTGTCTTATGCTTTGTATGTAGACTTGAATAAGACAGCTAACTTCCATTAGTATCAACTTCAAGATGTCCAGTGCATGTGTGGAATTTGTGAATGTGAACCTGACACTACTTACATCCAGTGGTAAGCAAGGGAGTTTGGAAAAGTTTGCTAGTGTCTGGTCTGCATACGAACTCACATAGGTTACAAGTGCTTGAACAAGAATACCAGGAAGAAAAAATATCTCCGGGAAAGTTTTCAAAGCATGTCTCTCTCCTTCTCCTTTCCCTCCTTCATTTTTCCTTCTCTGACTCTTCCCTTCTTCTTCTTCCTCCTCCCAACTTTCTTTGGGTAGACCTGAAGACTCTTCCTTGAGAGAATCCTAAGTAGAAAGATAGGCACAGGCACTGTGACCCAGCCTTGAAAGAAGAAACTAAAACAGTATGGTATCTTTTATGTTGGAGATTTGGGATGATCAAGCACAAAATGAAGGTCAATAAGGTCTCATTTTAATCAGTTCTACATCAGTGCAAACTCTTGGGTAAAGGCGTGTCAATATAGTACTTGCTTTGTTTTGCCTTTATGAAATGCTAGGGGAGCTTTGAAGTCAAGGAATCCATGTTTAACTTCAAGAAAACACTTTCTTATACCTATTTTTGCCTAATTAACCACAAAGTTGCTTGTGCAGGAAGCTAAATCTTAGACATTTATATTTCCTGAGAAGCAATTTACCTAAGTATACAAACTTTTCAGGGTTTCACTTTTCTTTGGTACCTTAACAATGTAGTTATTATATTTATGACCAGCATATTGTGAATCTAATCTATTTTACTAAGATATTAATATAGAATTAAGGAGCACTAGTGATATAACCTATATTTAAATATTTTGATTTGAATATAGTAATATAACAATAGAATGTGACCAATGTAGTCAGTGAGAGGTCCAATATATATGAATGTGACACCAATCCAAATCCATTTCCTAATTCAGATCTTCTTTATTCCATTAGTGATCCCATTCACACACATCATCATGTATCATAGAAAGAAATTCTATTTTTTTGCTCGTACTTCCCCTTAACAGCAGTCATTAATTTACTGATACCCTGTCTATCAGCCCACATCATCTTGATTTGAGCTGTTATCCTAATCAAAAGGCTGATAATTAAGACTATCCATCTGTAGAGTTCTAAGTGCTAAGATGAGTTGAAGATCCTAATTAAGATTATTTAGGTGTTACTTAAATGCCATGATTTGACTCAGCTAATCATACCAGCAGGTACATTAGATTTGCATTAATGTTCTGCTGAAGCCAGAAGCTATTTAGGCAGATCAAAAATGTAGATTGCAGATACTATTTCAAACGTCTTTATTTAAAAGTGATATTGAGACAATACAGTAAGATAAGCAGGTTGTTAGAGCAGGTAGGTTATTTCCACATTGCTTAATTTACTTTATGGTAATAAGTGGAGTATTTAGAATAAACAGTCTATTTACTGAATTTGCTGTGTATCACTCATCAGTTTGCAGTCTCTCCACTCATAGATGCACTCCCTGACACTGACATTATTTTCAACATCTATTACTATGTCTACTATACTGACAGTAGCATAAAACAACCTCTTCCAACCGAGGCTAGTAAGCATAAATATGTGGGAGTATACAGAACATATTGCAATCCTCCAGAAGCCAATAGTACTCTGTATGAAGAAATTAAATTGTACTGTATTATTATTCAGTGAAGTTTAGCTAGTAGGATCAAGAATATAATCACAGAACAGTATAATCCACTTATGCTTATTTTTATTATTTTACCTTTGATGAGTAAAAACACCAATTATATTTTCTATTAAACATACGGGAGTAAATGGATTCACAGAATCAACCTGTGCCAGGGCTTTCTTCTAAGAATTTCCCCTTTAAATTCTAAGGAAATTTAATACTATGGAGATATGGATAGTGCATTTTTACAGGATTAGTTCTTTAAAATATGCAAAGTATTTTATAGTCAATTCATATCTCATGCTGTCACTATGTACCTGCTACAAGCTGCTTAAGAAAAGAATGCATATGTGGGCTCACAGTTCTAGAGTGCACAGTGTGTCACCCAGGGGAAGACATTAAAACTGGATTGGCCCCTTTGGAGGCTGGAGCTCATGATGTAATGCTTGTCAAGTATAGAAGGATCAGAAAGCAGGAAGCAGGAAGAGAGGTGGGACCCAATTAGCACCTGCAAGACCCATTCTTACTGGCCTATACCTGTGAGGTAGACCCCATGTTCATAGGTTCGACAACCTTCCAAAACAGTAGCTACAACCCAAAAAACAAGTGTTGAAACATGTGAACCTTTGGAAGAAATTTGTATTCATGTGTCCCTGTCATGTATCAACATAGGCAAATTCACTTTCTCTTTCAACTTAAATGCATCTTTTTTTCTCTCCTTTCCTAATTTTTCTGGTCAGAGATTTTTAGGTCTCTGGGTTTAAAAGATACCCCAGTGGTTAATGGAGTCTCCTGCCATGCCCAAAGACCTGAGTTTGATCCACATAATGAACAAAAAGAATTTTTTTTCTTACAAGTTGTCTTCTGATTTTTACATGTGTAGGTTGGCACGTTCCTTCTGAGTTTAACAAGTATATATTGGCATATTTTTCCCCAGATATTCATAATAAACATATAATGAATGCAATGCAATATGAAAGAGTGGAGACTATTGCATCATTTCTCACTTAGAAAATGCTTTACATATTTTATAACAAAGTATGATGTTAGTTGTAACTTGAAATTCGTAGCTTTCATTATATTGCAGTACAATCCCCATATGCCTGGTTTGTTGGTTGGTTGTTTTTATTATAAAAGTATATTGAATTTCCTTATTTTTTTCTGGATATAAAATGTAATAAGCGACTTGAATAATTGCTCTGAAGTTAAGAATGCTTCTTGCTCTTCTAGAGGCCTGGAGTTCTATTCCAGAATCCAGGTTAGGCAGCTCACAACTGCCAATTACTCTAGCTTCACAAGCTCTGATGACTTCTGGCCTTAGTGGGCACCCATATATGCATGCATACATACATATATATACCCACATACACATAAAATATAGAAAAACATTTTAAATGATGATCACATCTGTTTTTGCATTTTTTGATGAAATCAATCTTGTGTGTTTTATTCTTGTTAAATTAACCATGCTTCATATGAAGAAAACTTACACTTGATTATAATGTATGATTCTTCTAGTGTGATCTTCATTTATGTCAAGTAGTATTTCATATAGGTTTATATATGTTTAAAGTACATGAGTCTATATGTACGGGTTTTGTTTTGGTTTTTTTGTTTGATTTTGGTTTTTTGCTCTTTTTATTGGATATTTTATTTATTTACATTTCAAATGTTATCCCGTTTCCTGGTTCATCCCCCTGGAAACCCCCTATCCTATCACCCTCCCTCTGCTTCTATGAGGGTGTTCCCCCACCTACCCACCTACTCTTGCCTCCCCACCCTGACATTCTCCTACACTGGGGCATCGAACCTTCAACAGTCCAAGGATCTCTCCTCCCATTGATGCCCAACAAGGCCATCCTCTGCCACATATGCAGCTGGAGCCATGGGTCCCTCCATGTGTACTCTTTGGTTGGTGGTTTAGTCCCTGGGAGCTCTGGGGGGTCAGGTTGGTTGATATTGTTGTTCTTCCTATGGGGTTGCAAATCCCTTCAGCTCCTTCAGTCTAATGATGGCTCAGCAGTTAAAGGCTAGGCTCACAACCAAAAACTATATATATGTTTATGTGTGTGAGTGTAGGTAGACATGTTTCATTATATGTGAATGAATGTCAATGTGGACAATACAGTTGCTTGGTCCTCACTTTTCATTTCTTTAGAGACAAGATCTTTTTATTTTGCTCACTGCCACACATGCCATGGTTGTTCGCAGAAAAGTTTCTGGAAATTTCGTCTCCCATTCTTTTGTCAGAGCACTGGGATTAGAGGCATGTGCAAACATACTCAGCTATTATATGAGTTATGAGAGTTAATTTATAACACCAGCTCTCCAGCACTTTGATGAGAAATTTTGCTTTATTGTTTATTGACCTGGGTATTCTTTATAATTTCTATTATATTATTATATATTGATATTAATGTAACTGTGAGTGAGCCTGAATCTGAGGACCAGTGGACCTTGGACCTAACGTATCAGTGTACCAAACTTGATCCCCAAATAAAACTTCCTTTAGTGAAAAACAGGCTGCAGGAACCTAGCTTCTTTCACAATTCATACGTGTAAAAGCCCAAGTACCAATGACCACATTGCCATTAGTTACTCTAGCTTTACTGAGTCCAAATCACTTAATTATCTGGGGAAACAGAAATAGGCTATCAAATCAAAGTACTTCCCTTTTGCAGCCATAGGCAGAGGAGTGTCTTGTTAATTGACTTGCCTCAAAAAATGATGAAAGAGATGGATGTTGCCTGAGATGTGCAGAAACCGCTGGAAATGAAAAAAAACATAAAAACAAACAAAAAAAAAAAAACAAATAGAAGTGCTACTATCAAAGTGATCCAGTAGATATCTAGTAATGGTGACCTTTAAGATATGGAAACCTAAGAGTTTCCTGATTTGAAATTCAACATAATTATTGTAATGAAGCAGTGAGGGACAGTGCACTTTTCACATTTCATCATAGATATTGGACATTAAGAGACAGTGCCTAGTATTTCAAGTTATAATTTTAAGCTATAACTAGCTTCATTATCCATAATTTACAAAGCAGTCCTTAAAACCCATGGTGTTCATAGCTTCCAAGTTTTTCCCTTCCCAGACATTGACACATCGGTTATTTTTCTGATGCTGGGACATAATTTTCTTATGCCCTTAGGTAAGAAAGGTCTGAGTTATTGAACATAGAAGCAGTGCTGAAATTACAGATGAATAGAAAGAGCATGGAGGCTCTGAGTACCCTGAACTTCTACTAGACTAGTACTGAATAATTTACAGGCAAATATGTTTGGCACTATTAATACACTGAAGCCTCTGGTGACGATACTCAGTAATTCCACTTTCCTGGAAGATGGCCAAAAGTCCCTGGTTATGACTTATTTATTTTATTGTGACCAATATTCATATTTTACTTGAATTATTTTCACGAAATTAATTTTATTACAAAGGGCATTTTTATCTAAAGTTTTGTTAGCATTTAATATAAAATCTTAATCATTGTAAATTATCCATAACATCTCTTGATAGAAGTCTACTTCAATCATTTTGTTGTAGGCTATTTTGATTCATAAAACTTAACCAATATTTAACAGTGTAATTCATAGGAAAGTTTAGTTTTATATATTTAATATGCAAATATTACACAAATTCTACATATAATGCTTATTTATTAAGCACTCATTCTGGTATGCTTATAACTTATAGCTTTACTTTTATACTTCAGCTTCTTATAAACAAACTCAGTTTGTTTCCATGGCAACACTAAGACATTTAAAGCTACCCTGGTAGGTCAATGTTGAGGGCACCTGAAGAGATTTGTACACTTACTTGCTACAGGAAGGAAGTTTTATCTGATTTGCAAGGATGTTGTACAGCTTGAGATATTCTCTCTGTATTTTTCTCTCATAAAAGTTTATCCTACAATCTTTATCATCTCAGTAAATAACAACTCCTTTCTTTTATTCTCTTAGGTTAGAACCCATAAAGAAAATGTTAATGGTTATTTTCTTCCTTTTTCTCCCCAACAATCCCTACAGAAAGTCTTTGCTTTGCATTCATGGTGCAGATACATTCCTTCCACTCTATATCATTGCTATGTAGACACAGGTCAAAGCTGCACCTACCCTTCCTATAGTTGTGCCCTGTAATAACACTTGCAGATCTTCTGTTTTTTATACATATCTATGAGCTTCAATAATAATTGTAATGATTCTATGAGTCTTTTAGTATCTTTAAATATGTTCCATCTTAATAACCTATCCACAGTGAGTTCTGTGTCTCGAAGTCACAAAGGATATTTTAAGAGGTAATTAAGGCAAACGTTTCATAGGAGTAAATTTAAACACAGATACACACTGTGTAGATTGTGCTTCCTTAGACAACTTCCCAACAATTTCATCTCAGGCATCCAGGCTACAGAATTTATCTTCCAGATGATAAACTTCTGTAGTTGAAGCCTACTTCCATTATGTTCTCAATTATGCTTGTCTGATCCACTAATGCAGAGATAATAATTCTGACAGGTATTTAAGTTAATAGGATATCTGGAAAAGGGACACCAAGGATATCAATAGAATACATCTAGAAAGTGTAGATTCAGGAGTAGTAAGATGAAAAAAAGTATTTTTAGGCAAGGAGGCCTGAACTATAATGCAATTAAAGTTTCTTCGTTTCATAAATTGAGGTGAATTTGTACAGAATACAAAGTGAAAAAGGCTAAGCATATTGAGAATGTTAGTAAAAAAGTACAAGGAAGACCCAAATCAAAGCCACAAAAATTATTTTTTCTTGGCCTTTATTCAACAATTCAATATTATGTTACTAAGAAATTATCCTGGAAATACTATAATAATTCATATTTTAAAACATAATAATGTAGCCTTATTGATATTATATATAATTTAAAATAGGAATGTAAGCAATTTTAAGTGTTAACTTACACAGCTCAGTGTATAAGATCAGTCAGTTATTTGAACATGCTATAACCATGCAATTGTGTTGAAGTGGGGCCATATTAACCTATATTACAATGTGTTTACAACTAAGCATTTGATAATCAAGAATTTACAAAATCTTGAGTTTCTAGTTGAGAAATTTTATGGACTGAAATTATGTATTGCTTTTTTTTTTAATATAGGCTCAGCCCTAATCCAAATTTGTTTATGTTGACATTGCAAAATATAATGTTTCAGGCAAAACAACCATTCTCACATAGAGCTTGCTTTGGAAAGCACTTATGATAACTGGCGTCCATATTAGCTAAAATAAACAAACTAATGTTTTCTTCTCTAGACCTCAGAAGCTCATCCTTCTGGAATATTCTTTGCATTTTGTTGAAGTGTTTACCTTCCTAATCACCTCCTGGTGTTTTAGTGAGTTCCCCTTTGCTGGTCTGAAGAGTTCTTCTGGCCCTTGGAATTTGCACACAGAATCTAAATATTTGTGAGAGTACTTGCCCCTGCTCTTTCCTCCTCAGTGAGCAAAGACAAACATCAGCCATTCTCAGACTCCCATTAGCAAGAAGAAAATAATGTTAGTCTCTCCACACAATGTCTGTACTTCAGCAAGGATCACTGTTTATTGGCTCAGTCATCAGTCATTGGCAGGCACTCATGTACAGTAGGTATGATATTTCCTCTGTGAATTTTGAGAGTTTTACTCACTGCTCAGAAGCAGATGTCAGTAAACATAGATTAATCCACATGCTGTGGTTCCACAACATGTGAGGAGTAAAAAGTGATGTGGAAGTAGTCTTACCTAGAGCTAAGGAGAACACTCTAGATGAAGAAGAAATGGAGAAAAATATACTGATGATGAAAAATACTGAAACTCTTAATACTTCTTTTTCTTTAGAAAAATGAGACATAACTAGCAAATAATAAACCTTTATATAGGAAAATGTAGAGCGTGAAATGTATTTATATATATTGATTATTGGAACTATTGCCCCAAATGAAACTTTGATCCATAATCTCAAGAGATTTTTTATGTTGTTAGTTTTAAAAAGTAAGATTTCTGCAGGAATCCCAGTTGAGTGATAGAGACACCAACCTACCCATAAAACTTCCAACCCTAAATTTATCCTGTCTACAAGGAATGCAGTCACAGGAGATGGAACAGAGAGCATGGCCAGCCAATAACTAGCCCAACTTGAGACACTTCCCGTGGGCAAGCACCAATCTCTGACAATATTATTGATACTCTGTTATACTTGAAGACAGGAGTATGTTCTCCCCTGAGAGGCTCTACCCAGTAGCTGACTCAAACAGATATAGACTATCCCAGTGTGGGCCCTGAAGAGGACAGGACTCCACAGGAAGACCAATAGAGTCAATTAACCTGGACCCTTGTGGCTCTCAGAATCTGAATTACCAACCAAATTTACATATACAGGCTGGACCTAGGCTTCCCAACACATATGAGGCAGATGTTCAGCTTGGTTTTCATGTGGGTCCTGAACAATTGGAAGGGGGCCTATCCCAAATCTGTTTCCTGTCTGTGGGATATATTCTTCTAGCTGGGCTGCTTTGTCTAGCCTCATTGGGAGAGGAAGAACCTAGCCTCTCAGAGTCTTGAAGTGCCAGGGTGGAGGGATACCCAGGTGGTACCAAACTGGTCAGAGGAATAAAGGGGGGATATGGGGGAAGAATTGTGGGAGGGAACAACCAGGAGAGGGACAGAGAGCTGGATATAAAATTAATAAATATAAAATAAGATTAAATTTTAAAACATTGAGACCTTTTTTTATTTTTTTTCCAGAGATAGCCCCCACTCTTTCCGTGAAATACTGGTCTTATTGATAATTAGAGATGAACTTGAAACTCCTATAAAATTCAATAATAAAATTAAACTATGTGCACCTTTTTATGAAGACAGAATAGAAGTCCATGCATTTTGAAAGATGTGTTAGTTCCCAATTTTTCTTTTCATTCACTATGTCTCAGTAGTATATTTATATATTCCAGAGACATATTTAGCATGTGCAAATGGCATTCACAGATATTAGTCAGCATTAAATGAATACAAGGAACTGACATTGACATCTACACAAATATCAGTTATGCCATTTTGAACAACAAAGTCTGTTTTTTTCAACATCCTTTTTACTAGATGCCACTAGCAATTAAAAGTTTTATTTTTTGAAGCCTTCTAATGCAATTTTTTTTAAAAAAAATATTGGACACTATTCCAGGCTTTGTGCCCCAAAATGTTTGCACAATCAAGGTCACAAAATGGTTGTCTTCTACCTAGGTTATTATTACATTTGAGCCGTCATCCACTAAGGTGATGAAAGACGTTTTTGTTATTTTGTTTTATTTTGTCTTACCAATGCAATAATTATTCATTCAACCACCATTAATTCAATTCATTCAGTTTTGAGTCAAAATTCCATATAGACTAGGCTGACCTTGCACTCCCTATGTATCCACAGATTGGTTGAATTTCTCATCTTCCTGTTATCACCTGCTGAGACTATAGACATGCATGCTAATGCTTTCTTTCTGTGGTCTGGTTCTGAACCAAGGGCTTCATATATGCTATGTACATGTTCTTCCTACTGAGCTGTGACCCCAGCCCATGCTTTAGTTATTGACTTTAAGCCCTCTGTTTCCCCACTTTACATCTTTGTTGAAACTCAGTTCATATATATTTAAATGTCTGATTTCTTTCTATTGACCTATTATGTCATTACCCCATAACTGTACTGTTTAGATCATTATCACTTCATAACAGGGTAGCAAGTTAGTCTCCTTTACCTCTCAAAATACAATTTTTTTATTCAGTTATCTGAGCTACTCTAGATACTTTGTGCATCTATATATTTTAGAGTGAACTCACAAATTTCTATAAAAGACCTGCCAGGAGTACCATTTGATATACACTGGATTTCTATATCAATTTAATTCATATATTTTATCTGCTTTTTCTTTCTCTCAAACCTTGCTAGAAGAAGAAAATGTACCTTTGCTAAGAATATTTCACTTTGATGAAGTCTTTGAAAATGAGGTTATCAATGTAAATTAAATCTTGAACCAACTGATAAGCTTGACTCTGACCGTAAATAGGCAAAATGAAGATAAAAATACGGATTAAAATGTGTATCTATATGCAGAATCAAAGGCATCAACTGATTACTTGTTATTCTGATAATTTGTTTAGTTCATGTTATAATGCCAATAACTGATTAATACTATAATGTTATATGCTGAGTTATCCTGGCCTTGTTTCCTGATGATGATTGCTAGTACACATAAAATTTTCATCAGTCTTTAGCTTTTTTTTTTTTTCAACTGTAACACAGGAAATCAATTCAGTCTTAAGCAAAGAATTTGGTGTAAATAATGTTATAAAATACTTAGACTATGTCAATTGCATTAAAAAACTACTTCTAATAATGCAAGTATTAGAGAGTCTGATGGTTTCCGATTTGTTAGGTTACCTGCACAGTGATGCACCAAAACCACTGCAGTCATGAAATGGTACATTTCAGAGCTGAGGCTGAGACTAGAATAAGGTGTGGCACCCAGGTTATGTACGCACTATGACTTGTGTTCACTAAGGGACTTAGTAATGTCTCTAAGGTTTCCTTTATATAATGTTCAATATTTATTGTCATCTTGACAGGATCTAGGATCAGCTAGGGGAGATTTCAGTATGCATGCTTGTGAGGAATAATCTAGAGCACGTTAGCTTTAATGAGGAGACCTGCTTTGCATGTGGCATCAGCATCATTTTCTAGGCTAATGAGTTGAGCACAAGGGTCATCTCCCTTTGTATCACGACTACACATGCAATGTGACAAGCTGCTTCCTACAGTTTATACAGTTGTGACTTCTAGTCATGATGGAAAGCACCCTGGTGTAATGAGGTAAAATAATGCCTTCTTGATGTTGCTTTTGTTGTGTGTATTGCTACAAAAATAATACAAGTATTTAAGATACTCCTTTCCTATCCTCTGCCAGGCCAACCAGGCTGCTGTTAACATTTTGACATTCTAATTTCATAAGACTTTAGGTAATTTGATATGCTATGCTATGATGCACTTTACATGAGTGTCCATCCTAGGTGTCTAATGAGGGGCTTGGATCTATAGAGTTTCTATCTAGTTATCTCTCTATCTACTAATCTCTCAGCTACCATGTATCTTCTATCTATCATCCAAAACCTCTATTCATCTATTTTCTCTCACACCTTTTTCTATTGTTTAGATTTAAGTGTTTTCTAATTATTTCTAATTTATAAACTTTTATTATAAAAATTCTACATTTTTGGAAAAAAATTATGTACTAAAATTAACCAGCCCAAATGTCTATACATGTCTATGAACTTCTATAAAGTTAGAATAGCCACTTGGAATGGAAGATGTATAGCAATACAGTGGGGTTTACACTTTTACTATGGAATATATTTTATGCACTTATATACAAATGAAGACAAAAAAATCCCTGATAAAGTTAGAACTAGATTTTATATTTGATATATTATGTATAATATACTTTATATTTTATATTAATGTGTGTGTTTTATCC
The DNA here is from genome assembly GCA_019843965.1 of Rhynchomys soricoides. Classification (NCBI taxonomy): domain Eukaryota; kingdom Metazoa; phylum Chordata; class Mammalia; order Rodentia; family Muridae; genus Rhynchomys; species Rhynchomys soricoides. The sequence goes on from JADRCH010000044.1 coordinate 10,883,097, forward strand.
TGCTCATTCCCTAATCTGCGTTGCCTATTCTTCTTGTTTGAATGCATCAACACATACATTTGTTTCTAAATCAATATGTATTCCCATATACAAGGGAGAACATGCAGTATATTTCTAATATTTGTGACCTCACTTAATATTATGCATTCTAAATCAATCCATTCTCTTCTAAAGTTTGTGATTACATTTTTTATTAATCTAAGTAGCGTTCAAGTTTTCTTGATTGATTTGTCTGTAGATGACAACCAGGTTAATACCAGTTCTTTGCTATCTTGAATAAATCAGTAATACAGATAAGGTGCAAATATTTCTATGGTAGCTTTTGTAATTCTGTGGGTATAACTTCTCTACCACTTTTTGTGCTTACCTGGAAACTGTCAAGGAAGAAAGTTTTGCTCATCTGAATATTTAAGTCTTTTATTTTCATGTAGAAGGACTATGAACTTCTTTCAGATTTTTATATTATTTTTATGACATTAACTTTTGCTTCCTTATGGTTTTGGAGTTGAGAGTTGAGCCAAGGCATTCATTTAGAGAGACAGATTCCTCTTCTACTGAGGCACACAGTTGATCTCTTAACTTCTTGATAATAGAAGATTTATACATATTGTGTGTATATTGTTGTTATTTGTGTTTATGTTGTTTGTATATTCATGAGTGAGAAGATGAATTTTGCCAAGAGCAGAAATTTCCTCCATTAGTATCTTCTTATTATTTAGCAATTGAAGTAAGTTCACACATAACAGTTACAACTCTATTAAACATATTTTATAATCTTTAAGATGCAACCAATATTTAGTAGCAAACACTTCTTTCCACAGACATGAAGCTCTTCTCTCAGTGATCCTAGTACTTCTGCCATGACAATTCTTGCCATCTTGTAAATGCTGATTCACCTTCTTCCTGGTACTCTGATACCTGACTCCTCTCTCTCTCTCTCTCTCTCTCTCTGTGTGTGTGTGTGTGTCATTTTGCTAGAAAAATTGCAACACCATTGTACATTTGGGCGAGGGTCATTCCTAGCACTCTAACAAAGAGGTTTTAAATAAGAGCTGTGGTACACCACAAATATACCCACAACTGGTACCCACAACTCTCCTCCCCCAGGTCCCTTTATATTCTTCTCCCCATCACCAGTTCTTCACACATTTTCAGAAATTGGCTCAGAAGTCTTTGTCTCTACTTGAATTTAAAAAGTGTTTGGAATCAGTTGCTCAGAGGGATAGCTCATCCACTACTCCTAGAAAAATCTATTAGTGCTGTTCTGGATGTTTCCCTGTTCACATGTGAAGCAGTGAGATCCTGTAACACCTGCATTTCCCATATTAGCAGACAGCCACCAAGGAGACGTAAAATGTCTTTTCTTATGTGTTCATTGCCATAGAATGATGGCATTACTTTCTGAAGTAATTGTATATAAAACAGCAGACAAGCAATAAGTATGTGTAATTCTATAGTGTTTGAGGTGTCAGAACTAAATATGAAGAAGAGAATTTTAGTCCCATGGATTTGTTCCAATCACAGGATGGAGTACAATAAAATTTGAGAAACACATTAATCATACATGTGGAAAGATGAGAGATGGGTTAGTCATTTTTGCTCACCTAAGCATTGTGATTTGGGAAGTCTCTTTTCTAGTGTGTGGTATGATCAAATATGTTGAAATGTTGAGCAGGTGTAATGATGAAGGCATGGTAATATTTTTAATAATTTAAATTACAATAAGCAATATCTTGCATTCTTTTGTAAAGACAATTGAAAAAAGAAAAGACATGGCTTTTAGCAGAGAAAGAAAAGGTTCTTAAAGGAGAAAGTGCTCATATCTAAAGATCAAAGCAAGGGAGAACAGTGACATGATTAACTGAGGGTAAACTGACATAATTTCTTGATCGCAAACTACTGTCTCCCATTCTAAGAGGACAGAGGGAGCTCTTTAAGTCCACATAAGGAAGTTACCCCAGAATAATGAGGTCATCCTCACAGGCTGTCTTTTAAGGCTGTCCTGAATCTGATCTGTTCTGTGTCTCTTCTGCAGGAACCTGTGATGAACTTCCTGCCTTGCCAGCAATACCACCTACTCCCTGTTGCCCAGTCTCCCCTTCCCCTCTGAGTAAGTTCATAAAGACTTTGGCAAAAAGCTAGGCATTTTTTTTTTGCAATCCCTGTGATAAACAAGCAATTAATGAAAAAAGGAAACAAACACTCTCTACCTGTGAATATAGTTTGGAGAGTCTAAAAGAGGTCTCAACATATTTTTATGAATCCTCTATGGATTTGACTTTGTTTCTTGCTGAGAAGTATTCTGGCATTTCAATATTTGTATTTAATTACCTAAACAGATGGTGCTGAGACACACCAATACTCATTTTAACACTGTAAAAATGTATATCACTTGTATTTCTTTAATTTTCCCTTACATTGGAATTCTGTGCTTGTGTGGCTCCATCCTGTCTAGCTAAACAAGGCAAGAAGAATTTTTCATAGAAAAATATTTAAAGAATGCATATCAGGATCTACACAGATTTTGACTTTGTGAGTAACCATGTCATGTTAGTCTCTTGATGTATAAACTAGATGGTATGCCTGGGGACATGTCATATTTAAGCCCATATGAAACATTATTGCTTGCTAGCATAGCCATAAAAGGCTCAGGTAATTATTTTTATGTGAATTGTATAGTAATTTAAGGTTCAAATGAGAATATTTATTATACAGAAATAATGTATTCTCATAATTCATTAACTCATCAGCATTTTGTATTTTACCAAACATTTTTAGCAGCAATCTGTATTATATATAAATTTGGAAATGCCTGTGTATGTGACATTTCCATACAGAAGTTGTGCCACATTTTTTGAAGCTTAGATATGTAATTAAGAAAGCCTTTGACCTTGAACATACAACTGACGAAACAGAGTCATCTTGTGGAAAACCAAATGTTCCTGAATCTGGCAAACACCCTTTCCCAAATGTGGATCAGGCTTTCAACAGTTTTGCTTCTCTAGAGAGCTTGAGTATCTTGAATGTCTCCTATTGTGTGTTGGTCAAATCACTCACTGAGAACACAGAGCTATCAAATGCCTTCCTTAGCTTATGTGAAGGTGAAGGACAATAAAAAGTCAAAAACTGAAAATTTTGTCCCTCATTCTTGTTAGCATTTCCTGTGGAGTTTTGTTGCAGGGTCATCTATGGAGATTTTGATTTTTTTTTCCTTTGTGCTGAATCCTGTCACGTTATCAATAGCTAGCCTTCTGCTCTGCCCACTCCCCCACTCCATCCATCTTTCAAGTTATCCTGTGGTTAAGATGTTAGACTTGTTTGTAGGATGACACAGACCAATAAATGGCACAAGAAAGGAAGTCCACAGACAGGCCAAATATATATTGTGCATATGTTTGAAGTCATCTGGATAAAGATGACAATTTTTATCAGGAGGAAAAAGGATGAATTATTGAACATACAGAACTGGGCCAATTGGCTATCCATGTGGAAAAGGAAGACAAACTAAATCCATACCTCACAACATGCAGACTAATAAAATCCAGATGAATTAAACATTCAGATGTCAAGAATGGGAACCAAGAATCTCTGAAGTAAACTGTAGTTGGATATATGCTGCTGGCACAAGCTGGGGAAGGCATCGACTGCAAGGAAGGGGGTAATAAACTGACTGCATTATATGGATTTTCTGATAGTCATAAAGTATAACTATTGGCAACACTTTGAAGCATGGAATGCACAATATTTATATTCATTTCATAAATATCTCTTAATATTAAAATGAGTATAGCAGCTGAAAAATATGTAGTATGTACAGTTGTTATTAACCATTCAAAGTAAGTAACCAAATTTCAGGGGAGAAATAATGGACCATTAAAAACAAAAACAAAAAAAAAAACAAAAAAAAAACAGAAAAAAGTGAGACAAATCCTAGTGTACCTATAAAAAATAGGAAGTAGTTTGGCTTATATATTATTTGCAGAAATATAAACTGCTTGTACAAAACTGGGATTACACTAATTGTTGATGGTAGGTATCTAAGAAAAATATGTCAATATAATAAGAAAGATATATATTTAAATTTAAATTGTATTCAAGTGCTCATTGAAGATAAAATTTACAAGCATAATATTGTTTAAAATAGTTAAATGTTCTACTTCCCCAATCTTTTGAGTCATAGCTAACGACATCCCAATTGATTTTTGGGTGCCTCCCTTATCTCAGGTCTCTGTCTTGTCCTGGAGATGCCCCTCACCTCCTCATCACTGTCAGTTGCAATTTCCATTCATTTTCATGGCTATTTGGCCATCTTTCCTAGAACCTGAAGAGGCCACCTCCTGTAGTCAGGCAGAAACCCCAGTGGAGTGACAGAGACACCAACCCACCCACAAAACTTTCTATCCAAAAGTTATCCTGTCTACAAAAAATAGAGACATGGAGGTTGGAGCAGAGACTGAGGGAATGGCCAACCAATAACTGACCTAACTTGACACCTATCCCATGGACAAGCACCAATCCCTTACACTATTAATAATACTTACAGTTGCAGTCAGGAACATGTTGTCCTCTGAGAGACTCTAACCAACAGGTGACTCAGACAGATACAGCCAAACAGTGGATGGAGTTTGGGAACTCTTAGGGAAGAAAAGGAGGAAGGATTGCAGGCCCAAAAGGGTTAGGAACTCCACAGGAAGACCAACAGAGACAACTAACCCTGACCCTTGGGGCCCTCAGAGTCTCAACCACCAACCAAAGAATATGCACAGGCTGGACCTAGGCCTCCAAACACATATGAAAAAGATGTACAACCTTGTCTTTTTGTTGGTCTCAAACAACTGGAGTAGGGCTACCCCAAAAGCTGTTGCCTGTCCTTGGGATATGTTCTTCTATCTGGGCTTCCTTGTCAGGCCTCTATGGGAGAAGAAGCACCTAGCCTCAGAGAGACTTGAAGTGCCAGGTGGAAGGATATGTGGGGGGTGGGGGGAGAGCACCCACTCAGAAGAGAAGAGAGGGGTGATTGTGCATATGGATTGTGAGAGAGGGTGACCAGGATGGGTCAGTGAGTGGGATGTAAAGTGAATAAGTGAAAAATAAAATAAATTTTAAAATCGACAGAGGATCATAAAGAAAATAGTATGGTTTAATGCTAAAAGCAATATATATATTCTATATATAGAATATATATATATTCTATATATATATATAGAATAGACAAAAACAATATCAAATGGGAATTAGAACATTCTATTCATAGTGATTTGATGAGCTTTTAAAAGTCATCTCATAAAAGTATATTATTTAAATATATCTGAGTTTTAATCTAAAAGTCATTACTGGGTATCCCTAGTCACATTTAACTACACAGTAGGCATATATTACTAGTCGTTACCATGTTAGAAAGATGAGAAAATAGAAAACTTCCAGAAATTTCATTTAGTAAGGCTGTTAAATACTGCTCACACAAACTAGCATTGTTTATCAGATTATGTTCTGGTGAATTTTAATGACAACTTGACTAGAATTACCAGCAGAAATTCTCAAATGAGGAATAATCTAGATCACCTTGGCCTGTACCCATTTCTGTGGAAAATTACCTTGATTACTAATTGATTTAGGAGACCCCCGCCTGCTGGGGAAGGCATCATTCCTTAGGAAGGTGATCCTGAAGTGGATAGAAAAACTAGCCCTGTCTGTGAACCAGAAAATGGCAGCATCTGTTGATCATGGCAACATTATGTGGCTGTGAAGTGGATGTTTTGGTCAAAGGAGTAGCAACAATGCCCGCCTTGGCAGAATAATGCTGTCAGTTTCCTTACTCTTAATGTTTACATCCCTCAGTGGTAGACTCTGCGCTATAAATGTAAGACAAATTAATTTTTTCTACCCAAAGTTGCTTTGTTCAGGTCATTTTCAAATCAATAGAAATTAAACTATAATGTATAGATTCATCAAAATAAAAAAAAAATCTGTACTATGAAAATAATAATAAACAGACAAGAACTAATTTACATATACTGCCTTGACTTCACCAAACCTCCAGTAATTTTTGATGGAATCCTTAATAAAAATGATGAAGTAAGGAGAATGTATAATTTAATTATAGAAACAATTATAAACACAGTACAATTGAAAATAATTAATGACGAACTGGTAAACTCATTTCAACTTCTTCTTATGGACACTTCTGGCTCAACATTCTACCAAAATTTGTCCAAGAAATGAAAGAAATAGCTATTCTATTTTCATTAAAGTTTTTATCAGAGTATTAAGAGCAGAAAAGTTTAAACAAACATATTTAAATTTGACTCTATGTTGTTACTCTATTTATAGATTAGCATATTGCTCAGCCTCTTAAGAAAAACTTCTTACAAGTGGTAATTAGCAGAGACCCACATCAGGACACTATATGAGAATGGGGGACTTTGGAGTATTGAGCCTGAAGTAGGGTATTATTATCACAACCTCCTTCTCTGGGCTCAGGGATACATGTAGAAAGAAAGAGGCAGAAATATTATATAAAAAGCAGCAGTGATGGATAACTCCAAGGGAACAGAATTTCCAGACATAACTATTCTGAAGCACATGTGAACTGACCAAGGTTGTGACAACATGTACATGACCTGCATAAGTGTAAGCCAGGCAAATTCCTAGAGCTGAGAATGTGAGGTGGACACAAAACCACACACTTAACCAAAAAGATCTTGTAATTGAGACATATGAGGGAGAGAAAAAGTTTTCTTCAATGAAGTGACATATGGTATATCAACCACACTCCAGGCTAGGCTTTATTCTCAGATTTAGTTGGACTCCATAATTATTGTGTGTGAAAAGACTCTTGTTGATTTGTTTTTAGAGAGAGAAAGAAGATAAATGTGCATGAATGTGTAGACAATGGTAGTATATGCAAGTAGGTAGGGAGAGGAAAGTATATAATAAAATATATTCTAGGAAATTAAAAAATAATAAGTCAATAAAACTGTCTGTGTATGTATAGCTTTATGGTATGGAATGATTTGGTTCTTATGCTCCTCTTTTACATGCACTGGTTCTTTTTTTAAATTAGAATATTTCAAGAATCATGCCTGCTCCTAATCCCCAAACAAGTGTATATCACAGTGATATTTAAAATAAAACAAGTGAAGTGACTGTCTCTACATGAAACAGCTTTTTTTTTTTTTAAATTTCTTGGAACCCATTAGATGAATAGCAAACACAGATAGATACACAGAATTTTTAACCATTTATTTACTAGAGAGCATTTCCCTCTTTTTGTGCTGCTGACATTGAAGCCTCTTAGTGTCTTGTGTAAAAGTAAACTTACTCTAATTTTCTCATTTGAAACCAATGAGAATCTTATATGTATGTCTCTCATAAACTGATGCTAAGTAAATAAAGTTATTTCTAATCAAAGTGCTTTTTGCCGAGGTATAATGTGTGTGTCTGATGTCTGCCTGGCCTTTGAAGTTCACATCTATTTCTTGTGTGAACTACGGACGGGTTCCTCTGTTCTACATGCCACTATGGTCTGGAAGTTTCGGCAAAGCAAAAGTTGATTTGCAATTTTGTCAGTACCTGGAGATTCCAGGTCCTTGGGATTCTTTGAGTGTTTCCCTGTTTCGTAGTTCTTGATCCAGAACATTAGCCCTATTTTCCTCTAATAGACAATTTATTCCCACATCCTTAGATGTAGCAAGCAATTTCATGAAATCTAGAGTGGCTGTGTAGTTGTAGAAATTATTTGATTTAGTCCTTTCCAACTCTGTTATATTTGAGGGGCTAGCTTTAAACTTACCATGTATCTGAGGTTGTCCCAGAATTCTGGACCCCTCAGCCTCTAACTCCAAGCACTTGGATTACAGTGATGTGGCAATGTGACAGAGACAGGTTTCAGTGATTATTGCATGCTAAGCAAGGAAACTACTGAATGAACCAACATCCCCAAGTTCACTCTAAGCTTTGTTTCTTAAGTGCCTTTGCTGAAGATCAGGAGATAACAGTAAACACTTTGCCTCATTTGCTGTTTTCACAGACACCTGTTCTAACAATCACCAACTGCAGTAATCTGTAAAGACGTGGTATACCTTGTTCTCTTCTTTCAATCCCCTAAAGCCAATGAAGGAAAGAATGAATGGAAACCTTTTCACCTCTTGACCCTGAGCATGTTGCTTTATCATAAAGCACCCAAACATAATGACTACTAATAATTACTAAGTAAAGATTTGCCATGATATTGAAGTGAACTTCCAGATACCATAACAGGTATGGCATCTAGGGCCTTAGGAAAGTTCCCAGAAACCTTTTTTCTTCTTGAGAAAGGAAAACTCCTTATCCTAAACAATACTGCTGCAAAATGGCAGCAGAGCTCATTCTTGTGCTCTTGTGTGCAAAGGTTTTAGGGGTAGCCAAATTTGTAAAAGAATGCCAAAGTGTAGAGGTAAACTCTTACAGTGTGAGAGAAAACCTCATATCTCTCTGAAGTATATACTCATGGACAAGAGGCCTTTCCATAATTTGGAGTTCAGTTGTCTACTGTGTTTGGAATCAGAAACTTTTACTTTAACTGGGAAAAAAATAAAAGGCTACATTTATATTTTTCCATCAGGTTCTTCTTACGATATTAGATGGTGTCCCCAAGGTCTAGAACACCTCCATAGTTTCACAAGGATCACAATTCATCTTGTTAATATTCATGAAAATGAGATAATTCACCTTTTCTTTAGTCAAGTATTTATATCTTTGCTTTGCTAGAATTTATGTCTTAAGTTTAACTAAGCCTATTGCTGCATTCAATAGATTGATGACTCCTTCTATTCAGTTTGGAATTAGGTGTATTATATTTGATTCAAGGAACTTAAAGTGCCTTTGACTGTTTATCAAGTCTTAAGAATGCTCTAATGTACAGGATTTGGAATGAGAAAACACACATCCCTATGTCAATACCCTTATACTTTCCTTGTGTAATAATGAACAATTACCTACTCTCTACAAGATTTAATTTTTCTTCTCTAGTAGTAGAGTCCATCTCCAGAAGCTATGACAAGCAAATGCAGTAACTCACAGGAAGGAGTTCATAATGTTTCACTAGAGGAATCATATATAAACTGCAGTCACTTGAAACAAACCAAGTATCTTTATTCAAGATACAAGTTTGAATTATATCTTTGTAATAATTTAAATATCATCATCAACATGCTGTGCAATGGTATTTGCCTTTGCTTTAGCAATGCAGTGTACCACTAATTTGTATGAATGGTGTATTTTCTTGGTCTCAATATAATCCATTAGTCCTTTTTCTTTCACCTTTCTTCTATATGTATACTAATGTCAGTGAGTTCTCAATGGACGAATCTCTTAACGGATTCTTTCTTTCATTTCTCTGTTCCCCATTCTGCCTTCTATGTGCCTTCACTTCCTAAATAGAACAAGGAGGAGCTCTCATATCTGGACACTTTAGGCTTGAATTATTGTTCATTTGGCATCTGCCTCTGTGATCAGTTACATAAGACATTCTTAAGCCTGATTTTACCTATCAAATCAGTATAATACTAACCTCTCTGAGAGGCTGTACTTAATGAAATTATCATAACAACTTTTCCTGTTTGAGAGATTCAGACTCCTATTTTTATGAAATAACACTCAAGATTATCCAATTCCTCATTTAGAATAGATAACTACTCTACATAACTTCATACTCTTTTTATTTTCTCAGCATTGTTAAAAATATGAATTTTTTCTGCCCTGATACTAGAGACACAGAAATTGTTTCTCACTGGAGTTTTTTATTCAGGGTAATTAACTGTTTAATTTCTTAGTTTACAAGCAAAATCCTGAGTTAAATCCCTGCATGTGCTATAGAATTTCTCTTAAGAAAATGTTGCCAGTCTATGTCCAAAAATATGATACAAGCTGGTGCTACTTAATTCCACAGTGCCTTCACTTTTACGTATCATTTTATTAATTATTCCACTGATGAAAACAAATATGCATTTATAATTGTCCACTCAGTCTCTTTAAAATACAGTGATGGACTCTGAGTGGGATAAGGTACTTTCTAACCATCATTTCATTTCCACTAACAAGATTAGAAGAAAACGAAAATGTGCAACATACATTCACTCCTGCAATCAATGCTTATGAAACTTTATTTTTCTAGGTTCTCTTGACAGTGTAAGGTTTGAAAATATTATTTACTTGACTACCACAAGAAAACATAAAATAGCATGAAGGATAGCATAATACTTTCCCTTCCATAAGATGTGACTATTTGGAGTTTATACAATAATACACACCTCAGCAGACAACTCTCCTTATGTGGTTGATCCTTGAGTTAATATATATTGTTTCTCATCTCCAAATGTATTATTACTACTTATCCCATTAATACAATCATTATTTGTGTGTCAGACTTGATTTTGCATTCCTCTTTGAGCAAAGAGCTCAAATCTTGAACACATCTAAAGAGATGGAAAATGGACATGAATAATGCCACAGGACGTGCCTTTCATTGGGATTTTTTTTTTTTTTTTAAGGTCTAAGGAAGAACACAATTGAAAGGAAGGATACTTCACTATAGAACTGTATCCATTTAACCAAGGTCAGAGAAAAGACACCACAAGGAAGAGCATGGGAGGTTCACTATGAATCATTTACCACTTGTCACTGGCAGGACAGGTATTGGATCAAAAACCAAGCAGCCAGAGATGAACATAGATGAGATGTCAGAGAAAATAGGCACAGATCACAGAGTTATCCATGGGGCCTGGAAAGAAAGACAAAGCAGTTTAGAGTCCAGAACATCCCATGAAATTTCAGAGCCTTTTGTGTGTAGGAATAGACTTCTCAGAATGCTATATAGACGGGAGAATTTCCTTGATGGGAACAGATTCAGAAACATCGCCATGCCTAGCAGCTATTTTGAATTAGTTTCTTCCAATTCATTCATTCCAGCACATAAGAATTCAAAGACATACTGAAACTTAACATAAAAGCTAGAGGTTTTATATGTCTAACAATTTCTACCTGCGAGATCCTGGATGAGGAGCCCCTGGCTGAAATTCAGAGGCTGTGCATAGCAAAGTGAAGCAGCTAACAGTGAGAACATAGGCACATCCCTGTCTTTCTTTTTAGTTGAATGGCAAGAAGTGAAAATGTGATGGGAGCTATCTAAATTAAATCCCCAAATCAAAGTCGGCTTTGTTAGTTTGTTCATGGCCCAGCCTTGTTTGGAAGAGTCTATCTTTTTGAATGAAATGCTTATCAGCTTAATCCTATTGAGGAAGCTTAATTGTCTCTGTGTTTGTTGTTCTTCACTTTATTGTTTAATTCTCTTAGCAAGTTGCATGTTCTTCAAGAAGAATAAAAAGAGCAAGAACATTCTCAATTAAAGCTAAACCTTTTCAGCCATTAGCCCAATCCCCTGATTAACAAAGGACATTTTTTTGTCTTTTTTTTTTTAATGAGTTGTCAGTTTTACCATAGGGTAGGCTTATGAATTTAAATTAAAGCAGGAACAAATGGAATTTCATCTGTTGTATGGTAGTACGGGGACTGTTGCCAAAATGGTGTTATTCAAGGTTCATAAATGATCCCAGTGGATACACAGCAGAATCTCCCTATTTGAAAATCTCATTCGTTTTTTTGTGAAGAAATACTAAGACAGTAAAAATCCAAGATATGTCTTATTGAATCCAGATTTTTCTTTTCTATGCCTTCTGACCCACAGTTTGTACAATATAATATTTTATCTCATTGTATGAATTTGTGAAAGCAGTTTGAATATCCAAACATCAAGAGTCAAAATATACTAATCATCATATCATGTTCTAAGACAGTGTGGCGTTGACTCCCTTAGGATTTACAGGTGGATTTAACTACAGAAAAATAAAAGAAGACAACTGAGGTTGGGTGTGGAAGCAAATTTCCCTAGTACAATTTTATAAGTAAGACTATTATCACATCACATTGACAATGTTATTAAAAAGAAATGAATAATGAGCAGTGGACAGCTTATTTGGCTTGTTAAGAAAAACAGAGCTGATGTTTTTGATGGTGAAATTAACCAATTTCATAATTTTTCAAATCACTTAATCTGTTCTTTATTTTTTATTTAAATCAAGCACACACCTAAGTATTAAATATAACATCTTAATAATCAAATCACAAAGCAATTTTTAAATTATACCTCTTGTATTACTATAAGGATATTTAATCATATTTCAAAAATATCTTTGTTCTGATAACTTATACTAATTCTGTATAAGTAGCTAGTTTTGCTACTTTAATCAATGCTTATCTGCAAGTTATTTTATATTAATTAGGCTTGTGGGATTTTTTGACCTAACAGCAACTTTAAATACAAAAGTGGTGATGACAAAAAAAATAACTTCAAAGATATCCAAGAAATTTGTCTAGGATAACTTTAATAAGTGACTCACATAGTTATATAAAATATTTCCTTAATATTTTATATTATTAGCAATTTTGATTAATGTCACTTTCTTTTAAAATAATCAAATAATTTTGCCAAGTTTGATATATGTTTTGGGACAAATTCACATTTGCTAGCTACACATACACACATACACACACACAGAGTCATAGCTATATATGTATATATAGGTATATGTATGTATATATATAAACATATATGTATATATAGTCATAGATACTACTACACATAATATATATGTCTGTATATATGTATATACACACTCAGCCATAGCTATATATGTATATATAGGTATATATATGTATATATGTGTGTATATAAACATATATATAATCATAGCTACTACTACATATATAATATATATATGTCTGTTTATATATATGTGTGTATATATATATACACACACACACACACACACACACACACACACACAAATATACAGACACACACATATACACATTCATGCCATAGATTTGCCTTTATTCATCCTGGTATTGTAATGAATGCTTAAATGTATTTGTAAATACTGAGAATCAGAAATATAAAACTGGAAAGACTCTTGATATCTGTCACATTTGTCCTTAAACCCATCTGAACTTCATATTGACATAGGTAGGCATGGGAAGGGCTGAGAGGATAATGAGTTCTCCCAGACTGTGTGTGTGTGTGTGTGTGTGTGTGTGTGTGTGTAATTTTAATCGATTGGAATGTTCATGGAAACTTTCTCATCATCATTATTATGCAGTTAGCAAGAATAATTTAAAAATAAATTTTGTTATTTTTACCTGTTATATGAAAATCTACAGCCCTGAAAACTTATGTGCTCTTATTATTGTTATATCTTACAAGCAAAAGAAGGGTTTAGAATATTGTTATCATTTTTTTTTTTATTTTATGATTTAGACAGGACCCAGATGCACAAGAAAATGCCTGAAGCAACCGCAATTTCTACAATCTGAGATTTTAATGCAAAGAATAGAATGTAAGAAAGGCTTCTAGCCAGACAGTGGAGGCGTACGCCTTTAATCCCAGCACTCGGGAGGCAGGTGGATTTCTGAGTTTGAGGCCAGCCTGGTTTACAGAGTGAGTTCCAGGACAGCCAGGGCTACACAGAGAAACCCTGTCTCAAAAAAAAAAAAAAAGAAAAGAAAAAAAGAAAAGAAAAAAAGAAAGAAGGAAAGAAAGAAAGGCTTCAAAAACGAGGATGTATCTGGTCTTCAATCTATCAGGAGTAGGAGGTACTTAGGTGTGTCAATTCAGCATTTACTTTTTAGGAGTCTAAGCTTCACTTTTGTTGCTCTGATAACACATCCTCATCACGCCCCCAAAATATCAATTTAGTGCAGAATTGATATATTTGTCTCACAGTTCCAGGTTACAGTCCATCACTGAGGAGAAGTCAAAGCAGAAACTCAAGCAGCTAGCCAAATTGTATCCATTGAATCTATAGCCAGGAGTAAAGAAAGAATGAACCAATGCACATGTGCCTACTTGTGTTAAGACATACAGGATTGATGCTTAGTAATTGTAGTGAACAAGCCCTCCAACCTCAATTAATGCAATAGTACAGTGTTATGAATTATATAAAAAAATAAAATCCACAACTTGAAAAAAAACAGCTACAACAGTAATTCCTAATATACAGGCTAACCTAACTGAAGAGTCCTTCTTTGCAGCTGATACTAAGTTGCATCAAGTTGTTATTTAATGATCATAAGATGTGAGACTGATTGATCTCAATTGACCCTGGTACATGACTTTATGCACAGGAGAGGAATACAATCTGTACGGTTGAAGGCAACTGCATTGTAATTTTGTTTCCTAGTAATAAAGCTCTAATATGCAGATAAACATTTTACAGAGTACCACCAGGAAAACATGTCAAGGTCAATCTCCATACTGTTGCATTGTTTGTCTGGCAACTCAGAGCACAGGAGAGTGTGTTCAATGATTCACAAAGACAAGGAAAATGGAGTCTTACCCCACAAATCTTGCACTTGTTTTCAGGACCTACATCTTTTCCCAAAACAGTAGGTGATACTCAATTATTCTTTTCAACATAGTTCATCAAATACAAGGCAAATATGTTTAGAACTCATGGTTTGTTTGTTTTTTTGTTTTTCTTTTGTTTTTTTTTCTACATACAGATAGATGAAAAATCTATTATCAAGGTCGGCTGCACTGACAAGGACATCACAGTGACCAAGTGGCTGGCTCTGCGGCACTTTGCCTTGATGCCATTTTGTGGCTCAAAATGAAGATAAATTTCACTATTTCCCTTGCTTGCATAATCTTAGTGTCACATTCCAGACTGCTAGTAGCTTTTCCACATATAAATTATTGGCCTATCGCTTCACAGAGTCTGGTGTGCTGCTATTTTAAGCAGACTGTGCATCTTCTGTGTCCTCTCCTTGCAAGCGTCTCTGTTACAGACCCATTAGAGGGAGCAGAGCTGCTGTTAGTGCTCAGTATCTGTGGTCCACATTTGGAATCAGATTGCTAAAAGCATGCATATTTGATGAGGTTAGCCTAAATAAAAGGTTATGATGCTTAATAGTCTATAAAAGGCAAATAAAAAATATGGAAATGTCATCGTTGTATTACTGGATGTCATACCCAAAAATTAGCAAAAACATTTTTGTTGGGCTAATAAGAATTATCCTACAGCATTTTCCTGTTAGAAGAATGAATTATTTTAAAAAATATGTGGTAAAAGTATTAATTCATAGCTTCAATTATTAGCATTATAGCAATTATAATTAATTGATTTTATGCTATAAATTGATGATAAAAGGAAATACTCTCTACTGTGTAGAATAAATAAGGATTTATGAACAATATATATTTTCATAATATCATAATTTTTACTTTTTATGCTCTTAGCCTCTGAATAACTGAGACTTTAAAGTCATCAAGCGAACAAACAAATTAGCATGCTTTTCATTTGTATGTGCCTTTAACTGAAGGTGACATACAGTGAGTGGAAGCAGGTCTGTCCCCAAGCCCACTGGTCCACATCTCTTCTCCTTTTCAAAACACTTTAATGGTTTATATTGAATTTAAAGTCCAGATGATAATATTAAATGAAGGTCAATACTTGTTCTTGTATCTATCATTTGCTTCTGTTTTTCCAGTTTGCTGATAGTGTTTCTATCACACCCATAGCTCAATTGATGATTACATTTTGTATATTGTCATTGTAATGTCTGATAAAGCCCAGAACTGGCTTTATGCAAAACCTTTATGCTTCCTTTTGAGGATTTATTTGACATTTTGCATGTAGATGATATTTCAGATAAACCAGAATATATCCTGAAGAATTTTTTCCTTTAGTGTAAGTTCAATTGGGTTATTGGATAAAGGATGATGGCTCCCCCAGAAGTGACCATCACTGTCTGGGGAAGATATCATTGATCATAATGACACTTTGAAAAGTAGAAAAGAAACAGAGGTAAATCAATTTGCTTAGTGTAAACTCACATTTCAATATGACTAATCAATCATTGAAAATTAATGATATTTTTGTTCTAATATTTTAGAATGAGTCAATAATGAAGCCTTGATTTCAATAAAGGAGTGTACTACAATCCACTTTTTTCAAATAAAGACATTTTAAAAAACACTGACAATCTTTAAGGAACTGACTGGTTTAAGAGTTAAGACACATTACTTGAATCAGCCCTTATGACTTTATTTCTGTTTATGTTAACTGCATATATTTCTATTCCATAACCAAAGTTCTCTTATAGATTCTTGATTATAATTTTCAGAGAGAAACTTGCCCTAGCACAATGATTTAGAAAGAAAACGACCAATTGTGGTAGGGAAATGGATTCTCTTCTAGATGGTGTTTTAGATAAATGGGGAAAGTCAGTATTTGTGGAGGTCATTTGTTTAAAATAACATTTTAATAAAGTGCATTTGTCCTTGTAATTTATTTCATTTCCCAGTGTATACATTTTTTTAAATCAAAGATAGTTAACATTTACTTTGTGATAAGATAAACATTCAATTAATCTTTTTCTTCTTCAAAGCCTTGGAACTAGCTATTTTTATGTTTCCTATGCTTTACCTTCTATCGTTTTTATTTATATGATATCTATGTGCACAAAAGATTTAATTGTAAGGGAAACAAAGGCAAAAATAAGTTATCAAAATGATTATGGTATGGGAAACAACCCTGAGTGAAATTTGTTGCTGAATGAAATAGCAGAGTAGAAGCTTTGCGAATTATTTTGTAGGTCTTGAAAATGTAAACCAACAATATGAGGCCTTTTAGTTATGTAATCTCAATACCCAAGAAGGTTAATGCTGCTGCTCCTCTTTTTTGCTGCCTCCTTACCATGTTATCCCTGCTGTTTTATTAGCCAATTGACAACTGGGTCTATTATTTCTGTAAAATTATTCTCTTTTTCTTTCACCTAAAATGAGCTACATACAATTGTCCATTGAACATGACTTGAGAAATCAGTCTAAGCAAAAGGTCTGGTTTCGAAAACACATTTGCAAAGAAGTTCATGTTAAATTATGTGAAAGTATTTTCCAAAAATGATCTATCATGTAGCGTGTCTGTTCACATGTTCAACCCATCATGTGAACAACAGCAGTTGTTGCATTTATCTACTCTCTAAAATACATATGAGTTCATACATTTTCCAGGAATATTCAATATCCTGAAGCCAGGTTCAGTTCTTTATCAGTTGTAATCAGGTATTGAAAGACAGAATACCTAACTTTGATGTACAGTATGTCCAAGCATGTGATTTTTCTCAATCTTTCACACAAATTCCTTCTGTTGATATTGACTTCTAATGAAGCTGTGCAGATCACACATTTTTCAACACTGCCTCCTGCACAGCTTAAAGTAAGAGGAAGTTGGCTATTTCCTTTTGGCCAAAGGGATGTAAGGACAGGGAGAAATACCTCAGCAGAGAGCAGGGAGACTCTGCACATAGTTGTCAAACAATAAATTACTGAGTACACTGACCACAGAGAAGAGAGTAGAGCTAAGACCTCCTGCAACTTTACAGAATTCAAAATAGCTATAGTGAGACGACACAGCACATTTAATCATCTGGATAGAGTAGCAGTAGCTTCTCAAGTCTAATTTTAGGAGTGCAACTGGATGGTAGGTCATCTCTTTGTAGTAAAACCACAGCAGGAAGACAACTGCAAATAGATATCATTTCTTCCACTTCATGCTAAAGGTGCAGAGAAACTCATACTTGTCCCTGTTTGTTTCATGAGGAAACTGAAATTAAGAAAATTCTGTCCCTAGTGAGTTAATATTCTAAGAGTCTAAGAAAACATTTGATAAGCAAAATAAATTATGTGAAGCTCTTTTATAGGGCAGAGTTAATAGTTTGGTATAGAAGTCTCCTTTACCATTAAAGAATTTTGCCTTTCCTTTAGAAATGCTCATGCCCCAAATATTCTGAACATATTGATACATCCTGAAGAAGCCTGTGCCAACACGTCGCTGGGAGTTTTCTATCTCAGGGTATTAGCAGGTCTGCTAGTCCATAGGTCAAGATCCTTCAGGATAAGAACAGAGACTAGAAGGTGACTTCACATGTCCAGCGTGTCCAAACTTAATGCAGTTACAATTGGAAAGCTGATCCTTGACTTACAAATACTACCCTTGATAGTTTTATTTTCAACTCTGCACTTGATATAGTTCATCATTGTAGAATTGCTTTCACATTCCCAGGCAACAAAAAATAAAAAGTAAATGGTGGTTTTAGTATTTTTTTAGCCCTATATCTGGAGGATATGCTACAACAATGCATATGAGTTTCAGGATGCCTTTTCAATCAAGTAGTTACATTTAAATTTTTCTTTAATATTTTAAAGTACATGGTTTGAAAATAATGATAGTTTTCTAATGATATTATATTGTGCATGAACATTTGAAAGGGCTTAGTTAATAGTTTGATACAAAAGTTCCATTTACTGATAAAACATTTTGTACTTCTAGAAATGGCCATGTTCAAAATATTCTGAACACATTAAAACATCCTGAAGGATTTTGTGTAAGCAGGTATTATGTTATTATAGAACATTACTTCTAGGTGGTAGAGAGAAATTATTTTTATATAAAGCCAAGAGTTATAAAAGAGAAACATCCATTTACTGACACTCTATATCCATCCTTCAACACAAATAATGCATTTTGTATATAACTTGTGGACAAGTGTGATATATATTCCACATTGGACTTACTTTGGACTATCCTTGTATTCTTTTTTCAAAATTTATTTTGGACTCATTTGAGTGGTTCTCCTACATGAAATTTGTAGATGGGAATTTTATATATGGTAGTAAGATAATGTGCTGTCCATCCTTAACTCAATGTAATAAATGCGGATTATTTAAACATTAAAGACATTCATTGGTGTCAAGAGATTTTCCTTAGTCTTCTTCAATAAAAATAATAAGATCATTCCTGAAAAGATATTAGACAGTAGTAGAACTAACTTCCCTTACCTGTGAAGAATATCAACATTCTTGTTTTCTAAAATACATAGCTTTTAGTACCTCACTCACCTCAAAATAAAACATCATGTTCATCTTTATCAATGACATCATGAAAATTGAAACGCATCATTAGGATGCAAAATATTAGTATGAAAACATAAAAGAAGAAGTTAAATCAAATATAACCTAAAGGCCTTACTAAACTTAGTAAAAATCCTCACACTACAACAGTATGAGGAATTTAAGAACATAGTGAGAAATTTCTGGATAGCTTTCACTTCCTAATATAATGAAAGGTGTATTCAGTAGGTTATTCTCAGCAGTTGCTAAATCTTGCAATGATGATTGCTAAAAGTAGTGATTTTTACTATCCAAGACTACTTGAGGTGAGTGAAGTCACCGAAATTCTAGATATTTTAGTACTCAAATAACATTGTGAGATGAGGCAGTTCTATGGAGGCTTGATAAATCATGAAAGGGGTCACAGCATAAAGGCAATTATAGTTAATGTCAAACACAACCCCCAAAGTGAGTACCATATCCTGTGACATGTATGACCAGGAGACTATTCATCTTCACTGCTTGCCAGAAACTGGGGTGCTGTGGTCTTCCAGCTACTACATTGGATTTGTGTGAGGAGTTTTGTATGGATGAATGGAAATGACATTTACACAGCTGGGCTTGTGCGAGTTAAGTGGAGCCAAAGTTAACTACAGTTTGTGATAATGTGTCCATTAAAGAAGCTGTCCATTTCCATCCTACATGCAGTAACACAAATGCACATGATGTTTAACTATCTGTAGCGATTTGACAAGAAATTTAGGGGGAAATGATCCAACAGTTATGTGATTAATATTTTTCAGTAACATTAGGAAGAACAATATTATCCTGGAGGAATTGATGTTCATCATTGAAAGATATTTCTCCTTACTAATCTGAATAATGCATATCATATTCCTCTTTTAGGCTGATTTTTATTCCAATAATTGGCATGTTATTTTTATTTTGTAAAATTGTTACCTTTATTTTTAACTTTGGTTTCATCTAGTACATAATATGTAAGCTAGGTGTTTTATTTTTACAGTAAGGATCTTAAACATATAATAACCTATAGGTTTGTTTAAAATATACTATAGCTTGATATACTTAATTTTATTATTTGTTGTAAGAAAGTAGACAAGACTGTACATCTACAATAGCCTGTCCCAGTGCTCTGGATTTGTGCACATATAAAATGACATGACAGTGCTCCTTGAATGAGCCAAGTGCATTGCAATATTTTTAAAAAGTTTTCTTCAAAATTATCATTGACTATAAAATATCTCCCAGAATCAGATGTTTTTAATTTTTTTATTTTTAAACTATTATCATGTAATATATTTTTATTGTATTGTTTTCCCTCCTTCAACCCTTCCCAGGTGATCATTTAACCACCCAATTTGAAGTTCTATCTTTCTTCAAACAAACAAAGAAAACAAGAAAAAAACACGTATTAAGAAACATAAAATTTGTTTTGTGTTGACCAGCTACTTCTGAACACGAGACCAGTCCTGGAGCATTTCTGATATACCGAATGCCACTCTATTGGAAACAAAAAAACAGATAGACAAATAGACAAGTTAAAAAACTGATTTTAATTCTCCCATTAGCCATCAGTTGCAAATAGTTTCTTGGTGAAAAGAGCTACTTTGTGTCCACTTTTCTTTTTCCATGGTGAGAGTTATTTTAGCTTGAGCTTGCTCAGGTCTTGTGTATGCTGTCACAATGATTGTGAGTTCAAACATTTATCTTCAGTTTTGTATCTATAAAAGTATATTTTCCTGGAGTTATCCACTCCCTGGGTTTATTAAAATATTTTTCCTTATTGTCTGCGCATATTCTGGAGTCATAACAAAGGAACACATTTAAGGCTGAATACTCCAAAGTTTCTCATTTTTCTGCAAGTTTAATAGTCGTAGAATCTATGTGCTAATGTCCACCTATTGCAAGGAAAAAGACTCTCTAGTAAGGACTGAGTAATGCACTGACAGGCGGGTATAGCAGTATGTTGTTAGGAGTCATTTTATTGCTATGTCTATTTGATAGAATAATTATAGTAGGCTTTCCCCAAGGGCACATGATCTATATAATCTTAAATTCTCAGCCTTATTAACAGTGCCAGGTATGGGTTCCATCTCATGTAGAAGGTCTTAAAGCCAATCAAAAAGTGGTTGTTTTCCTCTCCCATTTCATTTGTGACACTATTATATTAATAGGTGTATGTTTCCTGCAGATTGCTTTTGGAGTTCACAGAGATTGGACTGGGGACCATTGATGGTAACTTTTCTTCCTCAGGAGCATGTATAGTACCTATAAGCACTGTGAAAGTTAGCCAAGAGGAGTAAAAATATTTTTACTTGAGTAAAACTCAATTTCTTCATGTCGAATGTCATAATATGTGATGTTTTCAGCAATAGGGGCCCGTCAAATTGTGTAGGGTAACACATAGAATTTACTTTAGCCATTTTTGTTTGTTTGTTTTTGTTTTAGTTTGTTTGTTTTTGTTTTTTTGTTGTCTTTTATTTTGTTTTTTGAGGTATCTATGGAAACCCTTTGGGCAACAATTCAAAAATGTGTAACACATTTCAAATACTTAGAGGTTTTTGATAGCAAATCTAGTTGTGACATAGTCTGCCCAATTATATAGTAACTTCATTTACCTTCCTTTTTCTGTATATATTTAAAGAAGCTTCTGCAATAGAAGGTTTCCATTTGGTTCATCGGTCTTTAGTATTACTTGTCCTTAGCCATATTCTCTCTTCTACCGTCATATCATATTTCCCATTTGATCCTCAGAGTTTAATTTTATTTCCTTTTGTAACAATACACTATATTTGCCCTTCCTTCAAAGATCCTCTTGTGACTCTTGGTTCCTTTCTAGCTAATAAACCTCTGTAGATATATGAAACAAAGCACAGATATCTAAAGCTTATAAAATAACATAGTCACAAAAGAAACTATGCAGGAATTATCTTTCCATGTTCAGGTTACCTCGCTCAGAATGATTGTTTCTAGCTTCATTCATGGATATGCAAATTTCATGAATTCAGTTTTGAAAACCTGGATAATATTCCACTGTGTGAATGTTCCATGTTTTCATTAACCATTAAACAACTAATGAGCAACTATGCTGTTTCTAATCTTTAAGTTTAAACAGAGCAGTAGCAAATGTAGACAAGCAAGTATCTCTGTAAAAATATGTAAAATCCTTTGGGCATACGCCCAAGTGTTGTATATTGGATTTGTGTTAGATAGAGTTTCAACGTTTTTTGGTGGATTACCCAATACGGATTCCAATGTGCCAGTGTTTGTTTGTACTCCTACCATCAATGAATAAGTGTTCTCATTTCCTGTGTTATTCTCAATCATCTGCTGTTCTTTTATATATATTTGAACCATTCTAACTGTAATAAGATGCAATCTTAAATTAGGTTTAATTTTCCTTTCCCTGATGGTAAATATATTGACAACTGTTAAGTTTATCACATCTATTTCCTTCTCATTGTTTGAGTACTATTTATTCCTATACCAACATATATAAATGGATAATTGTTTTTTGATAATCAGTTCATCTGAGTTCTTTATATATTCTTGATATTAACCCTGTGTCAGTTGTATAATTGGTAAAGAATTTTCCTATTCTGTAGGTTGCTTAATTGTTTAATTATGCTGTCATTGATGAACAGAAGAGTTATGGTTCTATGAGGTCACATACATTAGTTTTTATTTTAGTTTTTTGTTTTGTTTTTGTTTTGTTTGTTTTTTGTTTGTCTTTGCTTGTTTTTGTTTGCTGTTGATTGTTTGTTTTTTCCTCATAATGACTGAAATACCAGGATGATAGATATTATTTTTTGGGTTTTTTTAAAACTTATTTTATTTTTTGAAAATCGTGTTTTGTTCATATGATATATTCTGATTATGGCTTACTCTCTCCCAGTTTCTTCTAGATCCTTACCACATCTGGTTCATCATAATACATTTATGTCTGTCTTATTTAATACACAGGTCCATATGGATATTTTATGTACTTAAAATAATGATAGATGAAAACAGAAGAAGCTAAAATAAAATCCCATAAATCTATACAGAACAACAGCAAAATATGAGTCAAGGAAAAAGCACAAGAAACATATTTTGTAGAAAGTATTTTTATCCTGGCCCTAGGTTTCTCCCCTGCCTTTGACGTTTTAGTTCCTAGATGAAAGACACTCATAGCCTTTATATTTATACTAAGCCTTAAACAAAAAAAGAGCTGGACGGCTGCCTACTCACCATGCTATTACAATCTACTTTCCTATCTATAAGATAATCTGAGTTACTACTTACTATTTACTATGTTTCGCCTGAGCTGGTCTTAATCCCAATTGGCTAGCCCACAGGGCCATGTTCTCTTAACTACTAACCCATGGGGGCTTCTCCTTCTTCTTCCTGCATTTTCATCTACTCCTCCTAGTTCTCCTCCAACCTCAGTCCCAGGAAACCTAAGCCCCATCTATGACTCTTCTGCCCAGTTATTGGCTGTCAACATCTTTATTTACCAATCAGAAATGTTATGGGCAGAGTCTCTCACCATCTTAAGTGGATACTCTTATTTCTGGTACAGTCAGTCTTGAAAGTCCCAAATTAGCATTAGAACACATGCAGCATTAGGCTATCCCACTACAAACACATATAGACATAGGCAAAAATTGCATAAAAGCACAAAATCAGAAGATTCCCTCTGGGTCAGATGCAGGCTCTGTGCATGCTGCCACAGTTTCTGCAAATAAATATGTGCCAGGTATTGTTGTATTTAGAAGTCACTATTTCCTTGTTGTCCTCCATCCCCTCTGACTCTCACGATCTTTCTGCTTCCTCTTCTGCAGGATTCCCTCATCCCTGACGGAGAGCTTTGACGGAGATATTCCTTTTGGACTGAGTGTTACAAAAGTTTCTTTCTGTACATTGTCTGGCTTTATGTAGCTCTCTGTATTTGTTCCAATGTGCTGAAGGAGAAAGCTTCATTAATACTGCTTATAAAGAATCTATGAGTAAAAGAGAATGACTACAGGAGTCATTTTATCGATACATTCCTTTAGCAGAATACTACTATTTCATTTTCCCCTAGATCTCTGCCTTATCTAGTCTCAAGTTCTTCACCACCCAAGAAGCTTTAGATGAAAAAAAAATTGGCACATTTCCATAATGAAATATTACTCAGCTGTTAAAAATTGAAATAATAGGGGGAATTAGTGAGACGAACTGTGGAGCAGAGACTCAAGGAAAGGCCATCTAGAGACTGCACCACCTGGGGATCCATCCCATATATCGCCACCAAACCCAGACGTTATTGTGAATGCTGAGAAGTGCTTGCTGATGGAAGCATGATAAGCTATCTGTTCAGAAGCTCAGGCAGAGTCTGACACAAACAGAGGCTGATGCTCACAGTCAACTGTTGGACTGAGCGTGGACTCCCAGGTGGTGGAATTGGAGAAGGGACTGAAGGAGCTGAGGGGGTTTGCAGCCCCATAGAGGGAGCAACAGTATCAACTGGCCAGATCCCCAGGAGCTCCTGGAGACTGTACCACCAGCCAAAGAACACACATGGAGGGACCCATGGTGCCGGCCATATATGTGGCAGGGGAGTGCCTTGTTGGCCATCAGTAGGAGGAGAGACCCTTGGGACTGAGGGTGTTAGATGCCTCAGAGTAGGGGAATGTTAGGGAGGGAAGATGGGTGTGGGTGGTTGGGGGAGCACCCTCATAGAGGCAGAGGGAAGAGGAATGGAATAGGGGGATTCCAAAAGGGAAAGCATTTGAAATGTATATAAAGTAAATATCCAAAAATAAAAATAAAAAAATTGAAATAATAAATTATTGGGTAAATTGATCGAGCTAAAAAAACCAATCAGAGTGGAGTAACTTGACACAAAAAAGAGAGAAATATTGTAAGTATTCACTCATATGTGGATGTTCTGTGTAAAATCTTTGATAAGCAAGTTTTAATTCACAAAATCACATAGAAATTAGGTACAGAGAAAGAGTAATAGAATAGAAAATTATCAATGGACAAACGAGAAGAGTTTAAGTTGAAGAGTTGAACTAGCATGAAGAAGGAGGGAAGAGGGGAAGTGTGGAGGGAATACAGACAGGAACAGTTAAAGCTAAGTGTCATTTGAGGAGTCATATGAAAATCTAATGAAGTAAAATTATATATATTATGCATTAGAATTATATACATATGGGAAATAACAAGGGACAAAGAGTCTCAATTGTACATTTCTCATACCAAAAAAGTTTCCAGTACCAGGGATAGATGACATTTAATTGAGTTGTTAGCTAAAGGGGTCCCATGGAAACCTCCAAATAACTCAAGCTGTGGCCAAGCCTATTGGTTACACTCCACAAATTGATGGTAAGATCCAATTGCTGAAGATAACACCAACAAAATTCATTAAACACTGGGATTTAGAGCTGGTGCCTATCTTGAGCCTCAGTTCTAGAAACTGGTAGGCACTCTCCATGCTACAAAAAGATAAAGTTTAGTACCAACCCTTATAAATCCTATACTCTAGAATAATTACCTGCCTATAAGATATCTTTATGCATTAGTGCCAAAATCTTATGAGAGTAACCAACATCTTAGTGGATTCAAGAACCACTTCATGAGGGTAAGCCTAATGCAGATACTTTTGTCAATGTCCTGGAGAGTCTTTTGAAACTACCTTTGCTTAATAATTTTGTACAGAAAGAAACTTTGACCTTTCTGTCTCTTAGGCAAATGAAAAGTATGATTCAGTATGAACTCTCACACACTCAGTTTTGTGGCACCCATGTAGCCTGATATTTTTTTCTTTTAGTCAGATTTCACCCTAGTTTTTCAAAAGCTGCTACACTTCCAAAGAAGAGAAAATATTGCCAGTCATTCCTGGCAGGGCTAAGAAAGGTTGAAGGGCTTAGAGGCATCTTATAGAATCACTGCATCTGGCTGCATTTCAGTAACAATAAATATAAGGTTGTAAAGACTCATTTTACACTATTCTTGTATAATTCTATATTTTCTGACTTTCAACACATATACCAGACATAATAAAAATAAAATATTGAAAGGTGATATGAAAGTTTAAATGAAAAATCAGGAATCTTTTTAGGCAGATGGCAGAGTGTTCATGCCTTAAAGATATTTCTCTTTGCAATGAAATTTTCCATTACTTTTATCATTATATTCATGTTTCTGGTTGACTGCTACAGTTTCATGGATCCTGTAAGCCTGAGCATCTGAAGTGGATCTTAGAAATCACCCTGAAGAATGAGGTTATCAATTTGTCTCTGATATTATTAAGGTATTTTTCTTATCAAAATTAACTAGAGATATTAATGACAGATGATCCCTTAGCTTCACTACTCCAGTAGTCATGACACTGAATTACATCTATCTCTGAATACCTTTATGCAATTTAGCATAATATGTAGGAAACTAAGATATTGAGATCCCTCTTATTCATATAAAAATTACTTCTCAAGCCAGTCCTGGTCATTTTAACTGTATTTTACTAATCTTGCTCTCGAAATGAGGAGCCATTACATTCTCTTCAAAATTATATAAAAAAAGAATACTGGTGTACATTTTTTTTTGCTATTTTTTATCTACTTACAGTTCAGTAGATTTTAATAAATTTTAATATTGTATAATCTTATATTTCTTCCTCTTATTTAGACTTCCCAAATGTTTGTGTTGTTTTTTGTTTGTAATGTTTCTTTCAAATATAATTCTTTACATTTCAGAAACTTAAACCAGACTTTTCTATATTTTAAATTCTATGTTTTTCTCTAGACACCTCACTGCTGTCAAGCAGGTGAGTATGAAATCATAAATGCATGCAACACTATAAACTTTTCATAGATTTTCTCAGTTGGCTCTACTTTTAAGAATATCAGACAGGGTGGTGAAGTATGGCTGTAAAGACATCTTTGAGTGACTAGTTTATCATTAATGGACAATTATTGGTCAATACTTTATTTTAATCTATCTTTCTTCAATTATACTTAATTGCTTTTCTCTTGGCTTGGTTAGTTGAGGTACAGGTGATGAATAAACTTGAAATTTCATTTTGTTTTGTCTTAGACATAGCATTTAGTATTAAATAATATTTTCTGAAATATTTTTGTAGTCTTACTTTTGAATTAATTTTTGCTATTTTCAGATATTTTCCAACAAATTAAGTTTGCTCATTTCTGAAATATTAACATAATTTAGACTAATAAATTATTGATGAATTTTCATCATTTTTATTGTCATACCTGTAAGAGTATGGATACATTTACAGTGAAAATTTAATTCAAAGACATAATGGCACACACTACAAGAGATGGCTTCTTGGTATTCATGTAGCTAGTGCTCAGCATATTATTTGGGGCAAAATTTAAGTGACCATAAGATTTGGATCAACTGAGAAAATATTAGAGTTAGTTTATGCATGAAATTACCTGAAATCGACATAAAAATAATTTGAAAAGAGAAAGAGTGAACTGCGTTTTTAAATGAATTTATTTTTATTCACTTTATATCCCAATCATAGCACCCCTCTCTCCTCTCTTCCAAGTCCCACCCTTACAAAAACATTCCCCAATTGAACCCTCCCTTTCTACTCAGAGAAGGACTTGTCACTTATGTACAACACTCTGGTACATCTATTCACAACATTACCAGGCACCTTTTTCTTCCACTGAGGCCCAATCAGGATCTCCAAGTAGGGGAAGGGGATCCAATGGCCGATTGCAGAGACCACGGCAGCCCTTGCTTCACTAGTTAGTGAGCCCACATGAAGTCCAGCCTGCACATTTGCTACAAACCTGTAAAGGGTTAGGTGGATCTATTGTATTCTCTCTGGATGGTGACCCAGGCTCTGTGAGCTCCCGTGGTTAGTTGGCTCTGTGGGTTCTCTTGAGGTGTCCTTGACCCCTCTGCCTTTATCACTTCTATCCCCCAATCTTTCACAAGACTCTCCAGGTTCTCTTTGATGTTTGGATGTGGGTCTGCCTCCATTAGCAGTTAGATGAAGCCTCTCAGAAGACAGTCATGCTAGGTTTCTGTCTTCAAGCAGAGCAGAGTATTGTTAATGGTGTCAGGGGCTGGCACTTCCACATAGGATTGGTCTAAATTTGGTGCAGTCATTAGTTGGATATTCCCTCAGTCTCTGCTCCATTGTTATCCTTGCATATCTTGTAGACAAGACAAATTTTGGGTTGAAGGTTTTGTGGATGGATTGATGTCTGCTTCCTCTCCTAGAAGTCCATCCTGGCTACAGGAGTTGGCCACACCAGTCTCTATATCCTCCTCTGGAAAGAATCTCAGCTAGGGTTACACCCATTGATTTCTGTAGTTTCTCTAGAATCAAGCTTCCAATAGTCACTAGGGATGTTCCCAACCAATTTCCATTCTTACTTCCAGCCCTCATGAGATCCACCTCTCTGCAACCTTATACACCTCCTCACCCAGTCTACACACCACCCCTCTGTGTTCACTTTGATAACTATTTAGTTCCTTCTTTACCTCCTTATTACCCAGTTTCTTTGGGTCTGGGGATTATAGCATGGTTGTCCTGCACTTTATGGCTAATTTCCATGTATACGTGAGAATATATCATATCTTTGTTTCTGGCTATGGGTCAACTCCCTTAGATAGATATTCTCAAATTCCATCCATTTGCCTGCAAAATTCATGATCATTTTGTTTGTAATAGCTGAATAGTATTCCACTGTGTTTTCTTATACATTTTTCAGTTAAGAAACATTTGGGTTGTTTCCAACATCTGGCTACTACAAATAAAATTGCAATGAACATAGTTGAACAAAAGACTCTGTGGTATAGTGGAACATCTTTTGGGTATATGTCCAGACTTGGTATAGCTGAGTCTTGAAGTAGAACTATTTCTAATTTTCTGAGAAATGGCCAAATTGATTTCCAAAGTGCTCATACAAGACCTCAGTCCAATAGTTGGCTGTAAATGTCTATATCTGTCTCAGTCAGCTATGAGTAGAACCTCGCAATGAACAGCCATGCTAGGCTCCTCTCTGCAAGCACAACATGGCATCACTAATAGTGCCATGGTTTTGTGCCTTCCCATGGGATGCAACCCAAGTTGGGCTGGTCATTGAATGACCTTTCCTTTATACTTTGCTCCATTTTGTCCCTGCATTTCTTTTAGATAGGAGCAATGTTGGGTCAAAAAAGTAGATAGATGGCTCCATCCCCTCACTGGGGCACTGTCTATCTATTGGAGGTGGTCTCTTCAGGTTCCATCTCTCCACTGTTGGGCATTTAGGCTAAGATCATCCCTACTGAGTAGTGGGAGTCTTCACATTCCAGGTTTCTGTGATTTTCTAAAGGTTCCCCCACTTATCACCACCTGCAGCTGCATATTTTCATTCATTCTCCTAGCCCTCCTAGCTTCTCCCCTACCCCCACCCAATTTTCTCCCCTCCTCCCCTCTCCCACCTATTATTATTTTGTCCCCTATTCTAAGTAGGATTGAAGTATCATCACTTGTTCCTTTCTTCTTTTTAAACTTCATACTGTCTATGAGTTGTATCATGGGTATTCTTTACTTTTTGGCTAATATCCACTATCAGTGAGTGCATATTTTGCATGTCTTTTGGGGTCTGGGTTACCTCACTCAGGATGATGTTTTCTAGTTCCATCCATTTGTTGCAAAGTTCATGATGTCCTCATTTTTAATAGTCGAATGGTATTCCAGTGTGTAATTGAACCAGATTTTGTGTATCTAGTCTTCAGCTGAGGAACATCTGGATTGTTTCCAGCTTCTTGTTATTACAAATAAGGCTGCTATGAACATAGTGGAGCATCATTTGAGTATATGCCTAGGTGTGGTATAGCTAGATCTTCAGGTAGAACTATTTGCAATTTTCTGAGGACCTACTAGATTGATTTTCAGAGTGGGTAGTCCAGTTTGCAATCAAAATGATACAGTGGGAAAAAAAGAAAGAAACTTCAACAAATAGTGCTGGTCTAACTGGTGGTCTGCATGTAGAAAGTAAAGTGATCCATATTTACCACCTTGTACAAAGCTCATGTCCAAGTGCATCAAAAACCTCAACATAAAACCAGATATACTGAAGCTAGTAAGAAAGAAATTGGGTAATGGCCTTGAATGCCTTAGCACAGGGGAAAAATTCCTGAACAGAGCACCAATGGCTCAGGCTTTAAGATCAACAAATGACAAATGGGACTTTATGATCTGAAAGGCTTCTGTAAGGCAAAAGACACTGTCAGTAAGACAAAATGGCAGTCTACAGATTAGGAAAGATCTTTAGTAAACCTATATCTGATAGAGGGCTAATGTCCAAAATATATAAAGAACTCAAGAAATTACACTCCAAATCCAAATAACCAAATTTAAATTTGGGGTACAGAGCTAACAGAGAATTCATAACAGAGGAGTCTTAAATGAAGAAATGGCTTAAAGAAATGTTCAACATCCTTAGTCATCAGGGAAATGCAAATCAAAACTATACTGAGATTCCACCTCACACCAGTCAGAATGGTTAAGATCAAAAACTCAAGTGACAGGACATAGTGCGGAACATGTAGAGAAAGAGGAACACTCCTCCATTGCTGTTTAGGTCTTTCAAAGTCTGTAAACAATTGTGTTGAAGTTTTGATGGGAAATACAAAAGAACAAATGGCTTTGACTGGTTAAACTGTAAAACCTATGTTCTGTATCAGTTGTTGACATGGATCAGCCACACAAGGAAAGCCCTTATCCATAAACCTGAATGTTGAAAAAAAAAAAAAGTAAAAATAAGAGTATAGATGTTTGTAGTTTGGTATTCTGTGATATTCTGGCTGTGGCTGGGGTTGGGTGGGGTGTTGCAATTCAGTTCCCGATTCTGCTCTGTGATCAGTAAGGGACTGATTAAAATGCTTTTGTTAACTGAGTTGACCTGGTAATTGAGTTATATTGGACCCCATAACAAAGACTGTTTAAGTTGTTTGTTGCTCCCATTAGGCTCACTTCCAAAAATGAATTTTGATATTTTTCTTTGTACTCCCTTTATAACACCTGATTTGTGCTTTTATTCTGTTCTTTCTTTCTTTCTTTCTTTCTTTCTTTTTTTTTTTTTACACTATTAAAGAAATATCTGGATACTTTAACTCACACTAGTACCAGGCATGTGACCATGGTTATTAACTCTATATTTAATAAAAAATTAAGTTATTTCATTGTTAATTCACTATCTTAAGACAGAAATAACCCTCCTGCAAGTCATGAGCTATCCTCCTGTAGACAAATATCCAAATCAAAATGGTTGGGAAGAAAAAAAATCTATGAAGTTTATTCCTAATTTCTTTTATAGATGTATACAAAATCAAAACAAAATTAACTATAAAAAAAAATCACCTTAGCTATAATGTGGTATAGTCTAGCTGTAATGTGGTATAATCTTCAATTTACATTCAGTCTTACATCCAGGCCAAGGGAACTAACACATTTATGTGAAATATTGAAAATCACTTTGTTGTAAGTTTCTTTAGGGACATTAAAAAAATATATATACTCAGATGAATTCTATTTCATTTTAAATACTATAGGCATCACAGATTAAAAATATATATACTTTAAGGAATCCTTTATCATGTGCTTCATTCTTGAATCTTTAGAGACAGGAAAAATTAAATTAAATCTATGACTAAAATTTTGCTTGATATAATTAGAAGTAGAAAACAATTAGATTTATAACCTCTTTAGAAACTGTTGCCCATTACCTTCACTCAGTTACATTTCATGCCTAATATTTATCTTTCTTGTTCTTCTATCTACATTTTATAGTGTCTACATGGACATTTGGTTGATGCATTTATATGACTAGATTCCCCATATGATGAAGAGTTTGTATTTGTTTTGTTTTATTCCTGAGATTTTGTGACACTTTTAATATTGTAAAATTCTAAGTCTACGATTGAACATTTTAAGTCTGGTAGAAGGTAACATATTCTGTTGTTAAAATGTAAAATCCAATGTAAAATCCAATATGAATATGTACAGATTTCATTACAAGTGGTTATTCTAACTGTATAGAAGTCCATTAAAATGTTTGGGATATAGGTCTTGTTTGTTTTATGTCTGATTTAATTTTATTTGTAATTTTTAGATTAAAATTTATTTTTATTAATGTGTTTATCTATTTACTTTATCTCTTGATCACAGCCAACCTCCCTCCTTTTCTCCCAGTCCCCCTCACATACTCCTCCATTTATTATCCCCTAACATTTTCCTAAGAGAAGGGAAGTCCCCTGTGGGTAACTAATTGCCCTGGCACATCAAATTGCAGCAGTATGAAGCACATCCTCTCATGTTGAAGTGAGATAAGGCAGCCCTGCTAGGGGAAGGGGATCAAAAGACAAGTAGCATAGTCATAGACAGCACCTCCTCCAGTGTTGAGGGGACCCACATAAAAGTTTAGCTTCACATCTACTACATATGTGTAAGGAAGCTAGATCAAGACCATGCATGCTCTTTGCTTGATAGTTCAGTCTCAATGAGCCACATAGGCTAGTTAGGTTAGTTGACTCCATAGGTCTAATGAGGTGATATTGACCCCTCCAACTCTCTCAATCCTTTCTCCTCCTCTTTCAGAAGACTTGGCAAGCTCTGCCTAATGATCAGCTATGGGTTTCTGCATCTGTTTCCATCTGCTGCTGTATGAAGCCTCTCTGGAGCCAGTTATCCTCTGCTCCTATCTGCCATCATAGCAGAGTATCATTAAGACTGTCAGTGGTTGCTTTACTCCTGCACCAGAAAAATCCATGTTAGGACTGATTTCCTGATATCTGCTCCACAAGGAACAGCCAGGGATAACAAGATAATTAAAGGCCAGCCTAAGAACACATACAAGAGCCAGGGCAGCATGTCAGTTTCAGAGCAAAGCAATTCCACTTCAGTAAACCCTGGATATTCTAATACAAACACAACAGAATAAAATAACCTTAAATACAATCTTATAAAGATGATTGAGGTCTTAAAAGAGAAAATAAACAAAACCCTTAAAGAAATACAGAAAATCAATTAGAAACAAGGAGAACAATAAAAATAATCCAGGAAATCAGGAGCTGGTTATTTGAGAAAATCAACATGAGAGGCAAAAGCTTAGCCAAACTAACTAAATACAAGAGATATTAACCAAATCAGAAATGAAAAAGGAGACATTATAATAGACTGAGGAAATTCAAATAATCATTAGGTCTTACTTCAAAAGCCTGTACTCCAAAAAATTTGAAAAATAAATGAAATGGATGATTTCTATATATATAGTACTTATGAAAATTAAATCAAGATCAGGTAAATGATTTAAACAGTCATATAACCCCTAAGAAAATAGAAGCAGCCATTAAAAGTCTCCTAAACAAACAAACAAACAAACAAACATAGTCAAGTCCAGCTGGTTTTAGTGCAGAATTCTACCAGACTTTCAGAGTAGAGCTAGTACCAATACTTCTTAAACTATTCTACAAAATAGAAAGAGAAGGAACATTCCCAAACTCTTTCTCTGTGGTCACAGTCACTGTGATACCTAAACCACACAAAGACTCAACAATGAAAGAGAATTTCAGAAAAATTTTCTTTATGAACACTTATGCAAAAATACTCAATAAAACACTCACAAATGGAATCCAAGAACACATCAAAATGATCATCCAATATGATCAAGTACGTTTCATCCCAGGGATGCAGTTATGCAGGGATGGTTTAATATGTGAAAACACTTCAACATAGTCCACCATATATACAAACAAAAAGGAAAAAAAAAATCACAGGATCATCTTAGATGCTGAAAAAGCCTTTGAAAAACCCAGTACCTTTTTCATGTTAAACAGTCTTGGAGAGATCAGGGATACAAGGAGCATACCTAAATATACTAAAAGCCATATACAGCAAGCCAATAGCTAACTTCATATTAAAAGGAGAGAAATTTAAAGGAATTCCACTAAAATCAGGGACAAGAAAAAGCTATCCACTCTATCCATATCTATTTAGCATAGTACTTAAAGTTCTAGCTAGAAAAATAAACCAACTGAAGGAAATCAAGGCAATGCAAATTAAAAGGGAAGAAGTCAAAGTATCACTATTTGCAGAGAATTTAATAGTATGCATAAGTGATACTGGAAATTTTACCAGAGAACTCCTACAACTGATAAACACCTTAATCAAAGTGACTGGATACAAAATTAACTTTTAAAAAATTAGTAGTCATTCTTTAAACAAAGGATAGGCAAGCTGAGAAAGAAATTATAGAAACAACAGCCTTTACAACAGCCACAACTAATACAAAATTTCTTGGGGTAAGTCTAGCCAAGTAAGTAAAAGACGTGTATGACAAGAACTTTAAGTCTCTGAAGAAAGAAATTGAGGAAGATATCAGAAGATGGCTATGGACTGGTAAGATTTACATAGTTACTGGACCTTCTTTCTCCTATTCTCTTCTCCAGTTTGTCCCTGCAGTTCGTTCAGACAGGAACAATTCTGGGTCAGAGTTTTTGACTATAGGATGACAACGCCATCCCTCCACTTGATGTCCTGTCCCTCCACTGGAGATGGCCTCTATAAGTTCCCCCTCCCCACTGTAGAGCACTTCATCCAAGGGCCCTTCCTTTGAGTTCTGTGAGTCTCTCACCTCCCAGGTCTCCTGTACATTCTAGGGGTTAACCCCACCTCCTACCTCCGGAGGTTGCCTGTTTCCATTCTTTCTGCTGTCCCTCAAGGCTTCATTCTGTCCTGTTTCCCTGCTCCCCCCTCAAGGAAATACCTGATCATGTTCCCTCTTCCTCTCCCTGTCCCCTCTCCCACCCAGGTCCCAGGTGCCTCCTTCCCTCTGTCCCCTAGTGACAAGCTCAAATTGGGATCCACCTCAAGGGGAGGCCCTGGGGCCTGACACTCTTACTGATGCTGTGATGTGCTTGCAGACAGGAGACTAGCATGACTTCCCTCTGAGAGGCCCAATAAGCAGCTGAAAGAGTCAGATGCAGATACTTAAACCCAACAAATGAACAGAAGCCAGGAACTCTGTGGTTGAATTAAGAAAAAGCTGGAGGAAGCTGAGGAGGGTGGCCTCAGACCAGCAGTCTCAACTGACCTGGACCCTTAAGATCTCTCAGACACTGAGCCACCAACATACTCCAGCTGATATGAGGCCCCAACATATATACAGCAGAGGACTGCCTGGTTGGGCCTCAGTGAGAGAAGACAAACTTAACCCTCGAGAGAGACTTGTGTCCCAGGGAGTAGGGAGATCTGGTAGGGTGGGGGTTTGGGGGTTGGGACATCCTCTTGGAGACAGGGGTGGGGGAAGGATGAGCTATGGGATGAGAAGCAGTAAGGGGCAAATCAGGAGGGGGATGAAGACTGACTGTAAAAGTTTGTTAATAATAATAATAATAATAATAATAATAATAATAATAATTGTGAAACTGAAATAAAGTTGTCTGCAACACACAAAAAAAGATTAACATAGTTAAAAATGTCCACACTACCAAAAGCTAGCTATAGATTCAATACAATTCCAAACAAAATTCCAACACAATTCTCTACAGATCTTGAAAGAGTGATTCTCAACTTCCTACGGAAAACAAAACCAAAACCAAAAACAAACAAACAAACAAACAACAACAACAAAGACCCTCCAGGATATCTAAAGAAAATCCTATACAGTAAAAGAACTTCTAGAGGTATATCCATCCCTGATTTTATAGTAATAATAATTAACAAAAAAACATGGTATTGGCATATAAGTATTCAGGTTGATCAACAGAATAGAAGACCCAGAAATAAACCCACAGCTATAGGCACTCGATTTTCTACAAAAACATACTACGGGGGAAAAAAGAAAATATCTTCAATAAATAGTACTGGTCTAACTGGATGTCTGCATGTGAATCAAAAACCACAACCAAACACACACACACACACACACACACAAACACACACAAACACACACACACACACACACAAACTCTAATAGATTAAGTGCCAGATATCCATGCCACAGTCCACAGACCCAAAGAAACTGGGTAACTAGGAGGGCCCAAGGAAAGATATGTGAATCTCACTCTGAAGGGGGAAACAATATAATCATCAGAGGTAGATGGAGAGAGGAAAATGAATGGGAGCTGGGGTGAAGAGGGATATGGTGATGGCGATCAGGTAAAGGGGAAGGGGACAGGAGTGAGAATGGAAATCGGTGGGGGGGGGAACTCTGGGACTAGCTGAGACCTGGGACTGGGGTGGTTACAGGGACACTTTGAGAGTGATCCTAGCTGAGATTCCTACCATCAGGGAATATAGAGTCTGATGTGGCCACCTCCTGTAGCCAGGTGTGACTTCCAGTAAAAGGAGGGAGACATCAACCCACCTACACAACCTTCAACTCAAAATTTGTCCTTCCAATAATATGGACTGGGATAAAGATGAAGCAGAGACTGGGGGAACGGCCAACCAATGACTGGCCCAACTTGATATTCACTCCATGGGAGAGATTCACCCCTGGCACTATTAATGATAGCCTGTTATGTCTGCAGTCATGCATGACTGTCTCCCCAGATGCTTTATCCAGCAGCTAATGGAAACAGATGCGGAGACCAATAGTCAGACATCAGGCAGAGCTCGGGAAGTCTTTTGGAAGAGGAAGAGTGAGGATAGAATTGAGAGAGCAGAAGGGGTCAAAGACACCATCAGAAGACCTACAGAATCAACTAAGCTGGGCCTATGTAGCTCACAAAGACTAAATCACCAACCAAAGAGCATGCAGGAACTGGATCTAGGACCTCCACAAATTTTTAACAGATATGCACATTGGTCTTCATGTGGGTTACCTAACAACTGGAAGAGGGTCTGTCTCTGACTCTATTGCCTGCCATTGAATCCTCTTACCCTACCTGGAAAGCCTGGTTGGGCCTCAGTGGGAGAGGAAGTACTTAGTCCTGCTAGAATTTGATGTCCCAGGGTGGGGTAGTACCCAATAGGATCTTCCCCTTCTCTGAAGAGAAGGTGAGAGAGTTTTGGGAAGAGGAATTTGTAAGTGTGGACCTGGGAGGACAATAAGGGGTGTTGTGATTGATTGCAATGTAATGTAAATTTAAAAATTAATTGTGGGAAAAAAGAAAATATATTTTTCTGATCATTGTTGGCTTCAATTCTCATTTCATTCCATGAAAACTAGTAAAGATAGAGTTGAGCAATCCATGTACTCCTATGCGGTCCTTTTTGCTTCTGATTCAGAGGGCAACAGTCTCCTTTTGGGGACCGTGCCATTCACCAACTTCTTGTTAATTTCTCTCAAATTTCAGGAACATATCCTTGTTATTATCATCTCTACTAAATCATTATGGGGTTCCTGATGGGTGAGGTGCTTTCTATATTGGCTTCTATATCATACTTCAATTAGCTAAAAATTGTCACAATTACCAAGCACTGTTCTCACACTTCATGTGTTTTCTTTAATGAAGTTGCCCCATTTATTGTATTTACTGAGAGAAGACTCAAATTGCATGCCTTACCAATGTTAAGTGTGCAATACATAAATTTTATTGCATTTGAATCACTGTGAAGTCATTGAAATAATATAACTTGAAAACTTTGTTTCTCCTTTTGAAGAAATTTCCTATTTTAGTCTTTAATCTGAAATTCTCCTTGATGGGTTCTCCAATTAAATAACATGGGAAAGATTTTATTTCCAAAACCACATCATTTTTCTTATCAAGCAAATAATGTTTGCACTTGAATCATTCAATGCATGACATTATTACTAAACCTAATTGTGAAAATGGCTGTCATGTTTTATTTTCCCATTCCATAGAAATCTTTCTGGTGAAATTCAAAGATAAATTTTATCTCCAGAATGATTCTTATACCAAAAGAATTCCTAACTCTGGCCTCAAAACAATCATTGAATGACAAAAAAAAAAAGTTGATATAATTAGTCAAACTACCTATGCTAATTTAGGATTTATATGAGAAAGAGAGAGAGAAAGAGAGAGGGAGAGAGAGAGGTGTAAAAATGTTGTAACAGCCTGAAAGAAACAGTAACCAAGCCTAAAGGAATAGATAATCAAGGTAATTTGCAAAGTGAGTGCAAAAACTATAAATAAATAAAACCGAGAAGAGAGACAATTCCTTCATCCTGACTTTATTAAATGTTTATATAGCTATCATTTCTTGTAGGCAATTTATGGGTAAAGTCTAAAGCCAGATCTCCAGCTTAAAAGATGGAATCAGTTTAAAAGAAGTTTCAAGTGCTTGCCTAAGTGAGTCATTAATCTTGTGAGCTTAATCTAAACTACAAAAGAAACTTTTATGGGAATCAAAGTAAAACTACCAAATAAATCACTATTATACCTTCCGTACATTTTCTAATTTTCTTTCTATAATTAGATTTTTGATTTATAATATGTTGCTTTTTATATTTTAAGAAACTTGATACTTTAATGTCTTTGATGACTTACCTTCCACAAATATGCCTTTAATATATTAACTTGTTTTTCTGTTAAAAGCCACACCAAACTTAAAAGAGTATTTCCATTAACAGGAACTGTCTCTTCTAACAATGTAACCAACTCTCGATTTTCAATTTTAAACTCTTTAAGCTGCATTATGTTCTAAAACTCATTGAGTTTTGATGTTAACTAAGTTGTTTTCATATTTAATTACAAAAATTATCCAAGTGAGTGTCGTATTTTATATGAAAAACTGAACAGTTATTTTTTTTAAAAAAAGATTTAAAATATTTTTCCTTATTTTCTTTTTTTTTTCATACTTTATTTACATTTCAAATGTTTAGTTTTGCTTCCTCATTTGATTGAAAGATAAAGACAGGAAAATAGTACCATGCAAATTTCTATTTTTAAAACATTGAGTGATTACATTTTTCTTTTGGGTTAAAAAGTTGTTTGAGATCACCTATGGATATATTGGACTAATTTCTTTAACAGTTCCAGCATTAGAACTTAATAAAGGAGACAATTGAACATACAGACTGAGGGTCCACAAATGTTAGGCGTAAAAGAAATGTATGAGAGAATATTATTTGAATCGTGAGTTCAAATTACTTACAAATCTGACACACCGACTTTTTCCCCCTAAGTATTTCATGTTTTGTAATTTGACCTAGAGTTTTAAAAGGAAAATTATAGCAAAGGGTAGCCAGCCATTCAAGTGTTTGTGTAAGTGGATTAATGAGCTTAATATAGGAAAAGAAGAATTGAAAGCTTAGATGTCAATGGAAGAAAGCATTCTTCCTGGAATTAAAAGCTTTTTAAACCTCCATTTGTTTGTTTTCTTTATAATCAGAAGATACGGTTTATAAGGATTCAACTTCATTTTGCACGTCTCCTTTTTAGATCTTGTTTTCTTGGGTCACTATGAGAAAAAAAGATGAAGCTCATCTACTGTTAGTTTTTATCTAGAAACAGACTTCTTTACACTCATCAAAAATCAAGCACTTGACAAAGCACAAATCACACTTTATAAAAAGATAACATTCTTTGAAAGAAAATCTTATCCTAAAATCTGAGCCTTTTTGAAAGTCCTCAGTATCTTTGCAAACACAGAGAATGCTGTTGGTAGTGGTGTATTAGAGATTTAAAATAATCTGAAGCAAAAGATAAGCAAAACTAAATGACTTAAAAGTTATCATCAGTGATATGGTGACGCTTATACAGTCTACACTCTAGAGTGGAACAGACAAAACTAGTAAGGACTCATGTAAATATCTCAAGCATCTAAATGTGAGTCAGAAAAGATTTCTAATAACAGCTAAGACACATATGGTAGGCTGGCTCAAAATCTAAGCAAAGAAAATTGTATATTAAAAGCACCAATATGCTAAGGAGACTATCCCTCTTTGAGAGATATTGTAATATCATAAGTGATTAAAGATAG
The DNA here is from genome assembly GCA_019843965.1 of Rhynchomys soricoides. Taxonomy (NCBI): domain Eukaryota; kingdom Metazoa; phylum Chordata; class Mammalia; order Rodentia; family Muridae; genus Rhynchomys; species Rhynchomys soricoides. The sequence goes on from JADRCH010000044.1 coordinate 10,922,990, forward strand.
TAAATAATTTAAGAGTCTCATAGTTTTCAGACTATTTAATTAATTACCTCACACACAATTATTTGAACCTATTTGTGATTGAATTCTTTCATTTTATGATATAATAATGAATAGTAAGAAAACAATAATTATATGGTATACAATTGAACATTACAATATTCCTTTAATATATAAGTCAACATTACAATGTATATGAAACTATACTAGTGAGACAAAATATGTTCAGGGCACTGAGTTGGATGGACATTGTGGTTGAATAGTAAATGTTGCATTTCATCTCACTCGTCCTAAGGTACATTCTCACTGAATCCAGAGATACAATTTTCCATATGAGTGTCATGACATTATGATAAATTTTGTAAAGCTCAATTCACCAAAATACACTACAAATATGTAATCTGGCTAAGACATCATACTATAATTTAATGATTATTAAATAATTTTAATAACTTAAAAATGTATGTATTTTACTTACTGTGAGTGTAAAAAATCCCTGATTTTGAAACAATTAGAAGCATATCAATAATCTCTAGGAGATTGTCTTTGATGTACCAGTCTTCATATTCCAGTAGGAAGCAAAGCATGAGCTAGACAGAACTCCTTTGTGTATTTTTAATAACTCTTTCACCAACTGTGCTTCTTCATATGCACCTTTGAACTCTTAAGTGATCTTACTTATACAAATTTGCATACAATAAATTCTATCATTTGTTTCATAAGTTTCTGTTTTTGGTAAATTCATATTGACATGCACCAATCATCATAGTAATATATTAAATACTTTTATTGACATTATAATGCTCTGTGCTTTGCTTGATATACAATTTCCTACACATAAAATAATTATATTTCTATAGTTTTATCATTCCTTGAATACTGTACCTTTGGAATGCAGGCTTCTTTTTACATTTGTTTCTTTGATTCAGCAAAGGAAAATATCATCAGTATGAATTCCTTGATGGATAGTTCATTTTCTCACAACAATATTGTGCCTGCTTTCCAGTTATTTTCATTGTATTTATCTATTAAAGAGATTCTAGTCATTCTGGATTTAAGACAATTTGAAATAAAGCAATTACAAACATTGACTTGCAAATCTTATGCGGATTTTTTTTTTTTCAAAAATAGAGAACTACCTCTGAACCCAGTTGTGAGGCTACATGGACAATTATGCTTAAATATGTCAGAGACAGCTGATTCTTCATAAGCATGTGGTGTGGCCAAAACCTTGGGATTATTGTTAGTTAAACAACTGAAAGGAATGATATAGTTGTAGTTGGAAATTTCTGAAGAAAAGTATGCAAAGTCTCTTTCACATGCTTTGTATTCTTTGGTGAGGTGCTCTCATAATTATGTCTCATTTCATATATAAATCTTTGATCTTATACAGAATTTGAAAATGTGGCTTTTCAGTATACAGAAAAACTTTTCAATATTTTTTTTAAATTTATGCCTTTATTTTCATTCTTTAGGGTGTTTTAAACAATAATTTAATTTGTTTTTTGACATTTTTCATACTTGGGTAAATTCCATTCTAAGTATTCACACCTCCTAACCTTGCTAACTTTCCTGCTTATGAATCCTGCATGTGAATTCTGCTCCCACATTCACAACTTTCTGTTTTGGCTTCTGGCCCACTGAACTTAAGAAGTCTGTCTGTGTGGTCATGGTTTTTATAACCATCTAGTGGATCTTGGTAGGCTGATCAACTGTTACTGAACTGTAGACAATGACTCCTCTAACCTCAGAGTCTTTTAGTAGGTTGTAAGTCATCAGAGAAGTGTGGGGCCCCCATTAGCTTCTCCCCTATGTATAAGTGATTGTTGACAATGTTAGTTTTTGATGTGTTAAATACAGATAATCACAGAATGTGCTCAAGATTACAATGGTTATCTCTTGCCCAGAAGTCTGCATTGGACAGACCTTATCCTTATTTTTTAGATCTTATATAATTTCTGCCTCTTCTTCAGCAATATCTCCTGAAATTCTGTGATACTTGTTAAATGCTTTGTTTAGATTTGAATCCTCAACTTCACTTATTCTTAGCAAGCATGAGGAATAGTGCATTCAGTGCAGTTTACTGTGAGAAGTTTCTTCTCTATTTGCTGATGGGTATAAACAGAAATTTATAGTTGAGTTTGATGTTACATCAATCTAAATAAACAACATTTGAAAGTTCGTGCTAGGGCCTGACTTCCCCAGACACATGTTAAGAAACCATGCATGGTTCTGAAGAACCATGCATGGATCCCCACACCTCTCTAGAACAGAACTCAAATCTAGAGTCTCATAACCCCATAACATTTTCTGTCTGTTAGTTACTAAATTTTATGGGCTCATGGTTGAATAAGACTTGATATATTTTCTCCCCGCAACCGTCCTAAAACCTTCTTGCGCTATGAAATCCAGCTGATAAGAAGATTTTTCTAGATCAATTCTCCCTGTTTTCTCCTTTTCTTCCATATAACCTTAGTTGGAGGATACCTTCATCAATAGGACCATATAATTTTTTTTGTTACCAAAGGAATGCAAGATGAGTGCATTGTTTGGATGTCTGTGGGGGCACTAGCTAACAACTCATAAAGAAGTACTACATATCTAGTACTTGGAGTTTTGTTTAGTATTGCAAATCATTTATTTGTGTGATATACTTTACACATGTACATAATTACATAATATTATACAATATATTTCAATACATAATTTTATATACATAATCATAATAAATATATACATTGTATAATGGCCAAATAAGCATCTATAACCTTAAACACATGCCATGTGTTTTTGTTGCTGCATTCTTTTTAATATATAATCTTTCAGAAATGAAGTATTTTAATTGCTATAATTTTTTTTTCACATACCTGGAGAGTTATTTACTTTTAGATGAAATGATAAACATGGACTTTTCTTTAGAGTCAAACATTATCACAGATTAGGCTGTGAGCTGCTGAAAACACTTTACAAATAAGTATTACATTCACAGTATCATAGTTAGGAAGCTCAAAATGAGATTCGCCTATCCTCTATATCCATACCACCTACTTCTCCTCACACCTACTTCTGTGACATTCATGCCACAAAGGTAAAAAAAAAAAAAATAGTTACATTGGTTTGACTATTCATCTGGAAAAATTAAATTAAGCAGAGCCAGCCTAAATTAATAGGCAACAAGTTTGATTCTTGGTACTGATACTTGACATTATTAATTAGCCTATAAAAGGGTACATCAAGTCAACATGGCATTTGGAAAAAAACAAGCAAACAACAAAAGACAGACAAACAAACAGGCTATAGCAAGCAGGAAGCCTAGAACCAAAACCATATGAATTCTCTAAACTAATATTTGAAAATATAGCAAATATAATATTATGAAGGATAAAAATGTTTTGTTAGTGATACTGGGAAAGCAATTATCAGAAAGAAATAATAAGGCGGAGAAAGACATAGTGGATGAAGAAAAGAGGGAAACATTATAATAGCAACTTTGTAATCATATTCCTCAGGCAGCAAAGGATAATCTTAGAGCACAGGAAGGAAGGAAGGAAAGAAAGAAGGATAGAAGAAAGGAATAAATGAAGGAGAGAAGGAAGGAAGAAAGAAAGGGAGGAGAGAAGGAAAGAGAGGAGGAAGGGAGGAAAGAAGGAAGGAAAGAAAGGAAGAAGAAAGGAAGGAAACAAGAAAAAGAAAGGGAAAGAAAGAAGAGGAAGGGAAGGAAAGTAAAAGAATGGGGAAGGGAAATAATCTAGACAGTTTTCAAAACTGCCTATAAATTTACCCAGTGTCAATCAAGGACCCACATGCAAGTTGTATATCTATAAAATTTGCTGAAGTTCAAATAAGCAAATCTCTAGCTGCTCTCAGATTTGTCAAAGACTTTTAGATAGAGCACCAATAACAAAAAACCATGAAGAAAAAAAAAGATTTGATAGCTGAGCATCATTAAAATTAAAACACAGTCTTTGTCAAAGATATTGTGAAGAGAAAGAAAAGACAAGCCATAAAAAGAAAGGAAAATAGTTTTGAAAGACAGTTCTCATTAAAGATTAATCCGAATGTAGGAATGATTTTGTAAAGTTGGTAATAAGAAAATCAACAACCATTGTGAAAGGGGAAGGGAATCTTAATGAACACATCCTTGTTTCCCTGAGAGCTTTTCTTTCCTTTACAAAGGTAAGGCTGATTTCCTTGCTGTCTCTGTAAAAGAAGCAAAGTCTTAATCATTTCTTTGTTATATATGAAGGACAATACAGTGCCTAACAAAGATATAAGAAGAGAATTTAACAAAAAATTGTCTTCCATGTTTTTCTCATAAAATCACTAACAGAATGTGAAACAATGGTTCATTAAATGTATTTCTTAGGCCAAACTCACTAAATTAACAAATTATAAAATGCATCTAAAATAATAATCTACAGTCAAACTCCAAAATTTATTACAGTTAAACATTGAGTTATACATTTTATAAGTTTCTAATTGCAAAATAATTTTTTCTTTCAAATAATCGTTATTAAAACACACACACAATTATATCAGTCCATTTTTCTTCTATGTAAATGAATAAATTAAATATTAAGTCTTTGAAACATTTAATTCTCAAACCCAGAAATTATTAAATATCTAAGAACAGTCTTTATATCTGAAGTTCTTAAAACAAGAAGGTTTACTATGGAGTATAGCTTTATGAGAATCAATTTCAGTTTTCTAAGCTTTTCAAAAATTCAAGGTAAAACCCATATAATCCTTCAATCACATGCATTTTTCCAGGCAAGGCTTTTGAGGATCTTTAGTTCATACATATCTAAACTTTGTGTTACATATATAAAATACATTTACTATAGAGAATCATAGAAAAATACTGTTGAAAAAAGATCCATAAAATTTAAAGAGCACAGTATAAAATAGCTACACTATCCTGTTCATGTTCAGAGCTCTGATTTTAAAATATTGAGAGTTGATCATTGTTGGCAGGAAGATTACCTGCTCAATGAGAATGGAATCTGAAAAATGTTGCAAAGGACATTAGCGGTTACTAAGGAAAACATTTCTTATAAAATATCATTTGTCTAGAGAATGCAGGTTTTTGTGTTTTGCTTTCCTTTTCCATATTAGAGAGAGAGATGAGAGAGAGAGAGAGAGAGAGAGAGAGAGAGAGAGAGAGAGAGAGAGAAGAGGAGAGATATTCTGTAGGTCTGGGAAAAATTTGCATTTCTAGAAAATTATAAGAAATTTCTGATACCCTGATCCCATGATCATGGTACATCAAAGATCTGTGCTCAACAGACCTACAAATATATCTAGAAGCAACTGGTACCCAACTTAATTTCTAGTTGAAGAACTCTGAATATTGTCATGATTACATTCAGTCTCCTTTAACCACTTATACTTGATGGAGGATTGTGCAAAATATTGTCCTTACAAAATGTACATAGTCCTGCCATTATAAAGTATAAAAAGATTGTTTTTGTCATTTTTTCTTCTTTTTTCTTTAAATTCATATATTGTCTAAAGCAAATTCTTTTCTTTCTACCTGGCTTAATGGTATTCATTATTCCATGTCACAACCTTGGATTGTTGTAGATATTTTAAACTGTATTGAGGTCTATATCTAGATATAGTTGTACCTACAGTAGAAAAGGAGATAACAGATATGCCAAATAAGACAGGCTAATGATTTTATACTTTTTATTATGCTTTGTAATTATTATATGTTTTATTTCATACCATTCAGTTCATTTAAATTAAGACTATGAATAGCATACCACCTAAAAGCCTTTGACTCATTAGCTTCCGTTGCCCAGTGGAAGACTACCCTTCTCTAAATATTACAAAAATCTCCAGTATATTTCACTGACAAAAATACTTTTGCTAGAATTTGTGTGAGAGCATCTATGTATTCATTATTGGAATTGTTCTGCATATTTAGCCAATTGCATGATGCTGAGTTGTTTCAATCTATGTATCTAATTTGCAAATATTATCATCCATAATCTTTGATACCTATTCAATTTCCATCTTCTGACTGCCTGTTTTCAGAATTTGAGCACTTGTAATTTTACTATACTTTTGTGTAATGCTGATTCATTTATGTGAATGTTCTGTACTGTACTCATTATTGGTGTGTTTTTAATCAATTTTTAAGCTAAAGTCATAGTGTTTTACATAATGTAAAAACTACCAATTTTCCCTTTCATTCTTCTTTATCTAGCACCTTGAAAAATGTCTAGTTTTGATTTTTTCTTATGAGGTTCTCTATACATATATTATTTTACATTTGTGTCATTAGTCCTTCTAAGTAATTTTGGGGTATACGGTCAGGACATATTTTCTTTCATAAGGACATATATTATGTCTAGCACTTGTCATGGAATATGAAAATTTGTGGTTTTAACCATCATAAAAATACTTCCATACATTTATGTTAGCATTTGTATATACACTTCATGGAACAATTCTTCTGAAGGTTTATATGATTTATGCTATACAAATTTCTCTAAGATAACAGTATTTGAAGAACGAATTTGGTTTCTTACATTTTGTCCATGAGATTGAGCCTTACACTATGGCAGCTCTGGATTGAAACATGAGCCCCAGGAATGTGCAAGAAATGACCAACCAGGGATCTCTCTTGGCTTTTTAGACAGATTTTTATGTGCAACTAAATTAGACTAAAAATGTCTGTCCTCCTGACTCAACTTCCAGTGTAGTGCAAGGATTTCAGTTTTAAAACATGTCATTTTGTGTGTTACTTTTAAATACTTTGACAAATTCTTTTAATTTCTTTTACTTTAAAAAGAAGCCTATTTTGTAATCTTATATTCTGTACCACATGAAATGCAGCAGAATTTGGTAGTGTTTTATTTTTAATTATTTTTGGCATATTAGTTCTAACTATGCTGTTGTAGCCATGCTATACTGCAATCTCTTGAACAATCTGCTAGAAAATTCCATGATTTTTCAATAAAAATTTTCGTTGTTTTTTATTTTTGTATTTTTATCACTTACATTCAGTTCAATGGAAGGAACCAAGTATAATAATGTGCACATAAATTTTACAAATCTATAATCAATTTTATCTGTTATCTATTCCATAATTTAATCAGAATATTATTAAAGTTTCATTTGTTAATGCTTCAGAAATATTTTACATGGTGTGTCTCTTTGTGTGTGTATGTGTGTATCTGTTTCTCTGTGTGTCTGTGTGTCTGTTGTATGTCTGCATTTGTGTAAGTGGGGAAGAGCATGGTATAAGACAGTTCTTTTCTTCCATCATGTATGTTCCAGGATCAATGTAAATTATTAAGGCTTGGTTGCTGGAGCTTTTGCCTGCCATGCCACAATAGGCCTCTATCTCAGAAAGATTTTTTATATTTATTTTTATTATATGAAGGGGCTATCATTCAGCCCTTATTTTCTAAGTACATAGTTTTATTATATTTTTATAGTATAAATATTTGTAATTTTAGCAAAACAATCATTACTTTTCTAATATACTTGCTTAGCATGAAGAATATTGTGCATATACTACTTTATATTTCTTCATGATCATTTCTTGGTCATTGTAAGTTTAACTTTTTTTGTTTATGATGGTTTGTCCATTTTCATTTTTATTCATATTGATAAAACTTTAGTATTCTGTTATTTTAAATTTTCGTTCTTCTTCTTCTTTTTTTTTTTTTTTTGGTTTTTTGAGACAGAGTTTCTCTGTATAGCCCAGACTGTCCTGGAACTCACTCTGTAGACCAGGCTAGCCTCGAACTCAGAAATTCGCCTGCCTCTGCCTCCCAAGTGCTGGGATTAAAGGCGTTCACCACCACTGCCCAGCAAATTTTCATTTTTAATTTTTGTCCATAATTTTTATTTCTCAAAATCTCCTTGCCTGGATTAGCTATCACATTTATAGCAGCCTGAAAAATGAGTTTGAAAACAGTCATTTTTTTTTAAGTGTTTTTGAACAGTTTACATAATTTAAAGATTATATGTGTTTCTAAGGTTTTATAGTATTTGTTATAAACTTATCTATGCCTTCAGTGGGTTGGTGGGAGGAAAATGGAGGATTCATTGGAGATTATAAACTGCACTCTCTGATGTTTTAGTTTCACACATATCCAGTGAAGTTTGTATTGCATCTGGTGTCAATCATAATTACTTTTTAGAAATGTCTGTTATATGTAACAGATATGTTATATGTTATATGTTATATGTTATATGTTATATGTACAAAGTCATTTTTATAATTATTTTGTTTAGTATATGTAGAAACCCTTATGCTAATCTTTTAGTTTTTCATATTTCTTGCTTACTTTTTAAAATCTTTTCTTGACTCATAAGGAACCTAATTTTTCATGCTTAAAAATTAATTTTCAAATCTTTTCTGTACCTCTTTTACTTAGTATTGGTTTATGAAGTTTATTGATTTTCATATTTACATCTTTATCTAGCTAACTAAATATATATATATATATATATATATGGATGTATGTATATATGATCTATGTATTGTCCAACATTTTTCAATTGCTAAGGTTCCCCCAATTTAAATATGATGTTCATTATTTTTTTTTACCACATGTCAACTTCACATTAATTTACTCAAAATCTGTTTTGTATGACTATATTGTGTTCAGATCAGAATTACTTCATTGTTATTTGTCATATACCTTATATAATAATTTAATATTTAAAATTATCTTTTCTTAACTATACTCATAAATATGAATGCAATATATATATATATATACATATATATAGATTACATACTTCTGAATTGATCAATTTTATCTCAAATGATACATATTCTTCTCCCTGTTCATGGAGAATATAATGTTCAGTATCTAAGCTATTTCCTTAAGTCTTATTCTTTTCAAGTATGTCCCTACTTCTTTGCTGTAATTTCCTTATTAAGTATCTAACAATTCTCTTCTTGTCCTGTTGTGTCAGCAGCACTAACTTTAATAAACGTTACATTGGAAAGAATGCTGGATAAATGGACTTACCCATCCCATACTGTTCCGGGTAGTTGTGGGGACCCTGCAATTTACCAATAAACTTACAACTGGTACCTCTATACAGAAGCCAGCAGGGGACTCATTTCTGTACTTCCCATGAATATGTCTCACTGCTTGTGACCTCAGAAGTACCCCTAATGTATGTTGTGATATCACTAATTTTTGCATCATGCTTTGTATAAGCATACATTACCACAAACAAAGCACAGAAAAAAGAATCCCTTGCTTATGGACTCACCTTTATTTCTCCCTTTGCCCTGCTCTCACCACTTATAATATCAACATCACGAAATCTTCCCCTCCACTTTATATTCAGTAGTTGGTTCTTCCCTGCTGGCTTCTCCTAGTTCCTTCATCCTGTGCCAAGTCAAACTGTTATTAATAAACTCCAGGGAGTAAAAAGAACTCTAAGGAAAAAGTGTCAATCATGTCTGTTCTATCACATATTATTTATTTACAAATCAGTTTATGTTAAATTATATGCATTAATATTCCAATCTTCATATTATAATCAGGTAATTAGATGCAATTAGTATAGTTTAACTACCCTAAAATAGATACCTTAAATCATACATGCTTTTAATGAACTTACTCAGGCCTTTCCAACATTTAACCATTTAAGGTTTTCTTCAGAAATAATATTTGAAACTTCATACAAATCATTGAGCTATTGCTTTTTAAAGCCTGGGCTCTACATTTAACACAGTTAAGTGAACCTAACTTGAATGACATCATTGGGAGTTTCCTAAGGATGTTGTATAGCTGTTGGACAGTAAAAATACCCATTCAGTTAACAATCTCTGGACAAAGGTGTGTGGGACTTTACAAAGCAAGAGAAGTTTTACGGATATGGTGAGTTTGAACATTTTAAGAAAAACCTACTAAAGTATTCCAAAAGATCAACCACAAATACAAAGTGGAGGAGATCAGATGAGAGTGAGAGAGGAACAAAAGTTAGGATTCTACATTTTAAAAGATACCCTTCTGATTGTGAAGATTGGGAAGCTGGGTAAAACTTTTGTTACTGCAAATAACAATGAAATGAATATCATCTAGTAGCTACTAAAGAAAGGAGTTCAGCCCCTGATATACCATATTTTAGCCCAGTTAAATGTATTTCGTATTTTGGCAAACAAATAGGACCTTTGTCTGTGTTTATCCTATAAATTGATTACACAGAAATAGAAACTTGCACAAAAGTCTACTTGGGGTTTATAGTGGGATTTCCAACCACAGTGTCAGTGGTCTCAACATTGATATGGCTTAAAATGGTAGTGTGGGAGAGAAAGAAGACTCATGAAGCCCTACTACATTCATGAATTGACTGTGACATTCTGGGAAGATCAGTGGAGCAAAAACAGCTAGAGACCTGCTTCTCTGGTGACTGGTGTTTTAAATATTCTATTTTCTTCTTACCATGGGACAGTTTTCATAGCAGCTTTGAGTATAGCATATTTGGGCCACTGCTCTATTACCTGCCCCTGTAGACTCCCTGAATCCTCTTTACGATGCCTTAACTCTTAAAATAGCTGAGAAAATGTGTATTGTTTGATACTTCTGTCTATATTTTCAATTATGAGATAGCCCTGACTCCCTTTGTGGACATTTACAATTTCAGAGAAGAGTCTCTTTGGTCTATTTCAAAAGGCCCTTATCAAACCCAAAACAACTCAGAATTATCTTTGAACGTACATTTGTGTAAATGGAAAGTTTGAAATGTTCTCTTTTATGGCACTTAGCAAATCATAAATAATAAAAGTTGTGAAAGACTTTTTTATTTTTTGATACTTTATTTACATTTCAAATGTTTCTCTCTTTCCAGATCTCCCCTTTGCAACCCTCCTATCCCCTCCCCCTGCCTCTATGAGGGTATTCCCCCACTTACTCATCCACCCACTCTCACCTTCCCTCCTTGACATTCCCCTATACTGGGCATATAACACCCTCAGACCCAAGGGCCTCTCCTCCCCATGATGGCTAACAAGACCCTCCTCTGCCACATATGTGGCCAGCACCATGGGTCCCTCCATGTGTATTCTTTGATTGATGATTCAGTCTCCGGGAGCATCGGGAGGACAGGCTTGTTGACCCTATTGATCTCTCCATGGGACTGCAAAATCCCTCAGATCCTTCAATCCCTTCTCCAACTCCTCCATCTGGGACCTCACACTCAGCCCTACGGTTGCTATGAAGTGAGTCTTGGATATTCTGAACTTTTGGGCTAATAACCACTTATCAGTGAGTACATATCATGTTCATTCTTGAGTTTCCTCGCTCAGGAGGATATTTCAGGATGATGAAATGTTCTCTTTTCTGGCATTTAGCAAATCATAAACAATAAAGTTGTGAAAGACTTTTAAAAAAAAACATGTATAGAAAAAATGTGCATAATAAAGAGAGCAAATTTGAATTACTCAAACTAATTGATAAAATCTCTATGCTGTCTCTTATCTTCTCATTTTGACCATTTAAGCATATGGACTTATACAAGAGAATTTGTTAATTCACTGAACTATAGAAGATTTATTTCCAGATAAGCTATAGATTCAAAACTATGGCATTCTATTGTCACATTCAAATGTACTCATGAATGCGTGCCAGAGCTCTTTGTAGAATTGTGGAATGATAAGTATGCAGACAGCACACATCTTTATCTGCCTCAGTATAACAATTGAAAGGCAAATGAGTCATTCTGTAAGAACTTTATGTATATAAATTAAGAATGAACAATTATTCACAGGGACAATCATGAAGTCATTGACTTGGATCAATTTCTTAGCAACTGTATGAGAATAATATCAATGACTATAAGAACCACTGTCAACATCTGGAGTCTTTATTGAACCAATTCCAACAGCCACCATTTGATTGCCCATTTGAAAGTAGAGATTAAATAACAATCCTTCAGACACCTGAAACCTGAGATGCTTCAGAGCCAATGGAAATTTTCAGTAGACATAAAAAGCATCAAATGCAATTTGTCATTGTGAGAGATAGACAGAGAAACAGAGAATTTTTATTCAGCATACTATTTTATTATTATATTAAAATATTTTAGAGATTTTTCATGCATAAAACCAAATACGTTCTTATGTATGGATCACAATTCTAGTGGCAGAGTGGTAACAACAGAAGAGTTATCAGAATTGAGTGAGGGGCGTAGGTTTGTAAAGATTTTTTTGCCTTATAAGTTTCAGAGTAATGTGATAAGACAACAAGGCTATTGGGTTATATTAGACATGGAATTTGCCAATGAACAGATCTAGGGCTAGTAAATTAGGATTTACAGAGAATTACTACAGAATAACTTTCTCAAAGGAAACAATTTCCCTAATTTGAAGATATATTAACATAGCAACTCTTATCCATGAACATGGTGGGATATTTGTGCTGCTGAAGATCTATCAACCAGCAGAAACAGAAAAGCCTGTGGTCTAGCAAGAAATGAAAATTTCTAATTCTACAGTTAGGAGACCTAGTAGATAAATGTTTGAAGACAGGATCAAGTACTGATATCACCAGCATTTTACAGGATGCCTTTGTAAGTGAACAAGAGAACCATGAGCAGATGTATGTGAACTGGTGAATTTAATCATATAACTTTGAGAATATTAAGCTATGAATGCATCTACTAATCATTGGCATAACAAACTCACTCATAGATATGCCCTCCCACATACACATTCTGTGAAGATTTGTATATGCTTGATCCAGGGAGTGGCACTATTAGGAGGTGTAGCCTTGTTGGAGTAGGTATGTCATTCTGGGTGTGGGTTTAATAACCTAGTCCTAGCTGTCTGGAAGTAAGTAATTTGCTAGCAGCCTTCAGGTGAAGATGCAGAATTCTCTGCCCCTCCTATACCATGCCTACCTGGATGCTGCTATGTTCCCACTTTGATGATAAAGGACTGAACCTCTGAAGCTGTAAGCCAGCCATTACTAAATGTTATAAGAGTTGCCTTGGTCATGGTGTCTGTTTGCAGCAGTAAAACCCTAACTAAGATAGAAGTTGGTACCAGGGACTGGCATATTGCTGTGATAAGTCTGACCATGCTTTTGTTTAGAAGAATGGAGATTTTGGGACTTTGAATTTGGAATGTGGTGGAATGCTTTAATGGGGCTTAATGGGACATCCTAGTAGGAATATGGAAGACTTTGTTGCTGAGAGTAAATTGAACTGCATAGACCTGGTCCAAGAGGTTTCAGTGGAGAAGAATTTCAGTATGCGGCCTAGAGACTGTTTTTGTGGTATGTTGGTGAAGAATGTGACTACTTTTTGCCCTTGTCTGAAGAATATGCCTGAGGCTAAGATGAAGAGGCTCAGATTAATTTCATTGGCAAAGGAAGTCTCTGAAATGCTAAAAATCTCTAACTAAGACATATAGGGTATGTGTTAATAAAGACATAAATGCACACATACAGACACATGAATACACAGATAGACATACACCCAGACATACACATGCACATATAAACATACATACACATATACATATAAAATATAAATTCACAGTCATCACAAACCTTTTGTATAAAAACATCACTCTTACATTTCATTTTATAATACTGTTCAAGTGTACTCAACTGTTTATACCTAGTTATTTTTCCAGGTATAATTTTAAGTGGAAAGATATGAAATAACATGTAATCAGTTTAGTTGAGAGATGCATTGAATAATACTTGAGTAGAAACATTTCAAGTTTGAAGAAATATTTCAGGTGTTAATATTTTAAAGGCTTATGTGTAGTGGTAAAGGTAACATTTAGAGGAAGATTTAGCTTGATATTATCCTGGATATTGGAACATGACCTTACTGCCCTTTGGGTATACCAAAGAAGGTTTAGAAAGTTGAAATGGTGTCCTTTAGGTTTATTGCTTAATAAACTCACTGAACTAGTCCTGCCTTCAAAATAAGATTTAATTACTTTTAAATCATGAGTTATATTGTTAGGGAAATGTATAGATTTAGAAATTTGGCAGCTGTCTTCCTTTGCAACTGCAAATACAATATGTTATCAAGTTCGTGTTTAAGAAAACTCAGAAGTGAGAAGACAGCAATAGAGACAATTACCTTTGTAATCAGAAAGCAAATTTGTCTTTAAAACCCCAAGAGCCGTGGACTGGGTGCACTTCCACATGCAGCCAACTTCAAAGGGAAGATAGAAACTGTGGAGGCCACAGCATTTAGTCTAGTCCTCATAGTTGTCTGAGCTGCCCCTCAAGTACCAAAAACCATACTTAAAAACCTAAAATCAATTTTCAATTAATAACTCTGTAATCATTTCATAGAATATATTTTGTCTTTTGACCAGAGCAGCTATCTTCCAATAACTAGCCAAGATGACTAATAAAAAGAGAAAGTAGAGATTCACTCACTGTATGTTCTCCAGGCCTTTTAGGAAATACTGAACTGTTCCATTGGCCACATACATGTGAATCTACAAAAGGTTGTTATGGTAGATATGAAGAGAATGGACACTGTTGTAAAAGGAATGCCTCTTACATGCTACCATGATAAAACTGGAAGAGTTTACAATATCACCCAGCCAAATTAAAGGCAAAAGTCTTGCCAAGAAAATTAATATGGGGATTGAGCACATCAGGCAGTCAATAAGCAGAGACAGATTCCTGAAGCAGGCAAAGGAAATGATATTTTAAAAAAAAAAAAGAGGAATCCTAAGAGAAAGACTTAAGCATGAGTCTGTGTCACCCAGAGAAGCACATATTATAATGACTAATGGGAAGGAGCCCAAGCTGCTGGAGCCCATTCCATACAAATTCATGGCCTAATGTACAAGATGAAATAAAGGGCCTGGATATCTCTATCTCTGTCTCTATCTTTATCTCCATTTATAGTTATTAATAGAGATATTATGGCTATTACATATATGCATAAATATGTATGTGTTTATTTTATATAATAATTTTTTAAAATCAGTAAATATATTTTTTAGCTTAGAACTTAACTTCTACCATTATCTCCCTGAAACATGACAGTTATATCAAATTTACTAATGCCTTAAAGATGAGTATCTTTTTGTAGTATTTTATCCCTCTGATGACTGTGATAATGGTTTTAATATGAAGACTAGAAAGAACTTAAGGGTCATTTTTCCCTAGTTCCTGCCTCCAGCTGGATGCACTAACATAAAACAGAACTTGTTCCACTCACACCTAGAGAGACATATAAACCTCACTGCCTTTACCAGTGGCATTGTCCACTGTCTCAGTACCTCTTACCTAAAGGACACCAGCATAGGATCTTGGGCTTTGTCATGAAGAGCTCTGTCAGCAGCAAGGAGCTGAACCCAGTGAACTCTCAAGGTCTCTTTTAAAGATATTATCAGATTCGCCTGCACATGGAGTCTCATAACTTGCTTATATCCACACGAGGTCAAAGCTGCTTCCCTCCTATTAATTTTCCTGCCATCTGTGCTGCCAGATGTAGTGAGAACAGTGAAGGATCTCCACCCTTGCGAAGAAATGCTGCCTCCACCTAATGGCTCAGCTTCTGCCTGAGAATTGATTCCCTCCTTTGTTCCAGGGTGTTTCTGTTCTCCCTCACTGAACGTCTGAGTGCACAATGGGCTAAAAAACAGACATCCATTTAGTGCAGCAGCATGTTATGAAAAATGGATTAATTTTGCAAGTATTTCTTGACTTTGTTATTCATGAACTACTTGGGACATTATTTGCCAGCTACATTACAGCTTCATGATACTGTATGCCTGACCTAGTTCAATTGAGAAGAGATCCAGCCAAAGCAGGAATTAAAACAAGAAAATGACAGGGAAAGTCAGAGTCTGAGGTCCCTGTAAAGGAAAAGGGCGATGCCAGCATCTGCTGTTGTTCCTGGACAAGTTTGTAAAATTTCCCAGGATTTTAAGATTTACCACAATTAGACTATATACCCTTGCGGTGTACAAGAGGCTTTCAGTTTTAACATTTAAGTTTCCGCACGTTTGTTCATTTATCCACTTCACATGCGAGCAATGAGAATCTTGTGACTCCAGGAAACTGTATTCTGAAGCACTGAATACCTATGTGTTCACTATTACCACACTGTCTTTCATTTCACCTTAGATGCAGCAAATGATGTCATAATCTTCCTCTTTGTCCTGTGGAACGGTAGTGCACAGCTGAGCGAAGACATGTGAATTCTTGCAAGCTGAAATATAACTGAGATGCTGATATTTAATTAGTTAACTTCAAACATACAGTCACAAATCCTATCTGCTAAAGTGACTTAGCACTCACTTTGTCTTATGTTATTATCATATGCAACTTTCAGAAAAAAAAATGAAGATAAAGGAATTTTAATGGTTTCACGATGTTCATAGCTTTTGTTTGACTGGATCAAATAGAAAGTGATGGTTTAAAAATAATAAGTAATAAGACTATTACTAAATAACCTCAATAGGATATTATTTAGTTTTAGTTTTATATAAGGTCCCTGTCCCTTTTTCTTTCTTTCTTTCTTTCTTTCTCTCTCTCTTTTTTTTTTTTTTGTACCACTTTAATTTATATTGGACACTTAACATCAGGAAATTCTACTACACAGAGATAGTCACTAAGTGTCTCTCTGAGCTGTTATCTTTAAAACCTGGGGGCATTTATTTTGTCTTATTAATTTTCTCCATTTTTAAAATGTGCTTTATTTATTTGTTTGTTTATGTTTGTGATTGCAGAGGCATGTATCATGCGAGTGTGTGGAGGTCAGAGAACACCTAGGTAGAATTGGTTCCTTCCTTCACCACAGTAAACTCTAGAATGGAATTCAGGTTTATAGAGAGGCATCCTGGCCCATCTTACTGGGCCTATGAAAAGAATTTTAAATGCTGCTTCTGAAGGTTCTCTACAGCTCTTCTGGAGAAATTATGAGGCAACTTTGGAACGATTTAGAAACCTCCCAATTTCTGACCTTTACTGAAAGCACAGGGGCCTTGGGATCATAGGTCACAATGGACCCTTTAGACCCAGCCAGTTTAAAGTATAATGCAAATTTATCATCTTAGTCTTAGGTTCAACCACCTACTCCCATTTGTTAAGGTGCCCTGAATTTCAATCCATGAATTAGACATGCCTAATCACCCCCTGTAGCTTTGCAATTCAATGGAGTTTTACATTAATTTAAAAAATAAAACCCAACTCACTGGAAAAAATTGAACCTGAAGTATATAAATATTATCAGAATTTGATTATCCACACCATCCCAGGCATAAATGTCCATGGACTGTATTAATAAGAATAACTTGTCCATCCTTATGTGTTACAATAAGGAATGTATAAAATTTAATTTGAAGTGTGAACATCATCTACATTTAGCTAAAACAACCTTATCAAATAAGTTGCAGTTCTGATAAGTTCCATAGATATAACACGGTGTCTATTCTAATAAATAAATTTTAGGTAGTCTAATATATTTTAATGTAGTTCCCCTTTCACCCAAATTCTTCCAATTCTCCCAACTCTTTAGCCACACAATTCCATGTTCTTTCTCCTTAAAACAAAACAAACAAACAAAAACCAAAGAAAACTAAAACAATTAAAGTTACAATTAGACAAAAGATACTAAAACAGAGCAAGCCATGGAGTTCATACTGTGTTGTTCAACTATTTCTAGGGATGGCACCTATCCTGGAGGATGGACTATATACCCAATGACATTCCACTGGAGAACACTGATTTTTCTTTTCTTAGGAGATATAAATTATAAGTAGTTTTCTTTCTTTCTTCCTCTCTTTCTTTCTTTCTGTCTAATTTCTTTCACCATGGGGTGGGTCCTTGTGTCCACTTACCCTTTTCCATGCTAGGATTTTGACTGGTTTGAACTTGTACATGCTGCCATGTTCTCTGTGCATTCATATGTGCATGAGACATGTTTCTCCTACAAGATACTTTTTCTTTGTAAAAGTACCACCACCACTGACTCTCACAGTCTGTATACTTCTTTGTATGGATACCGAGTATGTAATAGAGATATCATAAAGATATCTGGCTGAGAGCTGAATGCTCCAAATTCAACTCTTGGCACATTGTCCACTTGTGGATTTCTCTACTACTTCCCATCAAGAAGAACCTCTTCTGACAAATGTTTGTGATGCTTTGTTGTATGGCTATAGCCATGATATTAGCAATTTTATTGCTATGTTTCTTCTGCAGACTAATAGCATTAATTTTTATTTTAAATATGTAAGCTGTAATGATTTAAATTTGACTTATCTTGAAGCCCATTATCCCATGATCCCGGTGCGTTTTATGTCAACTTGACACACGATAGAGTTATTAGAAATGATGGAGCTTGAATTAAGTAAATTCCTCCATAAGATTAGGCTGTAAGCAATACTGTCCCACATTTTCTATCCTACACTAGCAGCTTAACAGCACACTTGAAAGCCCTAGAACCAAAAGAAGCAAACACACACAAGAGGAATAGACTGCAGGAAATAGTAAATTATCAAACTCAGGCCTAAAATCAACCAAATAGAAACAAAGAGAATGATACAAAGAATCAACAAAAACAAAAGCTGGTTCTTTGAGAAAATCAGCAAGATAGATAAATTCCTAGCCAATCTAACTAAAGGGTCCAGAGGCAGCATCCAAACTAACAAAATAGAAATGAAAAGGGAGACATAGCAACAGAAACTGAGGAAACTGAATAAAAAAAACCATCAAATCCTACTACAAAAGTCTATAATCAACAAAACTTGGAAATCGAGATAAAACGAATGATTTTTCTAGACAAATACCACATGTCAAAGTTAAGTCAAGAGTGGGTAAACTATCTAAACAGGCCCATATACCCTGAGGAAATAGAATAAGTCATTAAAAACCTCCCAACTTCAAAAAGCCCAGGTTCAGATGACTTTATTGTGGAATTCTACCAAATGTTCAAAGAAGAGCTAATACCAACACTTCTCAAATTGAAATACCCAACAAAGGGTACAAAGAACCTGTGGAGACCCTAAGAAGTTAGGCACAGTCCTCGGTTGAGTGATAGGACTATCCACCTATGTCAAAAATTTTAACCCAGAATTGCTCCTGTCTAAAACAAATACAGGGACAAAGAGTGGAGCAGAGACTGAAGGAAAGAACATCCAGAGACTGCCACTCCTGGTTATTCATGCCATCTACAGACACCAAACCCAGACACTATTGCTGACGCCAAGAAGTGCTTGCTGACAGGAGCCTGGTATATCTGTCCCCTGAGAGGCACTGCCAGAGTTTAACCAGTCCTGATGTGGATACTCACAGCCAACCATCGGAGTGAACATGGGGACCCCAATGGAGGAGTTAGAAGAAACACTGAAGGAGCTGAAGGGGTTTGCAACCTTATAGGAAGAACAACAATATCAACCAACCATACACCCCAGATCTCCCAGGGACTAAACCACCAACCAAAGAATGCATATGGAGGTCCATCTGCATATGTAGCTGAGGATGGATGGCCTTATCTGGCATCTATGTAAGTGGAAGCCCTTGGTCCTGTGAAGACTCAATGCCCCAGAATAGGGGAAGTGAGACAGGAGTGGGTGTGTGGATGGGGGAGCACTCTTTTAGAAGCAGGGGAAAGGGGATAGGACAGGGGTTTTGTGGAGGAGAAACTGTGAAGGGGGATAACATTTGAAGTGTAAATAAATAGAATAACCAATAAAAAATAATAATAATAAAAAAGAAACAGAAGGAACACTACCTAATACTTTCTATGAAGCCGCAATTACTCTTATTCTTAAACCACACAAAACCCAACAAAGTATTTCAGACTAATTTCGCTTATGAATATCTATTCAAAAAACTCAATAAAACTAGCAAACCGAATCCAAGAAAACATCAAAAACATCATTCACCACGAGCAAGTGGTCTTCATCTAGGGATGCAAGGTTGGTTCAATATATGAAAATCCATCTACATAATACACTATATAAATAAATGCAAAGAAAAAAGTCACAAGATCATATCATTAGATGCTGAAAAAACATTTGACAAAATACAACAACCCTTCATGTTAAAAGTATTAGAGAGATCACAAATTCAAGGCCAATACCTAAACAAAATAAAGAGCAATATACAGTAAACCAGTAGCCAATATAAAATAAAAAGGAGAGATACTTGAAACAATAGAACTAAAATCTAGGACAAGACAAGGATGCCCACTCTCCTCATATCTATTCAATATAGTACTCAAAGTTTTAGCTAGAGCAATTAGACAACAAAAGGAGATCAGGGGGATATAAATTGGTAAAGAAGAATTCAAGGTATCACTATTTGCAGATGATATGATAGTATACATAAGCAACCCCAAAATTTCTACCAGAGAGCTTCTACATCTGACAAACAATTTCATCAAAGTGGTTGAATGTAAGACTAACTCAAATCAGTAGTCTTCATTTATGCAAATAATTAATGGGCTGAGAAAGAAAATAGGGAAGCAACACCCATCATAATAGTCATAAATAGTATAACTATTTACATATCTTGGTGTAACTCTAACCAAAGAAGTTAAAGATCTGTATGATAATAACTTCAAATCTTTTAAGAAAGAAACCGTAGAAGACCTAAGAAAAAGGAGACATACTCCATGGGTTCTGCTTAATGTCCATGTAACAAGGTAAGACAGTATCATTTAAAAACTAATAGTGATCTGATTACCTGTAGCATATCATTAATTTTAGAAAAAAAAAATGTAGGAAGATTATTGCTAAACTCTTCTAGAATATACAAAACTATAAAAATATTCTCAGCCTACTTGATACTTGATACTTGCTGCCGAATAAGTTCAACCCTTCCTAGTTCTTTCTGAGCTCTGGCTAGATAGTCAACTCAGCTGTTCTGGCTCAAACTCCTCTCCAGGTACCTGATTCAACCTGGCTTCTCTCTCTTGGCCTCTTTTGAATTGTTCTACTTGGCCTCAAATTAATTCTGGCAATCTGTTCTAATCTTCTGGCTCTTTCTTTTTCTCTGGTTCATTCTGTTCTCACCTGTGTCTAGCTTGTTCTCTCTTTGACTTGCCTTTGTAAAGCTTTTCTGTTAAAACTGTTTTCTTTCCTTTCTCTTTCCCTGTATTGCATTCCCTTAGGTTGCTTCTCTTTTCTCTCTGTTTTCTTGAGAGTTGGGTATATCCTTTTCTGTCAAATCTTTCTCTGATTCATCACTGTCAATTTTCTGCCACTCAATTAGATATTACTTTCAAACATAGGTACTTCCTGCTACAAACTACTTAACCTTCATTGTTTGAGATTAAAAGTGTATATTAAGGGTGTGTCTCTATTCCATCTAGAGGAATTAAAGGTGGGTACTAAGGGTTCAGTCTACCACAACAAGAAACAGATTTTTTTCAGTAAATAATCGAACCTCAGGGTTCACAATGTGATTAAATATCCTGCAACAGAAAGAGAAACTCTAAAGGGAATTTGCATTTCATTAAAACAACCAGTGATTCGTATTTTGAATTTTAATCAAAAGTGAATTAAATCAGACAAGTATGTAAATAATTACACAACCCCACAGAAAAACACTATATAGAAAGGTGATTGAGTAAGAGAGATATGAATGACAAAACAAATGTTTGTAAAATCAACAGAACTAAAACATTCAGAAAAATAAAATAATAAACATCAAATATTACCTCGAATAATGATCAGAGTGAAAGATAAACTGCAGATCTTACTCCCAAGACAATGAGGCTGAGGCATACAAGGCTTAGGTATTATCTCCAAAAATGAAATCAACAACAACAAAAAATTTCAAATATTACTACCAATTAATGAGATTTTGAAGAACTGAAAAACACAAAACCAGGCATGGGTGATAATGATCTGGGAAAGGAAATTTCAGTTTCAGAAAAGGTGAATTATAGGGAAATCATAGAAAAGTATACAGTCATGAGATTGGAAGGCCTATGATCATGTATATATGTATGTATATCTATCTATCTATCTATCTATCTATCTATCTACCTATCTATTTAATTTATTCACATTATGTCCCTATCACAGACCCCTCCATGCTCTCCTCCCAGCACCACCATCCCTTCTCTAATTATCCCCTCTCCTTTAACTCACAGATGGGGAGCTGGAGCCGCTACCTTGGGTACCAAATCACCCTAGCAAATCAAGTCTCAGCAGGACTAAGCACATGTTCTCCCACTGAGGCTAGACAAGACAGGCTAGCTAGAGAAAGTGATCCAATGGAAGGCAACAGAGTCCAGTTAGAGATAGCCTTCTGACCAATTGTTGGAGGACTCCCATGAAGATCAAGCTGAACATCTGCTACATTTGTGTAGGGGGCTAAGGTGCAGCCTCTGGATGTTCTTTGGTTGGTGGTTCAGTCTCTGTGAGGTCCCTTGGACCAGGTCCCCTCCACCTTTTTCAGTCCTACACCCTACTCTTACACAAGACTCCAGGAATTCCACCTGATGTTTGCTGTGGGTCTCTGCATCTGTTTCCATTAGCTGTTGGATGAACCCTCTTAGATGACAGTTGTGCTAGACACCTGTCTACAAGGATAGCAAGGTATCATGGTAGGCTCTCTCCCATGGGGTGGGTCTCAAGTTGGGCCAGGCATTGGTTGAGTATTCCTTTATTGCTTTTCCATTTATATCCTTCAACTAGAAGTCCTGCCTGGCTACAAGAGGTAGTCACTTCAGGCTCCATATCCCCAGGTGCTAGGAGTCTCAGCTAGGGTCACCTCCATAGACTCCTGGGAGCCTCCCCTGTCCCAAGTATCCAGCATGTTCAAGAGATATACAACCTCCCTCACCCCTTGATTCCCCTTATCTCTCCCAGCCATTTTCCCTCTAACCTTGCTCATTTACACCTGATCTCCACCTCAGTTCCCATCCCCACCACCTCTCCCACCCAGTCTCATCACTTATTCTACTTCAGATGTCCATTTTATTTTCCCCTTCTGAGTGAGATGAGGAAGTGGTGGTAGCCACCAGAAAGTCCCAGATGCCAGGAAAGCAAGAGGCTCCCAGGATCCAACAGGGATATTCACTGAAATATTCAACAAAAGGGAGAGAGAACCTGTAGAAATCATATCCAGAGGTTAAGCATGGCTCTTGGTTGAGAGATGGGGCCACCCACCTATCTCAAAAATATTAACCCAGAATTGCTTCTGTCTACAGGAAATACAGGGATGAACAGTGGGGCAGAGACTGAAGGAAAGGCCATCAAGAGACTACCCCACATAGGGATCCATCCCATCTGCAGGCACCAAATCCAGACACTATTGCTGATGCCAAGAAGTGCTTGCTGACAGGAGCCTAGTATGGCTGTGCCCTGAGAAGCACTTCCAGAGCCTAACCAGAACAGATGTGGATGCTCACAGCCAACCATTGGACTGAGCATGGGGACCCCAAGAGCGGAGTTAGAGGAAGGACTGAAGGACCTGGAGGTGTTTGCAATGCTATAAGAAGAACAACAATATCAACCAACCAGACCCCCCCGCCCCCCAGAGCTCTCAGGGTCTAAATCACCAACCAAAGAGTATACATGGAGAGACCCATGGCTCCAGCTGAATATTTAGGAGAGGATTACCTTATCTGGGATCAATGGGATGGGAGATCCTTGATCCTGTGAAGGCTTGATGCCCCAGAGTAAGGGAAAACTACGGTGGTGAGGGAGGAGTAGGTGGGTGGATGGGGGAGAATTCTCTTAGAAGAATAAGAAGAAAAAGAAGAAGAAGAAGAAGAAGAAGAAGAAGAAGAAGAAGAAGAAGAA